>JBAMYA010000019.1:15533166-15543516 GCA_037176975.1 Arrhamphus sclerolepis
TTATATGTAACTTAGCTTAACTTTTGATGTATTCTTATGTTAGATTTGTAAAATTTACAGCCTCCTGACTTCTTAATGTGGAGGAACAAACTACTGTAGGACGGAAACAATTTTAAAAGTAACTGTTTATAATCCTCAGCAGGATTCAGTCCACCCTTCCCTTTCCCAGCCTTTTTCTTATCTCCTAGTTGGTTTCCTTTGGCCACGTCCTTCTATTCCTTTTGACTATAGTTTTCTTCAGGTTTTGGCAGATTTGCAAAACAAAATGTTTTCTCGCTCTGTTCTAAGGATTGTTTTTTTTTGTTTTTATTGTTTTTTTTTTACATATAATGAAGGTAAAGGGCTTGATTGCATTGTTGCTGATACAGGAAGTGTTTATGTTATAACATGATTTTCTCTGTAGATGGGCTCACTCACTGGAGTCTGACTGGTAGTACTGTGACAGATGAAGACACTTTTATGGGCTTCAGTGATGGCCTCTCCCAGTCAGGTACCTGTTTAATATGACCCTATAAGAGCTGTGGTATAATGAGTGTACAGCTACTCTGTACGCTTGTTTTGAATTCACTTGTATAATGACCCTATACTAAGCTTTTTGTGACTTTAAAGCTGAAGAAAATACATATTTGCCTGTAAGAATATTAGTTTATATTATATATGCTCTTGGCATCTTGCATTTGTGTTTTCAAAAAGAAAAAAAAAGCATTTTCATCAAAGTTGTTGACTGTTTCTCACTGGGTCAGATTCAGGGATGCAAAACGTGCAACTCAGTAAGACTCTCCAAACCTTTCCATGGATGCAAACATTTCATGCACATAAGGGAGGCATGGTAACCAAATCTGTAAAACCCATAGTCCTGCCTTATTCTATTGCTGATTGGTTCAGAAACATGACCAATAACAGAAGCTGCACAGTCTAGAAAAACATGTTTTTTTGTTTTTTTGTTTAGTTTTTTAGGCACAGTCTTCATCAGACTAGTAAATTACAGGACCTCATAAAAGTTAGATTCAAAATAGTATAATATGGGACCATTTAAAAAGTCAACAGAATGCTAACATTGTTTGATATCCATGTTGAATTCTGTAAAAATAAAATTCAGAATCTGGGAAATGCTCTTCAAAATCAGTCATTGTTTGATCCCAGTGGTGTCAGCAGAGGTGGAGATGACGGCCTACGGGCTTCTGACCTACACACTACTGGGGGATGTGGCTTCTGCACTCCCTGTGGTTAAATGGCTCTCCCAACAAAGGAATGCCTTGGGTGGCTTCTCCTCCACACAGGTAGCCTTTCTTTTTTTCTGTTTTCTTTTCTGTCTCTGAAAGCTCTGAAATTTTACACTTTTTTTTTTTGATAATGTCATGGATAAGCTATAAACTACCAATCCTGTTTTAGGACACTTGTGTGGCTCTGCACGCTCTGTCAGAGTATGCCATCCTGTCTTACGTAGGAGGGGTAAACCTCACCATCTCACTGGCCTCAACCAACCTCGACTTCCAGGAGACCTTTGAACTAAATAGGGACAACAAGAAACTCCTTCAGAATGCCAAGGTAAATGTTGAATTGAATAAATTCTTGGCTTTTATTTGTTTGTTTATTTATTTTACTTCAAGGCTCTTCAGACTTCCTTCATACAGATGCAGAGGGATAGTCACTCTAGAATACCAGCTCCTTTATGTTGCTTGTCCAAGGTGGCAGCATCTAAATTAACCATCAGTTCCACTTGTTACTCGTACATCAGAGAGAATGTTTCATTTAGAGGTTTCATACTGTTACTTATGAGCTGTTATGTCCTTAAGTTCCACTCCAGAAACAGTGATCTGAGTGTTTGCTTGTTCGGCCTTCAGTTGCCCCGACCTTTTCTTACTGCCAAACCAAATCAGGCTAACCTGGGCTGGATTTCCCAAAAGCGCCTTGTTGGTCAGTTGATTTGGGAACTGAGCTTTATGAGTTTGTTTAAACATGGGGAAGATCTACGTTTGCTACAGCTCTGTGGTGTCGGGCCAGAAATGGCTCCACCAGCTAGCAGGAAAGGTGCAGGTAAGAATCCAGGAGGCTCTCTCTGCCAGGCATGTCTCTCTGCTATGATTAGTGGTGTCAGCTTAATTGGGGGCAATTAAGGGCTACTGGTTAGTAGCCAGGGAGCCACTAGTGGCGGTGCGGCAGCCTACGGCATTCATCCGCTTGATAAATGACTCACTCACCTCTTCCTGCCCTCTCTGACTCTCTTTGTTTTCTCCTTGTTCTTTTCTTCTTTTTCAGATCCCCAGTATTCCTACAGGCCTTTTTGTCAGCGCTAAAGGAGAAGGCTGCTGTCTCATGCAGGTATTATACACTCTCAAGCTCACACAAATGCATGCTTGTAACTACGATATTGGAACTATGACACTCTGCTGACTTGCATGACTCAAACCAAGAATCGGCCAACAGGAGCATACCAGTCGCCACTGCGCTATAATTCCCAAATTCCACCACTTTTTACGTTTTGCAGTGTGTTAATTCTTGTTGTCCCAACCTATCTCGTCATGGACAATCACAAACCGCTTTCATAAACTAAACCTTTCTGCTTTGGAAATAATATTCAGCTTTTGCTTCTTATCATCCATGTTTAAACATTTGTTCTCTTTAAAACTAAATATAGGAAAAAGCATGTGCGATCACTAGTATTTACAGCCCCATTTTTTAATCTTGTGCTTGAAATTTTGACTTAATTTGCGTGTGGCCGACCCGGCCACAGGAGAGGGTGTTGTGGTGAGCTGTGCAGCGCCTGAGATCTCTTTCAACTTGCTCTTTTTGGCAGGTTTCTCACACACAGATTTTCCTTCCATCCACACCTCTTCATGCATCAACACACCTCTCAGCCCCTCAGGCCAGCAGCACCTGGGCTCTAATGAAATGCAAGAGCTGGGCAATCAAAGAGTCCTGCCCGTGTGTGCGTTTGTAGCCTGGCTGTGAGCAATGTGTCCTGTGCCTCAGGATTATAAGTTAGTAGCTTTAAGATCTGAAATCTCTGTACAGTTGGGAAAAATAACCTCTGAAATCAAAAAGCAGCAAAAGGTTGTATTAGCCTACTGGTTGAACTGCGATGGCATCAAGTACACGTCTATCACAACAGGAGAAAGACCGAAACTGCATCCTCTCGTCCTCCAAAGTATGTTTCTGTATTGCCAAGTCTGAACTGCCAAGTACACAAGTTCAACCCTGGTATACTTGGTGCTGAGAAATGCAAAACAAGCTAGAAGGCTTTATTTGGTTGTACAGTATGTCCATGTCTCACTGGGTACAGGCCACTGAAAATCAAAGAGGATCCAGAGGAGCCAGAAAGATACTTTGTATCTCAGAGGAAATGAATTGGGATGGCCAGAATAGATTCATAGCTTTTGCCTTTTGCCATTGCTTTTAACAAAAAAAGTACAAAGAATAAAAGTTAAATAGAAATTCAGTAAAGCTTTTTTTTTCTTTTTTAGCTTTACTATTTAAAGTTATTAATCCAAAACCAAACATGAACAGAAAAGACAAAAGATTTGATTTAAAAAGAGCAAGAGTTAAATCACACCTTTAGTTCTAGTATGTTCCATTATTTAGGCTCTAAACTAAAGCTTTAAATAGCAACAACAGTGCATCATAATAAACTCTTTGACAGAAGGGAAAACATCCAAAATGTGTGCTATATGTTCTGTGTAGGTTAACTGGGCCAGTTAACTGGGCCAGTTAACTGGGCCTGTTAACTGGGCCAGTAGTCTAGTCATTTAAGAGACTTTGAAACAGAACTGTAATCACATTAACGGGTGTTTTGAGGTAAACAACTGTCTGCATATAAATTAATGGTTAATGCTACAATCTTGCAAACCTTTTAAAGTCATATATATGTATGGATTTTGATCTTGCAGCAGATTTTTTTTCAATTTTTTTATTCAGTCCGTTCATGTGCGTGAGAGTGAATGTGTCCTTCGCCAGCCCTCTTTGGAAGTCTGATTTAACATCTTTTACTAACACCTGAAACTGTTGTGGTGCATGTAAGTGAATGTGTAGTGGATTGGGTTACAATAAAAGATCCAACAAGGTTGGGAAATCTAGGGACCACAAATGGTTGGCTAATGTTAATCGTAATTTTTGTTGTTCTCGTTTGGATGCAGGTGGCTCTATTTGAGTTTTCTAATTTTAATGATCATTTCTGCCACTTCTCCCTGTGTATCTATAGATTGACGTGTCTTACAATGTGCCTGACCCAGTCTCCAAGCCAGCCTTTCAGCTCAAAGTGGATCTAAAAGAGCCTCCTCAGGAACGACACCTGCAGCCCCCCTCTTCCTCTTCCTCCTCCTCTTCTTCTTCCCGCCATTCAACGTCACGCTCCCGGAGTCGAGCAGACAATCGCTCTGAGCTTAACAGGAAGCGTCGGGCACCCATTGATGATGACGATCCAGCGGCCCACCAGGACAAAATGGACTTTCACATCTCCTTAGAAGTTTGTGCCAGGTAGAAGCCGACCTCACACTCATACACAGACTTGCTACTTACAAAAGTCCATACGCATCCTAACTCAAATATTTTTTCCTAGATGGCTCCACTCAGGCTCATCTAACATGGCGGTGATAGAAGTTCCCATGATTTCTGGCTTCCGAGCAGATGTTGAAAGTCTGGAGAGGGTATGTAATCTGACACACATGTGCACACTTTACCAAGGTTTTACCCATAGACACTCACTGGCTGTTGTTGCTGGTCATGGTGACGGGACAAGTAGTCATGTAAATAACAGACGCAGATGCATCCACATCTGGAAGCCATTTTCCTTTTAACAAAAAGCATGGATTTTATCAGCTCATCCTGTTTTCTTCAACTCTTTGCAAACACCACATTCGCATGTACACAACAACACCCACAAAGAATATATCACTAAGTTTCCCCCATAAACAATCACATAGTATATATGGATCTTACGGTTGTGTCACGCTAGAAAGATAAATATTTGGCAGAGATGGAAGCAGTAAAGTGTTTATCTCACATGCTCAACACTGCATTTGAAGACTAAACAGCTCCTGAATAGTGTGTTCAGATGGTGACAGTCAGTTTTAGTGCATCATGAAAATTTTACATGGTTAATCTTCATGGATTTGTATCCATCATGGACATGGGAAAAGTCATTAAGGTGGCAGTTATTATGTAATCTTAGGTGTAATGAGAGGAAAAACCAGCCAATTCAGAATGAGTGAAGGCATAATGATTCTGGCCTCGCTAGAACTGGAGGAGAAATACACAAGAGCAAGTACACAAATACAAACTGGGCTCTGGAGTACACAAAACGAGAGAAAAAAGACTGACGTAATCACAATGAACAGAAAAATGGGGTAACGTCAGGTGTAGGCTGAATGGCTAAATCAAGAAATGTGAGTCAAATGTTTGAGAGAGGAGGTAAAGGTAAATTCAAGGGCTTAATCCAGGTCAGATCCCCCAGTCACCCATCAGACGGTTGTGCATCGCTACTAAATTATAATACAACTTTAGTCTACAGGCGTCTGCCTCTACAAGAACTACCTTTACACACACACACCCCACTACACACATGCATGCATGCACACACAGACACACAGACACACACAAACACACTTCTGTGAGTGTGTCACTTGAGGCTGACCTGAGCTGCAGTGGCTCACAAACTCAGTTTCCACCCCTGCTGGCCTCTCCTGAATTTTACTGCTGCCTGCTTGACTAGTACTTACATTCCTCCATTTACTGTAGCAGATTTGGCTCCTTGTCTGGTTGCTTTCAAGGATGCTGGGCATGAATGAATGATTAGTCCAGTGCCTGACTGGGGGCTACTGCAGCCATGGCCTCTTATCACTCGATGTAATGAACTGTGCTCGAGAGTCCAGAATGCATTGTGGTATTTGCATTTGAGCTATGGGAGTTTCTAGACCATTTTTAGTCACTATAAACAATGCTTTTGTAAACAGAGACCAATTTTACTGTGTGTGTGTGTGTGTGTGTGTGTGTGTGTGTGAGAGAGAGAGAGAGAGAGAGAGAGAGAGAGAGAGAGAGAGAGAGAGAATGGCGCCAGCTCAGACTGAGCACCTCATAAACCCCCGCTGTCCAAAGACTGCCACCTTTCTTTAACAGAATGAGAAATCCCCCTGCAGAGAGAAATTGACTTCTGGTTCTCTATGCACACTTGCAGATTCATGGGGAATAGCATCTTTATAACTCATTCATGTGGTCCTTTGCATACAAGGTTCACAAAATTCCAAAAGCTCACTATTAATGACTGGATGACTTTACGGGGGGAACTGTAATGGAAAGCTGCAGCCATTTGTTGATTTCAATTAATATAAGCCTCAATGAATCTCTCTGCATTTTCCACTGTGGCAATCATTTCCTGCTTATAGTGCATTTGGCTTGCCTTTGTTTACATACCTTATGATGGTTGGTACGAGTACAAAAAAAAGCGTAGGAGTACATACTCTAAATACACTTCAGTCATGATCTGTTCATGCAGAGAATAGGACTCCCAACCTCGGTTCAGGAGGCAGACTCCCTCTCTATTTTTAAAGTTAGGCTTAAGACCTTCCTTTTTTAATAAAGTTTTTAATTCTGTAATCTCGACCACCGTTATGCTGCTATAGGCCAAGGCTACTGGGGGAAGTCCTGGTGCACACTGAGCATCTTCACCCTGTCTGTCATCTCAGTCTCAGATTGTCCTGAATCATTTATTAGAATCAACACTGATATTCCATCCTCTGACCATCCTGGCATTTACCTGCACCTGTCGACTGGATGCCACTGTCAGATGCCCCCTGGCGTGGTCAGCCTGCAGCCTGACCCTCCAACCACCATATATTTATAGATTTTTATACCCGATATTAGTTTTTTTTGTTTTGTTTTCTTTTTTTTACCACGTTATATATTTTTATACCTCTACACTCTCTATCCTTTGTGCCCACTGTCCTGTCTTACCATTTCTTCCTTTACCTGACTGGCAGGAGGGGTCCTGCTCGAACTTTCTTGCCAAAAGGGAATTCTTTTCTTCCCACTGTTAGGCTTTGCAATGTGCTTGGGTTTCTTAGAAGCACCTAGAGACAGCTTTGTTGTAAATAGATGCTTTATAAATAAAGTTTAATTGAAATTAAATTGAATTGACTATGCCAATGACAAAATGGTATCCAATCTTCTTTCCTTGAAAGTGTGTCTACAAAAAAGCTGTTCTCTCTGCTCAGCATCAAGCCTTCCCCCCTCACTTTTTAAAAGAAAACAAAAAAAATGTTTTTAGAAATATTTCTTAATTACTGAATCAGCTTAAAGGCAGTGCAGTGGTGTAGTGATTATCACTGCTGCCTCACAGGAAGATGATCTCGGCCTTTCTGTGGGGAGTCTATCTCTGTGATTTCCTGGACTTGTACTTCAACTTCCTCCAACAATACGCAAACAGGATTGTTACAGTGGCAAGAAAAGTATGTGAACATCTTTAGAATTAACTGTTTTGCTTACTAGTTTGCTGTAAAAATATAGAGAATAGAGAAGCCCAGACGCCCCGATCTCCATCCACCTCCTCCAGCTCTTCCGGGGCAATACCGAGGCGTTCCCAAGCCAGCCGAGAGACATAATCTTTCCAGCGTGTCCTGGGTCTGCCCCAGGCCTCCTTCCAGTTGGACATGCCCAGAACACCTCTTGAGGGAGGCGTCCAGGGGGCATCCTTACTAGATGCTCATACCACCTCAGCTGGCTCCTCTCGATGTGAAGGAGCAACGGCCTGACACTGAGTCCCTCTGGGATGACTGAACTTCTCATCTTATCTCGAAAGGAGAGTCCAGCCACCTTACAGAGGAAACTCATTTCAGCCGCTTGTATCCTCGATCTCATTCTTTCAGTCGCTACCCACAGTTCATGACCATAGGTGAAGGTAGGAATGAAGATTGACCGGTAAACAGAGAGTCTTGCCTTTTGGCTCAACTCCCTCCTCACCACAACAGACTGGTACAGAGCCCGCATTATTGCAGATGCTGCACCGATCCGTGAACAAGACCCCAAGATATCTAAACTCCTCCACTTGAGGCAAAACCTCATCCCCAACCCGGAGAGGGCATTCTACCCTTTTCTGAACTTTTCTGAACTGAAGAAGAGTAGCCTACAAAATTAAAATGAAGGAACGTCTTACCCATGTTGGAAAGGGGTAAGACGTTCCTTCATTTTAATTTTGTACTCTTCTTCAGTTCAGAAACATGAACAATGTTCTAATAAAGATTTAGCAATAACGCACACGTGGCTCTACTCACTAAATGTGAGTCTACATTCATTTACACTAGTTAATGTAAATAAATGTTAAATACACACAGCAGAAATTTATGCATTGTTAAAATGCAATTTTGACATGTTGTATATTCAACTGGTTTCCAGCACTCAGCTTATTGCAAAAAGATATTGTGAGTGATCTTGGAGTTATTTTGGAATACTTTTCCCACTGTAAGGCTGCAATCGTTCAAACACATTCCTATACTAATCCATTTGTCTTCAGTTCAGTTTTGTCTTCGTGCTGGTTAACATAATCATGTCCGTTTCTTGCTGTCCTCTTCCACAGGTACTGATGGACAAGAGAGTGGGTCTGAAGAGATACGAGCTGAATGGGAGAAAAGTGTTGTTCTACTTTGACGAGGCGAGTTATATAATTGAAATTCTTCATCAATCAGCCTTTTTGCACATTCGAAAGCATATCTGTAACAGTGCAGCAGAGTTGACACAGAGGTGGGTGAGAGTGCAAGTATGTGTGCTTGCATCTGTGTTAATGTGTTTGTGTATGTGGGTGTTCTCCTTTCTAAGATTCCCAGTCAGTGCATGACGTGTGTAGCCTTCCAAGCTGTCAGGGAATACATTGTGGGCAAGACTGCGCCTGTTCCGGTCAAGATCTATGACTACTATGAACCAGGTGTTTATCTGATGAATCTCATAAGCAGGGCAGAAGCACACACACATACATGACTGAAAAAGAAAAAGGAAATATACTTTTTGCAATTTGAAAATGATGGTGAATATTACTGTTTGTGTGGATGTGTGACGGTGCTGCTGTCGATCTGTAATCGTAATGCAGCTTTTGAGGCCACCAGGTTCTACAATGTGAGTGAGAGCAGTCCACTTGCCCGGGAGCTGTGTGATGGACCTACTTGCAACGAGGTGGAGAGTTCCACCAATCAGTGGATAGGTGGGACATACACGCCAGACCCCCTAACAGTTTGCAGGCGCCCTACTTTCATCATTCTTCTAAAATAAAGATCTCTTTATTGCAGGTTTCGTGCAGGCAAATCAGTGCAACAACGTGTTTGGCTGTCTGGAGGAGGAGCAGTTTGAGCGTTGCACATGTTACAGGGACTGTGGGTATGACGGGGAGCCTGTTTGTGGGTCAGATGGGACACTCTACCAGAACCAGTGTCAAATGGAGGTCTTTGCCTGTCGAAACGGGACGCGTATCAAGCAGGTTCCTCTGTCCCAGTGCCCACACAGTAAGGGCTTGCTCATAACACAACATCGCTTCATTTTTTTCACATATTAGAACGTGATAATTCAGTCACACCTCTGATTGTATGTTACTGTAGGCATATCTCCAGCTCTGTTCAGTGATTTTCATAGACTGGGTGTTTTGCTAGCTAACCTTTAACTGCTGGAAAAATAGTTAACCACAATCTTACAAAGGGTCAAAAACAGGGTCATATTATTGAAATTGTTGTTTTGTACTAATGCTTAAAACCTTGGACCCAAGAGATTGTGTTCTTTTTTCTTTTTTCATTTTGACATTTTGACTGAGGCATCACTGTGAACCATACTAATGGAAAGGTCGATTCAAAATGTCAAACTGCATCCTCCATCAATCCCCACCCTGCATTATTCTGCAGTGTCGTGACGACTGCATCCTCAGCTTAGCTCCACCAGACAGTTGCAAATAGACAGAGAAACTAATATGCAGCATATATGACGATAACGGGTGCAGTGTTATGGCACAAGGTGAATGAATATCGAAGTGCAATACCAGTTAAAAGGTTGGATATACCACCTCATTGAACTGGTAGGATGTTTATATTTTTGATTTATACAGTTATATGCATTTGGACGCTGTTGGTTTGCTTTGCCGTAACCCAGAATTCTTCTGTAATCATTCACTGCACTTGGTGAGTTTGTTCGTGTGCACCTGCAAGTGTGTCGATGCTTATCTGAGCAGAGGAAACAGCTGTTCAGGTGTTGAGCTGATTACTGGATGAGTTCTCCAAAAAGAAGTACCCATCGTAATTCCCCCTCCCACCTCTCTCTCTCTCTCTCTCTCTCTCTCTCTCTCTCTCTCTCTCTCTCTCTCTCTCTCTCTCTCTCTCTCTCTCCCCC
>JBAMYA010000019.1:15549107-15567892 GCA_037176975.1 Arrhamphus sclerolepis
TCTCTCTCTCTCTCTCTCTCTCTCTCTCTCTCTCTCTCTCTCTCTCTCTCTCTCTCTCTCTCTCTCTCACTCTCCACCGTATTACAGGGCTCCCTCCAAATGACAGAGTGCTTTTGTCCAGCCTTTGAAATCCTTGTCACATTCCTTTCCGACGCACAGCCCAACAACAAAGGAGCCTTCATGTTGTAGAGCAGATTGAGAAAAGGCATAGACAAAACTTTGGTGGGAAAAGACTTCTGTTTGTGCCAAGTGGTTCATGCTGTAGATCATCAAAATGATTGTATTTTTGTTTCGAGCTCCCTGACCTTGTTTGTTTGTGTATGCTTGAATGGGGCAGATTCATGCCACCGTTTCCTCACTTTGAGGAAGGAGAAGATACAATTTGTCTCCACACATGACCTCGCGGCTGTGCTTTGGCCAGTTCCACTTTCTGACGTACGGACTGTAATACAAGCGTGTGCTGAGACTGAATGTACATTTCAGCTTCTCCATGAAGTGTTGCTCAGTGGGCCGCATAATTATTCCAGGAAGCATTTAGATTATGCAACAATGAAACTCCATCAGTTTTATTGGAACCCGCATTAATGTGAATTTGTTTGCATTTCCAGTGGGGAACACCAAAGACAATCAGCCAGTAGTGAGCCAGGAAACGGAGCAACCCTCTGTCCCTGTAAACATAGGTAATTTCCAACCACACCTTCCCCCATATACTGCAACATACACATGCATTGTCCAAATTCCATATCTTTTTCCCTTGCTAATATATTTGCTTTTATTTTTCCTACAGTTGCTTTTTTGACATTTTGTTAATTATATACAATCTCAAAAATCAGCAGCAACATAAGTAACCAGATAACCTGAGTCTGCATCAATTACTTGTCATTTTCTGGCTCCTTCTGTATTCATTAAGTGATTTCAGAAAGTAATGACTAAAAGCACATAACCACCTATAGTTAACTTTTAAACATAATTTGCAAGGTGCATTGGGGGTGGTGGGATGTAAAGCTGAAAAAGGGAGACGGACTGAAAGAGATGAGCAACATGAAAGAAGAAAGAGAGAAAGGAGCAGGGTCAAAAGGGAGAAGAGATGAGAAGAGGAAAGTAGATACGTAGGTGGGGTGTGTGGTAGCACATTCCCCTGCCGCCACATCATGTCTACGATCGGTGAGATAAATGGGTGGATAAGTTTCACACAGCGGGCTTGATTGTTGCTTTCATGAGCTTGCCCCTTTCAGAGAGGCAGCCAGAGAATTCCTGATAGGATGTCTGAATGTGTGTGGTGGGAGGATGTAGCTGTGTTACATTTGCCAACGAAAACATGAAAAAAGGCACTGAACAAACTGTAGAAGAGTGCAGTCTTGACATGCATGCAACGTGTGCACATTGTAATATGTGATCTGTTATAGACATAACATTAGAGCCTGACTGTGAGTCTGAGTGGTGTACAGGTGTGTGTGTGTGTGTGTGTGTGTGTGTGTGTGTGTGGGTGTGTGTGTGCATGCTTGATGTGGTGCGACCTGTAGTGACTTGTTTCACAGCCTGCAACTCCCGGTAGCTGCTGCTCACAAAGCTCAGCTCAGTCAAAGGTCTCCTTAGTACAAAAGCTTCACTCTCACCACAGGAATGCTATTCCTCACACTCACACATACATCTGTAAATGCAAACACACAGGCATACACTTACTGCCTGTTAGCACAAGCAAATATGAGTCCACACATGCAAAAACCATCGGCTTCAATAATTTAACCCTGGGGTTATTAGAATGAATAAGTGCTGTAAAAACACTGTCATTGTAAACCATTAGAATGCTGACAACATGCCCGCTAAGTGCACCAAGAGTGTAATAGGTGAAGGTGGGTTGTGCCAAAGAACTGACAAGTTTCCATCAGGACGGTGAAGGAAGCTGAAGCTCTGGAATTAGCTTCCATGAACAGACTTGTTGTTTTAATGGGAAATATACAGTAAAATATGTACACAACTTACAAACTTGGAAGAGCTGAAAAGTTTCTACCATGCCCTTTCATTTTTTGTATTAAGTCCTTCTGAAATTCAAATGTTTACATACCCTTTTTTGCGTGTAGATCTCACAGTAAAGTCTGTTTGTTCCAAACAATAAAGAAGCAAAATCTGATGAGTAATGGTTCATCATAAAATGAACATTATATATCCCAAGCTCCTATAGAAGATACTGTATATGAGAATTGAAGAGTTTAAGTAAGGTGTGACCCCTACTGGTTACAAAGAGGTATTGCATTTCAACAAGTGCAGATAAACAGGATATTAAAGTTTTGTTGTAAACAGTCAAAAGATATGTTTGCATTGTTTGGTTTTAATTCCCCTGCACAACATATATGTTGAACAACACTTACCTTTGTTGTTTATTTTCTTATGATATTCACTATCTTTTATGATCTTTCCTTGCCATAGCTGGTGTGTTTCTATGTGAGTTAGCACGTTACTGCCCCCTGTAGATCAAAGGAAGAAAAAAAGAATAATACAGAAATTTGTCCCATATAAACCCTGTTTCCCAAAAATACTGGGACGCAGTTAAAAAATACAGAGAGACAGTTTGTTTTTTGCAAATGACCTGGATTCATTGAAGTGAGACCTCCAGGAGGCAGGATTGATTGCCCACTACAGGACAGGAATGAGTTGCACTGTGGCTGTAGAGCCAAAAGTATCAGAAAGATGTACTCCTGTTGTTCAGGTGATTTTTTTTTAAGTGTTACTTTGTATGGTTTCAACTTTAGCCTGCTGAGAGAGATTAGCTGTCCTGTGAATGTTGGGTGTGCCCAGGGATTCATTCCATTGGGACATAAAAAAAAAAAAAAATCAGCCACCAGATGGCTAAACCACCTCAACTGGCTTTTCTCAATGTGAAGAAGCAATGACTCTAAGCCCCTCCTAGACTGTTGAGCTTCTCACCTTCCCCCCAGTGGTGAGCCAAGCCCCCCTACGAAGCCAGCTCAGTTCAGCCACTTGTATTCGTAACCTCATACTTTCAGTTATCACTCACAGCTCACGACCATATGCCACTTTAGGAGCATAGATCAACCAGTATTTCAAACAGCTTCACCTTTCAGGTCATCTCTCTTTTGACCAGGACAGATAAATATGGAGCAGATTTTTTTTTTCATTCAAATTATAATCATTTTGAGTAATAATATTTAAGAAATCCCAATATGTAAAAAGTTGCCTGGCTCTTAAAATCAACTGATCGGACTAAAAATTCATTTTCATCCTTCAGCATGGTTTCAATGAATAGTCTCAGCTTCTTTTCCTTTTTTTTTGTCATTTAATGTGTCTTTGTTTCATCCCTGTAGGTGAGGAGGAACAGGGCTCTGTTGCAGAGGTCTCCTACTACTCCTACGAATATGATTTAGATTCTGAGCCTTTTCTTGCCGATGGAGAAGAAGGAGACCGTTTGGACCTGCCTGAAGGTGGGGGCCGCTTAGATCAAAAGGTGCTCCTACCAGCAGATAGCCAGCTACCCACAGTGGACACAAAAAGCAGCCCCGAGCGATGGTATGTTCTGCTACATTTATTCAGCTGTTTATGTAGCTGTTTTCTATAGGTAGGAAAGTGTGTACTGTTATTTTAAAACAGTCATTAAAGCAAAAAATGTGTGCCTTCTTGTTGTCCACAGAACCGTTGACAGTGGGAATCTGTCTCCAACTCCAAATTGTATCATATTTGTGAATATGCTTGTGAATGGAAAAACAGAGACACTTGGGACTTGTTCAAAGGAGGAGTTACTTACTCTTGGAAAATGACTGTGCAAGTTTTTGTTATTAAGTCTGAGTGGATGCCTTTATCATGTATGGTTGTTTTTGTGTGCAATTGTGAATTATAATTATTATTATAATTATTATAATTATTATCATTATTATTATTAAGATAGAGACCTCCAGACATTTGTCTTCCTGTAGACACATAACCAACCATAAGCACCATAGCATATTTGTTATTCACTGTGCTGCCTTTATAATCACTAGAAAATAATCAACTATTTATGTTTGTAATGTCACCAGATGTTAAGCAAAGTATGCTGTTATATTTTCTATCTGTGGTATTTATTTGTAGCTAGAGGTCATGTCTTTTTTTTTTTTAATTCATCACCCATCCATGCAGCCTACTAACTTACCTTGTGGATTTTTTTTTTTAATGTATCATTCAAGACCTCTTTTATTTTTTTCTTTAATTGCAAGCTTTAACTCAATATTTGAACAATTTTGATGAAATTCCTGTACTGGTATCCTGCTGGAAACAAAAAAATATGCAAACCATGTGCTTTACAGAAACATATGATGATGTGTTTTGTTTTTTTTCATTTAATTTTATTTTATTTTTTACTTTTTTTGTATCTGTTAGCACAGAAGAGACAGGAAAAAATGGGAAACATGCATAAAACAAACACAACATAACATTTTCATTTATGGAAAGATGTCCTGCAGTCACTGGCCCATCTGCACTCTCCATCCGTCTTTGAAACTCCTCAACCATGACACCTTCATCATCATCTGCTCTCACCATTCACATACCACAGGATTTGATTGTACAGTTCATAAGCTATTTTGTTTTTGTTCAGTTTCCATTTGTGAAGAAATCAATTTAATAAAGTTAAAGTTTTGAATTTCTGTAAATGCTCCAAATTTGATTGCATGTAACACTGACTCATATCAAAATTCTGATTTTTTTTTTTTCCTTTTGTTTTTATAACAAGAATGAAAATAAAATTTATGTATGGTCCAGGCTTTGCAAGCCACATTTTAAGGCGTTCCATTTCACTTTTAAACTTTTTCCACTTGACTCTTTGTAGTGAACAAATACCTGAACCTTTATTTTAAAACAGTGCCGTCTCTCCAGTTGCTGCATTGTATGTTTCTTCTTTCCATTGACAGAAGTGTTGCGGTGAGGCTCTGTAGCCTTAGTAAGGCCAAGCACATTTGGAGATAATTTCCTGCTGCTTCAGAGGGACGTTTGCTTTGATAATTTATTCTCTGACCCCCTGGCATACGTTGGTGTTAAAAAGCATGTCATTTTGTGTTAAATTGTACTTCACAGTATCCAGCTCCGTGTGTGAATGTGTAACTACTGACAACAGATTCAGGTTACCAAAGTAAAAGTTGATAGAGAGTTAAAGCCTGTTAAACTTTAATTTGGGCACATGTCACTTCTCAACCCTCTCACATTACTGGGGTTAAAGCGGATTAAAGAGGGTTAAATTATAGCTGCTTCTAGGTAGACTCTTGACTGTTGCAGCTTCAGGTTTTCTGGATCCGACTCAGCAGCTCTGCATGTGTTTTGCCATACGTCAATTTTACACAACTGTGAGCAGTGACATTAGATTTTGCCATGTAATGAAAACAGAAAAAAAAAGAAGCTGTTCCTGTTTTGACATTAAGCCAGCGTTGCAGGGGAGCTGGCAGCAGGTATCCAACGACAGTCTCTTTGGCAACTACATGCATGACTGAAGAGTGACATAGCGTGTCCACACGGCAATGAGCAGAAAGATTGAAAAGAGAAAGATGGGAGAGGGGGATCTTGGTTTCATGGTTTGCAGGGGGGAGCTAGCGTTACATGAGAGAGAATCTGAGTGGTGACATTGTTTCTAAGCACCAGCCGAGTGCACCTATACATCCACCTCTGTGGAGGATGGGCTATTCACCTGTCGTCCAGGCCCCCATAGATGAATCATTTAGACAAAGAGGCAAACAGGCAGATGGATCAAACCCTGAGCAGGTCAGAGTCTCCTCTGTTGTTCACTCTTTGATGTCTATTATAGGTATCAAGTTTCTTGAGTGTTTCAGAGGAAACTGGGGATTTATTCTGGATCAGCCCAAGTTCTGGATTTTAGCATCTGCCAGTGCATCATCTGCTCCAGATGAAGCACTGGGACATCTGAAGAGAGACCACTATGGTTGTGCATGGATTAAGTCAGAGAGCTGCCCCTCTGGCACACATCTTATGACTATTTACCCAAATATGAAGCATGCTTCAGCTCTGGCTGAGAACAGGATTTACCTTTGGTAAGATGGAAAAACGTCACTTTTAAACTGGTTTCTTTGTGAGTTGATACTTACAACTATTATCCAACATTTTACCATCACAACTGAGTTGTATGAATTGTTTCTATAGTACAGCAACCATCGTAGGATTCCTGAAGTATTCATTTTGTCAGCAAAGAGTCAAATGGAGAAAAAATACCCAGCAATTGCAGGGAAAGAAAAAGGTAATTATGCCTAATTAAATAGACAAATTCAATCATATTTTTCATTATGTCAATTTGTGTTTCTGAAATGTACGCAAACATCATCATCTTTCAGTCTTCCAGTTCTTCTCTTGTCATTTGGTGTATCACCAGCCTGACTTAAGCAGAGTAAAAGTTTCTCAGACTTGCCAGGACCCACTGCTTTCTGTAAAAAAAATGCTTTTATGCTTGTGTAATGATTTTTTCCTTGTTTTTCTATGTTGTGTGCTGTTGTACGGTAATAGATCACATAATAGATGATTATCCTTTGTCACGATCAAAGCTCTAGAGGAACTTAAAAGACAATTGCAAGGTATTGCTAAGAGTAGAAGTACTGTTTCTATGAAATTCAGAAAAAAAAATTATCCTATGTATACAAAATTCTTCTTAAGAAATATATTGACAATCTATATTTAATACTGAATGAGCCAAGAGGGTACTTCCTTGGACAGATTTTTACCCAAAAATCAGGTTTGGGTAGATTTTCCATCTTACGCATTTCTGACATGTAAATTTTAAAAATGTAATTTAAAGTTATAAAGGTGTGATTGTGAATGAGCATTTCCACGTGTCTTTAGGGCCTGGACCTGGGCGCTATGGACTTCCTCCCACTATTGGATATATTGGCCATGACTTCACAAAGCCAACCAGCCCTGCCTATTCTTTTCATGGCAGAATAAGTAATAATAGTGAGCTCCTTGCCTTCTTTTAATAAAATCATATCAGGTTCAGTTACTTATGTAAACGTTTGTTCTTATTGTTCATTTAACTAAATGCATTTGTTAGAATTGTGATTTCCTGAACATTTCAGTTCATTTCTAAAAGTATGAATAATCCCCAAAGGAAGATTACAAAAGCTTTACAATAGATTCTCAGTATGGGGCTTTTGTGGTGTAACTTCAAATCTTAATCACTAGGGGGAGACAAGAGCCTCATCTAAGTTGCCTCTTTCCTGACCATTTATTAAAATTGTTTTGTATTTATTTCTAATGGGCATGAGTGATCCTAAAAGTTAACTGTTATTTCAGTGTATTGTGTTGACGGCAGTCCAGGGCCTCAATATCACGTCGATGCAAAACTCACTCGCTTTGGAAAAGATGGCACTCCTTCTTACTCAATGTTGGGTAGAATAAAGCCACAGAGTAAGTTTTTCTTTTTTTTAATCACGACAAATTATGACTTAATGTCTATTTTGAATTATGTTGCTACAATGGACCTTAAATCATAGCCTAATCAGAAATTTACATACACTATAAATGTTAGGTCTGTTAGGATTACAAAATCATGCATTTTTAGTGTGACTTCTATTTCTATTTTCAACTGTACTAGAAAGTGTTTCAGAGACATTAGCTGAACCCCTACTATATGATGCTGATACCTCACTGTTCTGTTCACTAGAGGAGCTATTCCACACACCTGGACCTGGTGCATACAGCCCTGAGAAAGCAGCACCATGCAATCTGCAGCGAAGAGCTCCATCCTACACTATGGGCTTCCGCACACACTACCGCACTGTAGACCACGTCCCTGCTCCAAACAAGTACCATCTGCCTCCTCTGCTTGGCCCTCAAATCCCAAACAAACCAGCCAGTGCAAGTTATACCATGTCAGGTAATTTCAGTATAGGAGGAGCATCTGTGGATTTGGCCAAAACACCAGGGCCCTGCAGGTACAACTGTACGGACCCAAGTGTTTATTTACCCAGACAGCCAGCATTTTCCATGTTGGGACGTCACAGCTTGCCCAGAGATGGCACCAAGAAACCAGGTCCAGGGACTTATAATCCAGAGAAAGTCACAGTTCACAAGGCCCGGGCACCAGCCTACTCACTGGGTATCAGACACTCGGAATTTGTCACACCTCTAGTTGTCAGAATTTCTGACTGAACATGTGTCAGGACACATAAAATACCAGTAATTCATTTCTGTGAGGGGAGGAAAAATAGAAATAGCAAGAAATATTTTATTTTGTTCTAAGTAACAAAATGAAAGAACTTGCTGAATGAACCAAACTCAATAGCAGATTCTACAATAACTTGTAATAACATATGAGCTCAACACAAGCATATGTTTAAAGAACAAAAAATAACTAGTACTTAACATATGAACTTAACACAAGTATTTGTTTAAAGAACAAAAAATGTTTTGACAGCTTTGAGAAAAAGTTAACTTGTATGACTTATGACTGAACAAATCAATCTTGAATAAAATAATATGGAAAGATATTTCAATACATGGGTAGATGCAAACAACTGACATACAAATTTTAATCCTCATATCATTTATAAGTTTAACATTCACAGCAGAATCAAGTCCTCTGTCTGTCATTACCTCAAAAAATTGAGGAAATTTAAAAGAACAAATCATAGTATACACCTGTAGGTTCTACACAATACATCACAACATATATAGAGATATGCATCAAACAAATATATGGTCCAGTGACAGTACAAACAAACAAAAAAAAGTACACATTTATACAATAGTTTCCATTCACTCCTTTGGAAGAGGCCTTCTGAAAAGAAGTATGTGTGGCTCTGCGGAAGACAGCAACAAAAAATTGGTGAGCATATTTGCACAATGTTGTGTTCCATCTTCACCAGCATCAAGAAGTGATGATGAACATGAGAAGCTTTGAAAAATAAAAACTGAGACAACTTCCATGCTTTTATAAAGATTAGCTTCAATAATATGCTACAATGTGAGATATGGCTAAACACATACTGTTAGATGTAAACATGAATTCTAAAGCTAAGCAGCTTAAGGTTTGAAGAATTAAAACTGTGCAGCAGGGTCTCAGTATACAAATTTTCTTGTTGTGCAGTGAAGACAGAATAAAACTATTTTAATTTAACTTTGACAACATGTGCACCTCAAATTGAAGAATATCATACTAAGATATAAAGACCCAGCTACAACCAGATTACTCAGATGACAGGAAGTACAGATCTAACCACTGATGGACTGAACACTCATATTCCAGCATGAAAATTGCTCTGTTTTTAAATGACAATAGCACTGTTTTCTATAATCTGTTTGCATAATGACAACTTGATTATTGAATATTTGTTTGATTGCATAATTTCAGAAATGTTAAAACAACTGATATGCTTTCACTGAGCTTCATTTATTTTTGACCTATTTAATTTTGAGACACCAACAACTAATACTAAATTATCAGATGCAGAATAATGTGGATGCTGAGTATATGTTAAAGTCCTGTAAAATTGTAGGATAGTGATTTCTGACTGACCTGGTTTGTGGATCATGTAGTGAATCCAGCCTTTGCTCTGCTGCACCCCGAGTCGTCTCCACTCCTCTTCTGTCATCAGATGGGAGGAGGGCACCAGTTTAGACAGCTGCTTCGGCAGCACAACATGCCTGCGTGAAGGTAATTCACAAATATTAGCCAACAACAACAAAAGAAGAACATCTCGGTCTTTTGAGTTTGTTGTTACTAGCAACGCAGTTAACCGAGTCCTTTATTGAGTGTTGATACAAATCCTACCTTGAATACAGGATACATGAAAAAAAGCACAATAATTACAACATTTTAAATGATTAACCCTACCATTAATGTTACCCACGTCGTAATTAAGCTTGAATACACGTAAAAGTTATATAACGGATTCGTTTTTATAGTTTGACGCTGGCTAACATCTCAACACAAAATGCTAGGATTCTGGAAACATTCGAAATGTCATTACCTGTACTCGTACTCTTCATCGTTGTACTTATCAGAATAGAAAATCTGTTTTACTGACATCTTGGCCAAGTTAAAATCCAGACAGTCCGTTTAGAGTAAAAGTGCGTTTTCAAGAGACGTCTACACAGCGACAAACGTGCTATCAACTGCCGCTGTTTTCTCACAGCAATTCAAAAGCCAACGGTTTCCCGGCGTCCCCTGATTGGTCAGGACAGCAGCACGCGGACAGAACAGGATTGTTGTATGAGAAGATGAGACACTCGTGTGTTTTTTTAAAAACAAAACAAAACAAAAAAAAACCAGAGAGAATAGAGAAACGAAAAAAGGCAAAGTATCTGGTAATTTCAGGGACAAAAAAATCGAGTGCTACCAGATAGATTACGTGAACCGAAAATAAAAAGCAGCTATTTAAAGTGAAGATATTCAAAAGAAAAAAAACGTCTACATTGACCATGGGTCTTAAACATTTGGCCAAAGTGAGATCTCTTTCATTTTAAATCTCTGTCAGGGATAAGTTGTTTCCAATGACTGAATATGTGTTTCAGTATTATCTTGTTCAAGAATAACATACATGTAAGTAAATTTGATAAATACCTTTATTAATTTATCTCTATGTTTGCACGTATATCAACTATTCAAGCCTATAATGTAAATTCACCATTTTTGAAATTAAGTATAAACCAATTGCTTTATATGATAATAAACCCTGGCTTACACAATGAAATATGTGCCTTCTTTTTCCCTCAAAGAGCGTGATGGGAATAGAGAGAAAAACAATGTTGTACATTTAAACTAAGAACAGGAAATCTATGTAACTTGAATCCAAAGCAGCATATTTGACAAATACAAATGTTTAATTAAAAAAAAAAAAAAATACAGATAATAAAACGTAATACATATGCCATCTAAACTATCATTAACTGGATTTAAGATGTTTGTTTTTTTGTTTTTTTTTTACACAGGGACATATTTCTCTTTAAAATGCAATTCTTTCTTTTCATGATACATTTTTATGTTGATTTGTTGATACAAAGATTTTTCTTTTCTTTCTTCTAAACCAGTATGAAGTGTCTGTGCTGGAGATACTATCTGTTTTTCTGAATTGTAATGTCTGTTGTCAGGGTGGCTAATGAATGATATTGTATTCACAGCACAATTTGTTCCTCTTGTGTTATGCAGAGTCAGGAGGTTTATCTGTTAACTCTTTACATACAGTAATAAAAGAGTCTGCTAATATCCATGAAAATCTATTTAGGAATGCACTGGATTTATGCTGCATGTTTAAAATGCATGTTGAATTTAGTTTAGATGAACCAAATGAACAAATCTATTGTATAATAATTTATGATGCAATTACAGTTATTTGAAAAGGGGGGACTAAACAAATTGAGAAAGTTCAGCGACTGCTGCATTTGTCAACATGCATCGATTATATCTGGTTTATCAGTAACTTTATATATTCCGTAGCATGCAAAAACAAAGTGATTGGCTGTTGAGAGGAAGGTGGAGTGGTGATTTGTTTTTGTGTGCAGTCTGTGTGTTTGCCCTGATTCGTGGTCTCCTGACCATGGAAATGAAGTTGTTTTCTCAATCAAGGATAGCTACAGCCACTTTCTTCCACAGTTGAAGCACGCACATTGCTTCACATTTTCCCTCATAGAAGGGACTGGAGGTTCACTGTGCTGGATCTTATTTCTTTCAAAGAGCTTGACCTGTACCGTAGGTAAGAGTCTTCATTCTGATTCAAAAAACACTTTAATCTGGCAAATATGACTTTTGAATTAACAAAATTTGTGCCATTTGGTCAGTATTGTTCTGAATGAATCTGGCTACAGTTGGTTACTGAAATCTTCAGAGGTTTTGTGAGATAGAAAGTACAATCTTATTCTTATACCAATTTCCAAACTGATAAAGGGACTGCGGAAGCTTGGAGTGATTTTTTGGAATTGCACAGTTTGCAATATCTAACAGGAATGAAACAAGATTTTGCTTGTGGGGCTGTGATGATCATGAAGTTTCACTTGGTGATTAATTGCAATATAAATAGCTTTGATTAATGATATGTTTGATTAATGAATAAACTTATGATTAATGTATGTTTTTGAGTCTTTTATGTGTAATTGTGTACTCTTAGAAAAGCTGAATAAATCAACACCCACTTCATGAAGAAGAATCATTTATTAATCAAACAGAATTACATTTCTGTTTGCCACTTCTGCTTTGTCAGTTTACAACTCAATAGAGCATATACAACATTGAGAATATATAGGTAGAACTATAAACCACCACCTTTTTTTAAAACACAATCTGATATAGTGGCTTCCTCTGTGTGATGGGGCGCCCCTTGTGTATTTGGTTTAGAAACAAAGTGTGCCCATAGTGGGGCTCTGGTGTTTGGCTTTGGAAAATGACACAGACAATCTTAAAGTCACTTTATGGTCATCAGATTTTAGAATCTAGCAGCACTGAGACTGAAAACTAGTGTCTCTAGTGTGTAGTTTCAATTTATTATGGCAGCAGAAGCAAGCACAATGAAACAATCTCATAATGAGAGGGTTAAGAATATTGTGAAAAAAGATTTTGAATGTTAAAAAGAGAATTGCAGTATATTCAGCCAGCTATTTTTATTTATTTTTTTTGGATAAGAGAATAGAAGTGATCTGATTATACAAAAGGTAGATTTTGACAGGCCTATATTTTGTGTATGAATGTGGTATTTCTGAATTTCAGTTCAGTTCATGATCTTTGGTTGTTTGCAGAAATCTTGTGCATCTGTTTTCTTTTTGCATCTTTTCCTCTCTTGCTTGTGCATGATATTTGCAAAAATAAATAAATAACATTGTGCAGTGTAAATCCCTGGTACTTTTGTATATCAGTTCAAAAATTGTTAATTTCATCTCACCTTTATACAATGCAACTTTGCAAAAAATAGAAATGTGATTAAAAACTCTTTCTGGGGAATGAGGGAGATGCACAAGGGAGGGTGCAAGTGAAGAGCTAAAAGGATCATGCTGAGATGGCTGATTGCTCTCTTGGGAGGTGAACGAGAGGGAGGATGGGAAGACAATTCAGACAGATGGGACAGGGTGGATGTTTTCAGACATGCATTCCCTTATGAGTGCGGCTGCATTGTTTTCTTTCTTACATTTTGGACAAATGGGATTACACAAGCATGTATTGATTTTTCAAAATTCACTTAAACAAATTGGATTGAGTCTAATTCTGATATTTGCTCATTTTCACAGTCAGTTTTTGAGCTATGTATGTACTATGTGTTCTGTGGTTATGGCTCCATACTGCATGTAGTTTTTGTATGTAAAATTTTAAGACTTTTACAATTAATGCGAAAACCTTAAAATATATTACTTGCAAGGAACAGTTTGTATAAAAATACCTGCTCTTCTCCCTCTCAGTGCCATAAAAAAGCAAGACATGTCATTTCAAATACAGACACTTACCATCTTAAAATCATGGCCATCTTATAAAAGAAAAAAAAACAAAACAACCTTTGTATTGTTGCTTCTTTTGACTTCAACATCATTTGTCATCCTGGGAGGCAATACTGCTTATTTTTCTGACAGATATTGTAAACCGATTAATCCCCTGCATGCAGAAGAACAGGTGATCTGCAAAATGTGTGTGTTTGTGTGTTGGTGTCTGACTAGGCAGAGGGTGTTTCAGGCTGATGTGTTTTAGCGAATACAATCTGAGAGCAGCTGGGCAGGGCAGGGCTAATAGGCCAATGACATCATCGAGAGAGGGAGAGAGCGAGAGAGATACTGTGAGCATACGAGTAATCTTGCCTCAGGCTGTGAAAGAAAGCTCAGATGGAGAGGAGAGTGGCATGAGAGCGGGACAGTGCGTGTTCCACAAGAGGACCAGACAGTATTAAGCTGACTCTGACAAGGATATTGGACTCGCCCTGGAAGAATTTCTCTTTTGTGTTCTCCTCCTCTTCCATCACACCTTTCCCCCCCTTCCCTTCCCTTACTCCCCTTTCCCTCCATCCTCTGGCAGTCATCCGCCCATCTCTGCTTCTGCTTCAGGCGGCTCCTCCGGGTATGCTCCTTAAGCCAAAGTATGACCGCTTTCGCAATGAGTCTGTGACCTCCTCTGACGACCTGATGCAGAGCATAGCCATGAGCAGCAAAGTTGTGGCCACACCAGTGGTGCCCTCCTCCACACCAAGCCTTCCTCTGCCTCCCCTGCCTCCTCTGGATCCCAGTGCGAGGTCCTCTTCCTCTGCTGGGGCTACAGCCCTGGCAGACTCCCCCTGCCTGGATGGGGAACAGGATGCCACCACCACATTCTGCATGCTCATCCCTAAGATGCCCCAGTGGAAGTTCTCCAACTCCCTGCTCAGCCGGAGCCCATCTAACTCCAGCTCCAGCTCCAGCTCTAGCAAGGACTCAGGCAAGGCAGCGGCAGCTCCTTCCCAGGCCTCCGTTTCCACCTCTTCATCATCTCACAGGCCCAGTGGTGTAACCCCAGCCAGTGGCCCAGTGGCCAGCCTCGCAGCCGTGCTTAACTCCTGTGACCCTGTGTGTGTCACCCCCTGTTCCCTGCAGGCAATTCGAGGGCAGCGAGCAGTAGCAGTGGCACATTCTGCCAATCCAAGCGGGCACGGATTTGCATCCACAGAGATCACGGTGAGCCCTGGTGGTTCCAGCAGCTCGAGATTAGGAATGAACCGCAGGACAAGGGTGGAAGGGACGTGGCTTGGAGGAGAGGACTTTAACCACAAGGGCAGTTTCATCCACAAACCCTCTCAAGGCTGGCTGCATCCTGACAAGAAGATTGCAGGGCAGGGGGCTTCCTATGTTGTCAGGGTAAGTCAGTAGGCACCTTTTAAAACACATCCACATTAAAGGAAGCTAAACATCTACTTAATTCAACACATTTGAGGGAAACAAAGTGAAATACAAAATAACTTTTTATGTGCTATTTACCAACTGCCTTCTTGCAGGAATCATCTGTTCTTAAGGTTTCTCTGTCTGTATGGGAAACAAAAGAACACCTGACCAGTGAGCAGTTTGTTATGCAGCTCATGTGGCGAGGACAAGGGAATACATAATTTAATCCAGATAGATAGCCTGGTCTGGCTGGTTGGGAGACTGCGTCAGGACTGCATACAGGCATCTGGGTGGAGAAAGATAATCATGAAATTCTGTGTACAGACTGCAGAGAGCATTGTTGTTCAGCCACCCTGTTTACCAAAAGGTAGCTTGCTTAAAACAATGACAAACTGTGTTTAAAGCGCATATAACGTATGTCTAAATGTGAGCTGCCTCTGTGTGAGTGGTGCTCTTAAAAAAAAAAAAAAAAAAAGAGATGGTTTACTTTCATTTGTGCAGTGAGTTTTCATGATTTCATCCCCAAATAGGGTCTGTGGTCTCTCAGCGATGTTGCTCATGATGCTCATGTTTTTATTAAGAATTTGAGAAAGGCTACATAAAGACATTAATGGATCATTAGAACTGAAGTAGTTAAATTGGAGTTCCATAGAGATGTCTACATCAGTTTGATTGATTTATATGTGTTTACAAAAGTTAACTGCTTTACGTCAGCATCAGTGATCTCCCCCATGACTGTTCATCCCTAACCCCCCGCTCTCTCCTCCTCCTCAAACTAATGACATGACCCTTGATTAGCCCAGACTGGGATCCCAGCACACTTTATAATACTAGTATACAGGCACCATTCATTCTTATATTCAATTACATTTAATCACAGTCATTAGAATCATGTGATACAGAAGAGAAGGTTGAATCAGTATGGAAAAGGTCCAAATGTTGAGTGGTCTCATCACCATGGAGAGCTTTCCAAGATTCCTCTCATCCCTAATTGATATCTCAATGAATGACCAGATGTTGTCATCTGAAAGTGCGCTGCACTCATTTTAGGATGACATGTGAGAGCTAATCTACAGAATTTCATACCTTCTGAAGCAGTACTACATGTGCAGTTCAGTATAATCTATGCAGGGAGGAGCATTTACTGCATGTATTAGTGTGCAACGGACAGCTAATTTCTGCTGCGTTGTGCCATTTTTCAATAGCATAGTGAATGTGTCTCTCTCCGTCTGTTTCTCTGTCACTTACACAGTCATTCATTAACACACACCCAGCCGTCTTCTGGGAGAGACAAATGTGATTCCTCCATTTTTTTTGTTCTGTCCCCACAATCTTGTCAGGCGTTGCTTCAGCCATGCATCTGCCATCTGTGATAGCCAGAGCACTGCAGCACCAATAAAATAAGCACTGCAGCTGCCAAAGCAGCTATTATAAATACAGATATATTAAACCCAGATTACTATCATTTATGTTTTTTTTCCTTACAGTCAATGTTTTTAGAAACAACTTATCTGTTACATCTACATCTGTAAATTTGACTGTCTTTTGCAGTTAATGTGGTTTTAGGACAGGTCCTGCAGGGGTAGTTGTGTCATCATTTGCTTTTAAATCAACTATGTATCGTGTGCAAAAGTATGATTTCATTAGAATATTTTCTCTGGCATCACAACTCACTATATATATTGAAACGAGGCAGGGGTATGCACTGTTTAACGTCCTTTGGTCTCTTTCATCCAGTCACCCAACATTACACAACATATGTTGAGACTCTTGCTCTCTCATTTGCCCTGAGGGTAAAATTGTAGCACATTAGACGATGAATTGCAGCTTTCTTCATTGACAAACTAAAACGAGAATGCTTTATGTTAAAGACAAAACAGGGTCTTAGAAGGGGATTCTGGTGTTATTAAATTTCTGGGGAATGTTTTTTATGAAAGCCATTGTATCTAGTCATAGGAATAGTAAAGTCAAGCTTTGGCCTGGGATAACGGGGGTAAAGAGGAGGGGATGCATTAGCAAATGAGTGTCTGACAATGGACGCATTGGGAGAGAGAAGAAAACATGAAACCATTTTCTTGATGAGGACTTCCCTCAGTACCAAATCTTATTAGAAAGCTCATTAAGCTCTCAGGCTCTGAGGTTGCTCTTTTTCTCACTCTGCTGCCACAAAACAGGTTATGGCAGAGTAATAATCACTGGAAAATACGTTAAATATGATGTGGATTTAGTCTTGCTGTAGGGTACACGGCATTTTACTTTCAAGAAAACTCAGGAATATCATCTTGCCATAAAATCAGAAAAGAATAAGAAAAAATGCGAAATCGGCAAATCATTGCGGATGGAGATTGAGGAAATTAACAGTGAATCTTTAACATAAGGTTTACATTCATTCTGTAAACCTTGTGTTTATGTACATCGACAGTGGACTATATATATTTGTTGTCACCAAATAGATATACTTCACAGATAGACACACAATAGGACATCCTCAGAAGCACTGTTGTGGAAACAAACACACTCACACACCTCATCATCCCCGAGGGGGCTGAGAAGCTGCAGCTTGTCCATGATCTGAAGCTCTCAGTGCTCCTAATCAAGTCAAGGTGCCATTAGCACCCTGACTTGACAGCCATTAGGAAGCTCCTCAAATAGAAGCACAGTTTAATGGGGATTTCATGCGGATTACTGTTGGAAATAGTCATGTTGACTAATAGAAGATGAAATATTTTATGTTGTTGAAGAATATTTATCTGAAGTGCTGAAGCATCACCAAATATACAACATTTTATTTTATTTCCATGTTTTGAAACGCTTCCTTTTGACATATACACATTCCTGCACCACCTAATTATTATTGTCATTTTTATTTTTCTCTGTAGTACATGGGCTGCATCGAGGTGTTGAAGTCAATGCGCTCGCTGGACTTCAACACTCGGACTCAGGTGACGAGGTAAGCTGGTAACCATCTATGTTGATTATTGAGAGTCAGTAGAATTTAATCCTAGGTGGGGGGTGTTAATGGGTGTGTCAGTAAATAATGAGGAATTGCTAGAAATAGTGTATCATATCTTGGGTGGTATCTAGAGAAGGATTTGTTATAGTATCTTTCTTGTTTACATATATTGTGTTGAAAATAATCTAACAACGACAACTAAATAGAGTGGCACCTGTGGCTTTTGTTTAAACCCGCTAGCTCCTTCGATACATAAAGAAGTTGCTCTTTCATCATTTACACCAAGAATTGGCCACTTCCCATGATGTCATAGTAAGCATGAGAAGTTTCCATCAAAACTAAAGTCACAAGGGTTTACATAAAGGCAGACCAGTATAGTATGTGCATGTGTTAAGAGGCAAACACAACTATTAGCATCCAGTGATTAGAAAGGTCAGCCAGTGCATGTGTTTATACTGTTTATGAAACTATACCTGAGGCTCTTTGTATGTCTGTTTCTTTGTGTTTTCATGCCCTACATGTGACATTATTGTTCTAAAGGCAAATTGTAACCTCATGGGAGAAGCGCGCTCCCCATCTCTCCCCTCCGTGTCCCCCTCCCCTCTGTCTCTCACCCTCATATCTCTCCTCCACAATCAATCGGCGGTAATATGAGCCCTCCGTGCATCCAAGGCTTAAGTGCAAGGGGGAGGAGGCAGCAGAGATGGAGTGATAGAGAGGGAGATCTATTATTGATGATGTTCGCTAATGACTGTGGAAAGCTGCAGTGGCCTCTGTGAACGCACCCTGCTGGATAATGTCTCTGGCTTGAACTTCTTGAGGAGGAGGAGGAGGAGGAGGGAGGGGTGTTCAAAACAAAACAGCAAAACAAAAGCAAAGGGAGGGCATATGGGGAATGAGCTGTCTGCTACTGGTTTTGTTTTTATGTGCCTGATTGCAAGGCAGCCATGTGGTGATGATGATGAATGTGTTGACTCCATTGGGGGGGGGGGGGCTGCTAAACCTCAGCCAAATTGACAATGGC
>JBAMYA010000019.1:15567992-15618667 GCA_037176975.1 Arrhamphus sclerolepis
CCCCCCCCCCCCCCCCCCCCCCCCCCCCCCCCCCCCCCCCCCCCCCCCCCCCCCCCCCCCCCCCCCCCCCCCTAAACCTCAGTCAAATTGACAATGGCCACATGATATTTCATTCAAAATGTCCTTGATGATGACTGAATGGGACTTATTTTCTTATTGCTTCTTTAATCTAACAAAGTTTAGAGGAAAACAGCATTTAAAGTTTATGCTTCCATCCTAGAACTGGCATCAGCTTGTGCACAGCATAATTGTGTCCCCGAAGACAACAACAAGCCATTACATGGTTGTGAAAATTTCAGAAATGTATTTAGCCCCTGGATTTGAAGAACAGTGCCCTCTGTGTCATGTTGTTTAACAGCAAGCATGGCAATTATGAGGCCCAGTATTTTATTTTTGCAGGGTAGATACCAGGACTGCAGACAAAAACAAAAACAGCCCATCTCTCTCCTCCTCCTTCCCCTCCCTCTGCTTTCTCATCAGCCTGAGTCATTTGAACATTGTGGTGTTTTTCAAAAACCCATGAGAAGACCTTTACTCGAGATGGGGCCCAGGACGATGCTTTTTAAATATTTACGAGCCACTTGATAGGGGCAGCTGCTCTTGATTGCCATCCTCACTGTCCCCTGGCAGAAAGAATACAAGCTGCAGCCTCAAATCCACATCATCCCTCACTCTAACCATCATACACAGAGAGAGAGAGAGAGGAAAACACACTTAAAGTGCCCATAAAGCAGCCAGTCCCAAGAGTTGTAGCAGCGTCATTGCAATGTTTTAATAAATCTGTAGAAAGGAATGCGCTGTAGAAAACAAATATAAACATCAAAGCCTTAAAATCTACTGATTTTGCTTCATATTCTATGGTTCTAATTCAACAGTAAATTATATATTAATAGTGTGGAGTGTCTGTGAACATTAGCAGTAAAACTGGATTAGTAAGTAGTAAACAGACCAGACAGAAACAGTTCCTTGATCTTTGAACTGTTATGGGTCTTTGACCTGTTGCTTTAAATGGAGGATAAAAAAATAAAACTTGGGTTCATGGTGAATAGCAGACTTTTTTTCCAAGAATGTGAAGTAACAGATCAAATGATTTGTATTTCTAATAATATAATTTTTTTTTTTTTTAGCCCTGAAATCAGAACCCAATATGTCTCATAAAGTTTAACCTCCAGTTTTCTTTATTTTCCTGATCAGGGAAGCCATCAACAGGCTCTGTGACGCTGTGCCAGGAGGAAAGGGGGCTTGGAAGAAGAAGGTTAATAGTAAATCTGTTATCATTCATGTATGTCCTGATGCACTGGTGGCTAGTGATCAGTAGTATGTCACTTAGACTGAAATGGTCTGCTGCTGCAGCATAGAAAAGGTTGCAGTGATCACACATGGTCTTTGACTGTCCATTTGACACACAAGTGCAATAGTTATGTCATGGATATAACGCACACACTCATGCACATTAATGAACTCAATTACAGTTAAAATTGCGTGACTGTAATTTGCGTATTTTGCTTTTCATTTAGGCCCTTAACAAAGCTCTGCAGTCAGTCATGGGGAAGAGCAACCTGCGGTTTGCAGGAATGAGCATCGCAGTCAATATATCTGTAGATGGCCTCGGTCTACTCGTCCCTACTACACGACAGGTTAGATGATGTTTTGATCCCTGACATATACTGCATATCATTTTTGGCATTTTAAGCTTGTTTGTTTGTTGTTGTAGCAACGGTGACTTAATTTGTCTTTTATTTGTGAAACATCATGAGAATGCTGAATGCTGAAGTGGAATAAATATGGGTGAAAACACAGAATATGTTGCTCATAGTCAGAGAATCTTTTAAAACTCTGTCAGTGGCCCCGTTGTCCATTTTATCTGTGGAGCCTTTTCTTGACATTAGATGGTGTAAATGTTACAGTTTTTGGATTTCGTTCTGAAAATTTTACATCAAATTCTTGACATGGAAATTATTTTTAAAGGTTTCACACCAGTTCCCGTTATCATATTCAGCATGTACACATAAACTGGTATAAATTAAACCTCTTTTATCATCTACCTTTGTAGGTGATAGCACACCATCCTATGCAGTCCATTTCATTTGCCTCGGGAGGAGACACAGTGAGTGGAGCATTTTAATTCCCACTTTTCACAATATTGATGTTTTATTATTATTTATTGTTAAGTTGTGTTTTATTTTTTCACAAATAAATGAATAAGGATTTAAATAAGGATTTAGTTATAGATGTTTAATTTAAACATTCTTTCAAATAAAATGTTTACTTTCAATGTTGCAGGACACACCTGACTACGTTGCATATGTGGCCAAAGACCCAGTGAATCAGAGAGGTATGTTCTGTTAATGTCTCTCTTCTTCTGTTTTTTAACCTTTATGTCATACTGTGTTTACTGCAATTAATGTCTCAGTTGGCATCAATTTATTTAACTGATGCAGTGAAGAGCTCATCCATTAAAAATCAAGTTGAGAGACCCCCTCCTGTGGCCAAGGAGCACATCCCATGGTCAGAATCAAATTATTGGTCTGCATCAGGCAAAAAAAACTCGTAATGTACAACTCATAAATAAAACCTGGGAAATAAAACCTGGGGAAACAGTCGTCAAGTATCCTCCTCAAGGAAAAAAAAACTGTATTAGAACCCAAGGCACTGGGAATAAACAGTTAAACAGTTATGATAAGTTTGTTTAGTTCGGTGGAAGTTCATACAAAAAAAGAGAAAAACTTCAGACTTTGATTGGATTCACATTGAGTAGGTATGTCAGAGGGAGAAGAGCAGCATATAAAGTGATGTACTCACTGACATCTACCATGCAGCTCTACGGGAATAATATTTGGATATGATGAAAAAAAATAATGCAGATCTGGATGGAAATAATGAATGGACGGTGTTCAGTGTAGTAACATTGTAATGTCTCTTAAGCAGGGAACAGTCTCACTCTCACGTATTGTTCATAAACATTTTTTTTCTTTTCCAATGTATTTTTGTAATTGTATTTGCTTTCCCTTAGCATGTCACATCCTGGAGTGCCCAGACGGTTTGGCCCAAAGTGTCATCAGTACTATTGGCCAGGCCTTTGAGCTGCAATTCAAACAGTATCTGCACAGCCCCCCTAAAACCTTGGGGTCCATGGAAAGGTAAAAAGATTTCTTGACTCTGCAGGCATGTTGTGTTTTTCATGCATTCCTGCACCCTGCATATATATTTTATTTTGAAAAAAAGCTTAGCTGTTCAAGGAACCTGATCTCGTGTGCAATTCTCAGGTTTCTTTGTTATTTATTGCAAGGAGACGTGATAGTGTCCATCATATATTGTAATAGATCTTATTGCAGGCTTGAGATCAGACTGTTTTATCTGTCAATCAAAAGGTCATAAATGCATGAACTCCACAGGCCATGATATTGAATCCCACATTTAACCCGGTGTGATCATTTGTGTGACAGAGAAAATGTACTGTGAACATTAAGGAAAAAAATACATAGATTGAAGAGTGTTGTTTGAATATGTGTGTAAAAAGGCTTTGTGGCTTATATAGTAGAAATGTGCTGATGGTCAATAGAAGAAGAAGAAGAGCTTTTTATAGCTACTTGTCAATCACACTCATTTGTGTGACCAAACATCAAGTGCTGCCAGAGCGATGTTTCTACAGAAACAGGAGGAACTTTAGCCTTGGAGGGTGTTCTTTCCTGGTTTCAAATGAGTATCCTGCTTCCTGCTGGTGGTTGCAGCTCTATGGATCTATACAAATCTCCAGCTGATTTTTATAGAACACTCTAGAATGTGGAGATGCTATTTGATCAGACAAAATCCAGTTGTAAACCAATATTTCCTTTCCAACAATTGTTATTTCTATGAATAACCACCTCCAAGAAAATAAACCAAAAAAACAAACATGAGCATAATAGTTTTTGCAGTCTTTAAGACTTTTAGCTCTAGTGTCAGACCTTCATGAAATATATGTCATAAACACATCCGTATATTTCATTTTAGACCCGTCAGGACAGAGGAGCCAATGTGGGGAGAGGATGAGGACTTTTCTGAGCATGATTACTACAACAGCATCCCAGGGAAGGAGCCTCCCGTCGGGGGAGTGGTGGATTCAAGACTCAGGCCCAGTGGAGCCCTCCTGGGTCACATCCACACCCAACCACAGAGCAAGGCTTTAGCCCAGGTGGGTGTCTCTGGATTTGGAAACAGTGGAAATTGAAATCAAGACAATAATATGGCAGTTTTAGTTCTCTTCTTACACTTTTGCAGTCCTTGTATATTCTGTGTTATGGAATATTTATGTTTGACTACATTTCATAGTGTAGTTGTAATTTCCAAAATACATAGGATACCAAAACGTATTTTAACTATTTAAGTAGCTAGTATATCAAGTTATCTAAGGTTTCTTCAAAAAAAAAAAAAAAGATTAAAAAAAAGGTAGAATGGCATCCCCTAATCTATTGTTTTTTTTGCTTGGATTTTATTTGTGAGCTTTGTGAGTCCAACCCTTAAATGGAAAATAAAATAGCTTCATCTTAGCAAGCTACAACATTGTAATGGCACTGATTCACTGGTACATAAGTATTTACAATCTAATTGTATAATTCAGAGGCCACTTTGTCACAAAACCATGATTTTGTGTTGATCCTGTGGAAATTGTTATACCTACAATTCTGGTAGTTTTACTTAAGACTTCACTTGTCAAGCATTGTTGGAACTGGTTATTCGTCCACCACACTAGTATAGTCTTTCTGCAGTATTTATACTTTTTATCCACCATTTCTTTTTTTGCATTTACAGTACTGCCAAAGACTCAGATGTAAACTTAAAATCTAACATCCTCACAGATGTAATAAAGGGTACATCTGGCCATTATCAAGGAGACTATGATTAAAGTTCATCCCAGAATGGCAACCAGACTCAGAATGACCTCTCTGACATTTCCCTTATAAACTAGTGGCTTGTGTATTTTGCTGCCCCTTCTTCACATTGTTTACACTGAATTACAGCTTAGGAGCACGAAAATATACTCCATAACTGTCTTCCTTTGTGCCTGCACCTCATCTGCCGAAGACAGATATGATTACATAAAAAGCCCCGGTGAAAGAAACCAGCGGCCTCTCTTTGCAGCTGGTTCACAATATGGTGGCTCACTGTAGCTAATGTTTCAAGCAGAGTGCTCCCAAACTGCATTACACAAGGTCAGATGTTGAGAAATCTCCATTCAGCTGTTGAGCGTCAGATGTATTTAGGAAGTTGTTGTGTGTTAGCAGATGGGCTCACCAGCTAGAAGGGACCAAGCTTCTTATCCACCTGGTCAGCTTTGTTACGAACTTCACTGGGACACGGAGACCGCCTGCAGCTCAGGTGAGACGTGCTGTGGCAGAATCAGGTAGAAAACGGGCAAACTTATAACCTTTTCAGGAGGATCTGTTTGAAGATAGCATGACACTCTGCTGTTCTCATTTTGTGTGTATATATATTTCTCTTTTCTTTCTTTCTTTTGCAATGCCCATTTACGTATCAGAAGGAAGGAAAAATTGGTTACCTTTTCCATGTTGTGTTTAGTGCTTTCTGCAGTTTTTTGTAAAATGAGATTCACTTCAAGTACAGAAAGAGCCTCAGTGTTTGGATTCTTCTGCAAGTCACATTAATAGAATTTAGAGTCTTGGGATCTTTCATGGGGCTAGCCTTCAAAATTAAAAAGTCGTCCTCATGGCGCACGATTTTTCCATCTCTGGAAGGAGGGAGGACATTACCATCCTGGAGTATTTCCCAGTTACTCAGTTTGTCTTCTTCCGGAAATTTCCCAAACTAATAGCCACACTTACTTTCATGGCAGTCTAAAATATTGCATGTATGCTTTGCTACCCTTTACTGGTGATTAAAAAAAAACTGCAACAGATTATTAAAGGTTAGGTTTTACTGCACTGCAAACTCTTCAGCCAACTTGGATGTATTCATATGTGTCATTTTTTTTATTTTTTTTATTTTGGTGAGCAAAATAGAGCAATATTAATACTGAATGCAAGAGGGAGTGAGAGAGGAAGAATTATGTTATAAATGTTTGCATTTGCAACAATACTCCTTGAGGGAAGATGCCTTAAAAGTGTTTTTACTCAGTGAAATGTAGACAATCATACACACATAATAGCACAGACACACACACACACACACCTATCCTGCCAAGAGTCGGAGTAATGTTAAAAGCACATTTGTCTTCCTCATGTCTGACATCAGATGGTTACCTGTGCGCTGATGGCCAGTCATCAGGCAACAAGGAGTATGAACAGCATCAGTACGTAAACACCCAGAGTCTGGAAAAGCTGGATTCACTCACACAGGGTTCAGATGGACACAGAGGAGCCAGAGTACCCGACAGTCCTAAAAAAGACCTCTTTGACATGAGTGAGTCCTTGCATTTAGTGTGACAGACACAATAAGAGTAAACTCATCAAGAAATGTGAACTATATAGTGTAAATCACCACATTTGCATCTGCGAAATGTCTTTGTCCCTCCAGGGCCATTTGAAGATGCCCTGAAGCTCCATGAGGCTTGTGGTGGACCTGTTGGGTCCAGCATATCAGACGTCTCTGGTTTTCAAGTCGGAGGGGGAGGTGTTCGAATTTTAGAGGACCAGTGGCCCAGCCCACCACGACGCAGAGCTCCCGTGGCCCCAAACGAGGAGCAGCTCCGCAGGGAGACCTGGTACCACAGCCGGATGAGCCGACGAGATGCAGAGAAACTCTTGGTCAGAGATGGTGACTTCCTTGTCCGGGAGAGCACCACCAACCCAGGCCAGTATGTGCTAACAGGCATGCACTGTGGCCTGCCAAAGCACCTGCTGCTAGTGGACCCTGAGGGGGTGGTAAGTATGTTAGCAAAACAGCTCCACCAAAAGAACAGTTAACCTTTCACTAATACTGATAATAGTACATAAAAATCCAGTCGAGCAGAACAAGATATAAAACATTTGTCTGTTTCTAAAGGTTAACTTAATTACCATAACATCTTAACTCCTGGTTTCCTCTGTAAAGGTGCGGACCAAAGACATGTTATTTGAGAGCATAAGCCATCTGATATCATACCACCTGAAGAATGAGCTGCCAATTGTGGCAGCAGAAAGTGAGCTTCATCTCAAACAGGTGGTCAGAAGGAAACAGTGAGTCACCTGGCCCTGCATGGGTTGGTAAGCTGAACTCTACGCTGCACTGCATGTACTAAATCAGACCCACATGAACATTTTCGAACCAGGATTCTCTAATCGAGGATCTCAGGACCTTGATTCATATGTTTCCCTGCACCAACCCACCAGACTTGTGCAGACTTCGATGACAAGCAGAAGGTTATCCATTCATCTGCATCTGTATGTTGGAGCAGAGAAACATCTAAAACATGGTCTGGTGTGGGCGGGAGGTTCTGGATTAAAGAACATAGTTTTGGACAGTCAAACTGCTGCAAATAACTATTTTAGTAAAATGGTTGGTAGAAATTAAATTAAAACTGAAACTAAAATAGAATTATATGTAACTGAGCATAACAGGTGCATTTAAAGTAAAAGCATGTGTTTGCAGAAATATTACTGCTTGCTAAAATCATTTTTAATGATTGATGATAATGCTGTTTTTTTTTCTCTAACATCTTCTACAGGTAAACTCTGCTGTGCCTGTGCAAAGCAAATAATACTTCAATCTGGAAATGATTTTTCTTGGATGATTTTCACCTTCAGGACCACTGATACTTTTCTTCCCATAGATATACCTCTCAGGAAAGTGAGGCGTGTGGTATCACCTTGTACTTTCTTTATCTGTTGGCTCCCAGGGTACACCAAAATATTTATCATCTGTCATAAACTCCTAAGCATGCAGCTATTAAGCTAACAAGCCAACCAGAATCTACAGACTGTCCAGTGCCAGAACTGCATAATCAACAAGGTCAAAACTTAAACTGACAACTTTCTGGAAAGGACCCAACCTCAGGAAATTATAAACGGAGTACATGCACAGTGAAGAAGAAATGTCCTTTGGAGGCTTTAATCATGAAGTGGTCCCTATAATCCACAACCACTCCAGCTGGTTTCTGCCAGTACTGAACCTCACCAGAACAAAACTGACAAAGAATTTTCTGGTGTGGATATAAAAAAAAACAGATGTCAGGTTCCATATTCAGAATCTTATTCTGCATAAACACAAGATATGACTCTAAGTCCATGACTTTAAGCCAGTGAGGACATGTCTGTCTCTTTGGTATGTGAAGACTAAAGACTGTTTTGATATGTTCGCCGGTCTGCAGTATCTGAGAGGCACGAAGGATACTAAACATTCAGTGCTTGATTTAGAGAAGTGTTGCACATGGTTGTGTCTTCTCTGTTTCTCCATGAAGTATCACCCTCCTTTGTTTTTGTTCTTTTCAATTAGTAATTGTACGTGTTCATTTAAACCGTCTACCAGACAGGTATTTTCTTGCTTGTGGCTTGTTTCATCACTTTCAACGTTAACGCAAGTCTTCTGTGTTGTTGATTAGGGTTTGTTCATAACCTGATGAAATTGTGTGTTTGTATAAGCCTGTGAAAATTATTAGTAAGATATACCGTACTCTGTGGTCAGTTGTATATTCGGGGTGAAAAACAAACCCTCTAACCGACTGTATTTATGCATTTTTTTCCTTAGCTCCTCCTACTTCAGTGCCTTAATAATTACACTGACAGGCATCTGTGTCAGAGTGTAAATAATGTGCATTCATGCTCAAGTTGAAAAAGATTAGTTTTTTTTGCTATGCCAATGTATAAATGGACAAACTTTAGGATGATTAAGCTCTTATATTTGTGAACAGTAATGTAAGCTGCTCTTGTTTTGGGATGATTATTGGTTAATCCACTTACAGCTGTCTTGTTTATTGTCATCTTACGTGTGTTCCTAAGAAGAATTCCCTCAAAGATTTCCTTTAAGAGTCTGTAAGAGTGAGGACTTTTGGTGGGAAATCCTTTAATTGTCCCGGCTCAGGGAAATTCATCACCTTGACAGTCCTCATCCACATGTCTTTGTCTATTCATAATATAAATATCTGTACTGCTCCTTTGGTGAACTAATAGGTGGTACACGCCATTTTTGTTATTGTAAAACCTTTTATTTTGACTAAGTTGTTTTTTGTTTTGCTTTTCTTTTCAAGTTCCGTGGTGGCATATTTTTTCCAGGCTCACCACTGTTCCGAGTTGTCAACTTCTAGAATGCAGTAAACCACAAGGCATTTAATGAGGTCCAAATGTGACTTTTTAAAGATCTTCCTTTTTGCTTTCTCAGGAAATTCTTGGGACTTTTATTTTATGAGTGAGCCTAATGGATTTTATCAATGAAACAGATAAAAAAAAAAAAATCAATTTTGTCATTTACAAGTCTTATAGAAAATTCAATTAAGCTATTTAGTACTTATTTCATTCCCAAAGGCAAATTGCATTAGAATCTGGCAGGTCCACAGCAAAAATCCTGTTGGAATACTTATGGACATGTTTTTCAATGGAGTACAGGACTAAGACTTAAGACAAAATTATATGGTCTAACGTGGTGCATCCTTGAAATGAGGTTGCAGTTCTTTGACTGACCACTGGGGGCTGGCTCCAAAAGCACGTTATGCTTTATTGATCCCGTGTTAAAATGTCCAGATCTGAATAAACATATTTACATCCTGGTTCCAAAAACTGTTTTGGTCTCCATGACTGGATTTCATATCCGTGACAACTGTATTAGAGGCTGAATTTGTACCACTTCAGTAAAATTATATGAAGGAACATTTTGATGTGTTTGTCATCTCTTTAACTATTCAGCATTGAGCACTGTCTTGACTGCTGAGCTGTGATTAAAGGCTTAACAGAGCATATTCATTCATATTCATATTGTAAAGCACACATCAAACTTAAGGCCTGTGGACCAAATCTGAACATGCAAAGATAGTAGTTACAATCACTGCTTTTCTGAGAGCGATGCAACTACATGTCCCACAATACATCTTGATCTGTAATGACATCACTTCACACTGGATGGCAGTATCTCAAATTAAGTTATTTCCTACAACATTATTGTGGTGTGGTGATAGGTATGAAACACCAATGTCTAAGAAAAAAAAATAGGAGGAAGGAAGGCAAAGAAAGTTGGGTAACATGTTTCTACCTAATGGAGACAAGCTGGTATGTTTCTTCCTGTTTAAGTGTGCCAACATCAGCCACCAGGAAAAGCAAACAAAAAACAATTAAAACGCCTGACACCCCTGTTCTAAAGAGAATACACAACAGATGCCACAACAGATGTGGACTGGCCTGGAAGTTTGAAGACAAATCTCAATGAAGCAGCAGACAGACTGTGCTAACCATATGTTGTTTAAATGCAGCAGCCTTTTGAAAAATATACGTATATATTATCACCATAGCAACATTTGAAATAGAAGGTCCCACTGTGGACGTCTAGCCACAGCAATACAAGATCAGAGACCTTCCCAGCAGAGATCTGCTGGGACCCACAATCACTCAGCCTGTGCCTGGATGACCTACGAGCCTAACCGCAACCGAGACCTTGTTCCAGATTTGCCAGAACTCATTTGGGATGTCGTTTTGTTTCTGAGGTGTTCATTAGGCCTTGAAGCTCAAACAGATATCTGAGTTTTAGATGACTCTTGAGGAAACCATTTAGAATTTTGTTATATACACTTTCCTAGCAAACTACTAGATTGTAGGATTAAATTATATTCCACATTTCTTTGAGCTGCATCGGTTCTTTTTATTTGCAAAAGCATATAACATGAATAGCTACCCAAGATTTAATCAACCCCTCAAAAAAAAACAAAAACAAAAAAAAAACAGGCTCAATATAACCTGCAAGAGAGATTCACAATCATGACTCTGGTTTGCAAATGGGGATTAAGTGTAAAAATGTCATCCCACTTTCTTTTTACTGGCCTTATCCCTGTGAAGATTCTTATATGCTATGATTAAAAAAATTCTCATCTGTATTTCTCTAGCTAATTATTTATACCAAGAGATTTTACTTTATGCATAATATGCATAAATATCCCCAATCACTGATGACTCATGGAAGTGGTAACATCAAACCATGCAGCTGCTGCAGTGCAGTTGCTGCATGTTTCCAGATTTCATTTATTGTTTACCATGATGTCAGTTTCAAGAACAGTATTAGTAACAAAGCACAAATCCAGTTATGATTGATTTGTAAGACAGAAAAGCAGCGTAACAGGAATTGTGTATTTAGTAAACTTTCTTCTCAGGGACAACAACAGACCAGATGTGATTTTTTTCCCCCTTTTTATTATAACAACATGATATAAAATCAGTAGGTAAGTCAGTGCATGTCAAAATGCATGATCCTGTCATCAAAATGACCTCTCTGAGCACATTCACTTCTGCTAATATAATCTCCTGACAGATAATGAAGGCACTCCACATTCCAACCTCTCGCTGTCTGATTATCAGTCGAGCATTATGGCTGTTGCTGAAGTTGATATACAGTAATTTACGCATGCAGCAATATCTGACAACAGATGAGGTGTGTTTGGCTTTCTGGACAAGGTCTTCATGATTCTGGTCTTTTGGGTTATAGTGCTGCAGCTGCTGTTACATGCTGCCCTGGAGGCGGACCAAGACTTTCAGAAACTTCAGGGTCCCTGCTGTGTCATCTTCAGAATCTGAAGTAGCAGTCGCTGCACCTCTTCATCCATGCGACCCTGTTGAGCACAGGTAATACACCAATAACCACATTAGATTTCAGAGGGAAACACTGAAATACTGCAGCCTTATATGTAATAATATTTGTAAATGCTGATCATCATCAAAATGCCTTAAAGTCGACGTGTATATGTGCACTCAACTGACCTGCACAGCTGCCAATAAATGAGAGCGGTACACAGTCACTACCTGCCTGTGCTTTCTTTCCCAATCCTACACAAAGGGAAAAAAAAAATACTACTGTATAGTGATATACCAATTTACAGCATTATACATCTGTGCAGTTGCACATTTCCTTACCTGGAGCTGTTGGGTGAGTATTGCAATTCTGTTCTGCAACGCCATCTGCTGCCCAGGATTAGCATGATGTGCAGACGAGGAAGAAGAGGATGTGATGCCAAGAGGAGGCGAGAGAGCCCCAAGAGCCTCTTTTAGCCGGAACACCTCTTTGGACAGCTCCGTTATCTGCATACATAAACACGTAAGTTTGCCCCCTCGCTGCTCTACCAGCATATGTTAAAAGTGTCCTTGCAGCATCTCACTTTGCGGTCCTTCTCCTTGACCAGGCCCTGGGACTCTTGGACGTCTTTGTGGAGCTCCTGTATGTGACTGGACTGGGTCTGTAACTCAGAAAGCTGCTGCTGCACTGTGGCCAGCTGCGACTCTGCAACCTGCCGCTCACTCTTGTGGAAGAGGGCCTCCCTCTGCACCTGGAACACCTCCACCAGTAAAACCATGGCTGTTATTCTGTCACTGTATAAAGACTGTCTGCATTCGATCACATCCTCAGCTCTACTTTCCACTTGTGCTAAAACAAATTCACAATCACAAGTGTAGCAGCTCAAACAAAATGTAAAGATTTTTTTTTTTTTTTGTCATTTATATTAACACTGTTATTGGTGCTGGATATGCTTTTTTCTGTTTTGATTTTGCCTTCATATTCTACCTAAATGGATTTGAAAAGAAACAGTCAAGATGTGATCGGAGCAAGGACTTTCAACATTAATTTATGAGTCACCTTTGTAATCAGGAGGTTATTGTGCTCATACAATACAACTCTGGTACATCAATAAGCATGTATACTTGAGAATCATTGTAATACTTAATGACTTAATGGAAAATGAATAATGTAAAGGCAAGAAAATGGCCCTCATGGAACACAGACACTACAACATTTAATTTGGCTTTAGATGTCATTAGAAGAGAGTGATGGCAGATACAATAGCACGCACACGCATGAACAAGCCTACCTCTGTGCATGTCTTCTCATGTTTCCGAGTAAGATCATTGAAGCGAGCTGAGATGGCGTTGATCTCTGCCTGCAAAGAGAGCCGCAGGGCCTCGTGGTCCTCCTTTGAGATCAAACCCTGTTCTGCTGCTTTCTGAGACTTCAGTTCTCTCAGCTCCATCTCCTTCTCACTAAGAGCGTCCTTTGCAGCGGCAGCGTTGCTCTCACTGGCCTGCAGGGCGCGCTCGAGCTCTGCCTGACATACAGGAAGCACAGGTCGCATCATGAATTTCAGCATTCTCTCTGTTTAGTGACAGTATGAAAGTTTAAAGCAAACTCTACTTCTAAGTGAGGAAAAGAAACATTCATATTTACTTTCAATTTGATATTTCTGTAAATTTCCACATCACAGTATTGAAGTGATTAGCACCTCTATCTATATCTAAGTGGCTCATTCTTAAAACAGCTGATGAGTATGATTGTTCTGAGCGTTTCTGGGCAACTGTCTAAAAAATGGCTTAGAAACAAACTTTCCCAAGGAAAAATCTTAATTAATTACTTTCCCTTCATTAATCCTCCCTTGTCCTAAAATCACCTCAGGTTAAGCTAATGAGAGGTGTCAGCATTCTGAGTTAATCGAGTCAAAAGGGTTTTTTCCTAAACTAATTTTAGTATGAAAATATTTCCAACATCTTACTTTGCCTCCAAAATGTTTTCAGCAAGGAAACACAAAAAATGGAATTTTCATAGTAAAGCTAATGTAAAGATGGATACTGTCACTTGTCCCCTTAAATCAGGTCACAGTAAAGCCTTACACTTTACGTACACTTTGGGTGACATTTATGCACAAAGCAGAAATGTTGAAATAGAGTATACATTGTGGACATGAGATTTTGTTTTGCATAGTTGTCAAGAAAATATGAATCTGTGAAACTTTTGTTTCTACAATCATATCCCAGGAGCATATATAGGGGTAATGTAGGGCTCAGCATCCAGCCCAAGGATGCTCTGACTCATTTGGGGCTTGGGATCAAGGTTGGCAGACAACCTACTCTAACCTTCATGACCAACGAGGCAGGGCTGTTCACATCGACTTCTTCTGAACATTCTTGTCATATTACCTGTCATGATATTTGCTGACCTTGGCTTTTTCGTGTTCCTCTTTAGGAATGGCATCGTTCATGGCCTCCAATTTAGTCTTTAGTTTGGCAACTTGCTCCTCAGCATGGACCCGCAGCGTTTTCTCCTCTTGGAGCTCCTGCAGGGTCTGAGCGAGCTGCTCTGACACTGCAGACAAAGCCTCTTTATGTTTTGAAAGTGGCACAGCGTCCTTCAGCTGCAGGGCATCCTGTGCCCGTCCCTCTCGCTCAGCACACAGACATTCCAGAGCCTGGGCTGCTTCCTGTCTGGCCACCTCCAGTTCTTCTCTCACCGCTGCCAAGGTGCGTCTGGAGTGTTCTGATTGGATGCAAACATGATGCACAAAATAAACAGAGAAGTCGAGAACAAGCAACAAAATACACAATATGCTAGCTGGGGAAAAAACAATGTTGCTGCACACCTGGCATAACTGAGGGCTCTGAGCTCTCTGACTGCTCTTCATCTTCTTCTTCTTCATCATCATCTCCTCGTAGTGGAGGTCTAAGCCTCTCCAACTCAAGGAGGGCGTCGTTGAGCCTTCTAGCCACGTCTGCCCTTTCCCTGGCCAGTTGTTCACACTGGAGCCCAAGAGTCACCTGAACCGCCTCCAGCTCGGACCGAGGCACACACTTTCTCAGTTGTCCCTCCAGTTCGCCCAAACGCTCCTGAAGGCGACGGACCTGATTTCCATCTCCTGCTGTTACTCCCTCTTTGACTGATGTCCTGCTCTCTGCAAGGGCTGCCTCCAGCTCCACCACTTTGTCACGAAGAGCCTTCACTATTTCTGTCTCTCCTCGTTTGTCTTCTTTCACTTGCACAGACTCTTTCTGGGCCAGAGCAGAATTGAGTTCCTCCACTTTCTCTGTCAGCTGTTTGATTGTGTCACTGTCTTGGCTACTCTGACCCCCAGCCTCGCCCTTTCTCATCACAAGCTCCTCCTCTAACTCTATCACTCTGGCTCTCAGCTGCTGCACCTCCTGACTCAGGCCTTCTTCTGCACCCCCAGCACCTGCTGCTGCAATATCCCCTTCACCACACTCCACAGAAAGCACCCCAAGGCGCATCTGCTCCTTCAGCTCCTCCAGTTCAGACTGGGAGGAGGCCAGCTGCTCTTCCAGCCCACGCAGCTCCTCCTTCAGAGCTTTTGTGCTCTCACTATCTGCAGTGCCTTCCTGAGACTTCTCATTCCCACTGTTTAAGAAGTTGAAGAAAACAAAAGAAAGCATTAACTTAAAACATCTACTATGATTCTAACTAAGGAAATCAAAGGGAAATAGAAAAAATACATTATCTTTTTTAAGAACATGTGTATATGGTATAATGAATCAACAGTGTATTATATACATAAAGTGGTACCTATATCTGAAAAACAATAAATTTTTGCTTTTTTTTTTTTTTTTTTTAAATCTAGTGATCTGAAAAGCAACAAAATGATGTCATGAGTTTATATTTTGCAAACATGCTTTCCCCCCTCCTGCATGCCACTGCAGAAATTTAAATGTTCAGCACTTTTAAAAATGGCTCCAAAGTGCTGAGGTTTTGAAATTGATATTAGCAAAGGTGTGCACATCTCAGAATAAAGATATGATCAGGTGAATGGCAACTGTGGCAGCTACGGCAGGTGGCTGGTGGTGCTTCATGAGTGAATCAATCTTACTGCTCCTCAGTCACAGTGGAGGCCTCCTCTGAAGCTTCTTCCTGGGTAAAACGCTCCTGAAGGGCTTCAAACTCCTTCCTCAGAGTCTCATACTGAGCTATAGGGACAGAGTCAGGACTGGTGGCCTGCATGTCTGTATCATCCTTCTCAAACATCTCCAGCATCTGTGCACAACAGAGGTGGAATTACAACATCTTAAAGGAGGTGAATAGTTTTCAGCAGCACACATTGTATGGATGGTCATCTAAGTACAGTTAATATTTTCAACGCAGGTGTGCACATTGGACAAGAGTTCTTCATTTAATTAATTTTGCTTCAATAATAAATATAAAAAGAAAAAGAAAAAAATCTGACTTTTAAAGACAGGATGTAACATCTTACAACTTCTCTTCACATCGACCTTACTGTCCAGTCTTCTTCCAGTTTCACTCTCAAAATCAAACTTGTGATATTATCAGAATAGATTAAACATTTTCACCAGGACCACAGAGACAAATTAAAAACCAGCTTTGAGTGCTAAACTTAATATGACCTTTAATAATAATGATGATGATAAACAGCATATTAATTCAAGTAATAACCCTCTTTAATTACCCTTAGTCACAATTATATCTTAGTCACTGATGTCATGCTGGTGCCAAATACATACACACTTCCATGTATTTCCTTTGAAAGGACTTTTGGTGGAGCCAGAAAGCTAGCACAAGCACAGCTCCACAAAAGTAGGGTTTAGTTTCCTTATTCTATTTATTTCTGCCATTCATCACAGACTCTCTCGTTGTCTTTATTAGTATATCAGGCCTGCCTGATATACCTGTCAGGTCTGCTGTGAAACTTTTAGCCTGGAACCTTTCCAGCCACGATTCCTGTAGCGAATGAATAACCCTCCATCTGTTTTCTATACCTATTTCATCCTGATCAGCGTCATCAGGGGGCTGGAGTGTACCTCAGCTGTTTTTCAGCAATACATGGAGTTCATTGGCTCATATGTCGCCAGTCCATCACAGAGGAAAATGAGAAAAACAACCCTTGAAACTCAACAATACTTTTGGGCTGTGGGAGGAAGCAGGAGTACCTCGGGAAAATCCACACAGGCACAAGAACAACATGCAAATTCCACATAGAGAGGGCCCAACCAAGACTCAAAGGTTCTCACTGCGATAAGACAGTGTTTGCAACCACATCCACATTCTGTCTTTCATGAAGAATAAAAACTACACCCAAACAGACTTCAGAACCCTGCTTACTTCAACCAGCATGACGCAGTTAATGAAAAATGTCTGTAATATGCTTTATCGTGTCAGCATGTGATGATGTTGTGTTCCATTTATACCTGTTTTGGACACAAGTAGCTCCGTGTACTCTAGCAGAATGCAACACTTTTACGCTTAAGTGGTCATGACTAATGCTTGAGTCAGGGACACTCATGAAACTCAACCTCTACAGCAGAACCATTTAATAATCACTTCAGCCAATATTTATCTGCATTAAAGAGGTCTAGAGAATTGTGTGTGTGTGTGTGTGTGTGAGTGTGTGTGAGAGAGAGAGAAAGTTTATGTTGTTGTGCATTCCTGTTCCACTGACTGATTGATTTCTCCTTGCATGTGAATACACTGTACATTAACAACACATTTATGATTTCTTTGTTTGTTTGTTTTGTTTTTGCTCTCTGGCCTTGCCTGCACTTTAAGGACCAGTTCGGAGTTCTGTGAAGTAAGGTCCTCTATTTGTTTACGCAGTTCAGCAACTGTTCCAAGTTCTGCAGGGGCCGTAGAGGGGTTGGCTGAGTCAGTGTCCATTTGAGATGCGGCCTCTTCCTGGGCAGGGGAGACTCTGGAGCGCTTGGAGAGCAGCTTTTCTGAAGAGAATGTTCAAGAAGGACCAGAACAGGAATAAATCACTGTACGCCCTGAAATAACTGACGAATGAAGACCAAAGTGGGACATCCGGGATGCATGAACTGAAGTGTATGGATGTTCTATGGGATGGAACTAGAAGATACACAAATATAAGGCCTGCATACCTGGGAAATCAAGCATTTCATCCATGTCGTCAGAATCGCTGGCTCCAATACCATGTACCCCCTTCAGCTCCTCAAGCAGTTTGTCCCTCTCTGCTTCTGCTTCCTCTAGACGCAGCTTTAGTTGGGATAGCTATTGCACACACGTAAAAATGTATTTTCAAATGCATTGTCATGAAATACATGCATGTACAGAGACTTGTGTTAACTATTGTAGACTTAAATAAATGCAGGGATGAATGTAGAAACTTCAGTGAGGAAGCGCTAGTATCGCTACCTCCTCCAGGGCAGAGAGGGCGCTCTGTTGCTGCTGCTCCAATGCTTTGATCTTCTGAAGTAAACGAGCTCTCTCCAGGCGCAGCCGTCTGATCTCCTCAAACACCTCCTCATCCTCTGCCTTATGCACAAAAAGCAGTCATGGACTGCATTTCATGCACTTTGAAGAAAAAAGCATCACAACATTTACAGTGCTTACCTGGGCTGATTGCTGGGTTTCTGGAGGAAGGGGAGAGGAAGAAGGAGACTGGGATTTCTGGGGCTCAGGGGAGTGTGCAGGTGGAGCTGGACTTGGGGGCTGTGGAGAGGATGTCAAACCCTGGATTGTTGTGGATACAGAAGACAAAAGTTGTCAACAGAAAGATGATACTAACCTGCTAAGCTATTTCAAATTAATTTTATTAAAGGACTAGCTGTACAGTTGGTAAGAACATGGAAACCCATTTATCCCTCTGGCACTAGATGGAATAAATGTTTGTTCCCATGATTTCTTCTGTATATTAGATGTTTAAGCCTTTATTATAATGTGTTATTTAAAGAAAATCATTAAAAATGAGGAAAGTACTGTAATAAAAACACGTTCCATCCACTGGAATGTTTCTTACAGTACCTGCAGAGGAGAGCGGGGCGGTGGAGGAGCTTTCCGCTTGCGGGGGGTAGTCCCCCCTTGAACTGAGGAGGCACCTGAGGGGATTTGAGCGGGCTACACAGGGGTAAGAGGGAGATCACTGACTAGCAGAGGTCAAGCCAAGCTCAATTTAAAAAGGAAAATGGAGGAAACCAAGATAAAGCAAATGGGTCAGCAACAAATAAGAGGCAAAGCCAAGACAAAGACAGCAGCACACAGAAACAATGACCTCATATTGGAAAGCATGCCCAATATAATTGGCCAAAAAGGGCTATGATCTCACTGATGAGGGAGTGAAATAAAATACAGCTATGCAATACTACCTCTTCGCCTGGTCCCTCTTTGTTTGCATTAGAAGGAAACAGTACAACCCTTAAAAATTTCCTCAACAAAGATGATTAGCTGATAGCAGGGAGGCAGCATGAATGTAACACACACTTTCTTGTCACTAAAACCTTTGTTCATGCAGTATCCATTTATGTGTAAGTCATCTATCATAAACTATGTTATAAAAGATACACTGATGTGGTCAGGCGGCATGTGTGAACCAAATCCTTCCTTACAGCATCATGTTTTCAGACCACTTGCACATCTGTTTTTTATATTTCATCAAAGCATTTGTTGAGAAATAAGAGGGGAATGAGACTCTTGTTCCAATTTTTTAAATCCCACTTTACAATCACACCCAGCTGTCTTTCTGAGCCATTTCCTTCAAATAAAATAGACGCATGAAGGCCTCTTCTTCGTATAAATAAGAGTAATAATGATAATAATAATGTTTTCAGATCTTTGAGCAAATGCAAGTGGAGTTACAAAAAAAAAAAAAAAAAAAAGGACTCAAGCTGTACCTGGAGGGACTCCATCTTGTAGCATGCAAATGATGCATTGGTTGCCAGTGGTTAAGCTGTAGTCAACAGCCTTGTGTCCAAGGGAGTCAACCAGCTGTGTGTTGGCTCCACCCCGCAGCAAAGCCTCTACAGTCTCAGCACAGTCACTGTCACAGGCCAGCATCAACGCAGACCTGTCAAACAAAGAGCAAGACGTTTAATGAGTCCCTTTTTTTATTGTTTACTCCCCCTTTCCCTTTGCCCCTTAGGAGGCCTTTGTACTTCCTACCAGCCCTTTGTCAAATAAGAATGTTTTTTCTTAGCAATTTTGTTTGGTTAAATAAAGGTTACTACTACTTTTTCTAAAACCACGTGTTTTTAAAACAATAAAGTACTAAAATACAACAATGATTTTTGACCCTCACTTAAATATAAAAATTAAGATAATTTGGAATGTTTGCAGAACTTTTAACTCGGGTCAAATGTGCTAATCCTGCTGTGTGTGACAATGGTTTGTTTTGTACATTATTAGAGCGATGGATTCTATTTGTATACGCAACAAAGAAATAATGTCTTTCTCCTTGTTAATGCTAGCCGGGGAATAGTTTTCTAACTATCCTCTCGGGCTACTGTCTAGAGTCAAGAGACCAAAAACTGGTGCTCCTGACCTGAATCCCTCCAAATCTGGTGGAGTCTCTCTAAGGGAATTCCTGCTGCATCCTGACCCAGACTGCCGAGAAAATAATCCTCTGTGAAGAGGAAAAAAGGGAAAATCTCTGAACGTTTCTCAACAGCAGTCCAGTACCTTCCTTGGCTGTCCTGTAGGTTTGCATTGGCACCTCGAGCCAACAGGAAGACGCACAACTCCACTCTGCTCATCTGGGCTGCCAAGATCAGTGGGGTAGCTCCATCCTGAAAGAAAAATAATCATTTAAATATCATGAAGCAACTTGAATTATTACGTAAATCCCTCATGAACAAATCCCTAAAACCATATGTCTCATACTGGTGCATCAATGTGAAACTCACGCTGTCTTGGACATCCAGATTGGCCTTAAAGTCCCACAGGGTCTCAGTGCAGGACATGCAACCACTGACTGCTGTGGGATTCAGTCAGAATGAGCATCATTATTGATCAAGAAACAAAACACAATGAATCTTACTCACATGAAACTATTGAGCTGAATTTCCAAACGTAATCCTTTGTAGTTGGTTGCAACATTTTTGACAAATAATCTCATGAGAGGCAAAGACCTGAAACGGTCTTCAAGGACATGAATTATCATCTACCAACTGGAAGGCCGTCCTGCAAAAACTGATTTCTAATAAAGTTTAAAAAAAAGAAAAGTCTTTTTTTTTTCTTTTTTTTTTGATGAAAATAGATAAGTTGTGTAGTTAAGCATTTTTCAAATAAAAATAGTCTTATTTTAAAATTCTAGCCAAGTAAATCTTTCTCACCCCACAAGCAGATCTTTTTTCTTTTTTGAGTTACATATGACTCTCTGAATGTAGGTTTTAGAATATTAGGTTTATTAGTAGAAAGGTTGTTTTTGCAGTGTGTTGGTTCAAAGCTCCCCCTCCCCAGTGTGGACAAGGGAAGACAATGAACCCCACCTTCCATCCATCACAGAGAAAATAAAAAGAAAAACTATACAGGCTAAAAAGTGCTACACAAATGTGGCTTGTGGTGTAAAGTGCTTTAAGTGGCCAAGGAGACTAAAGCACTATATGAATACGGTCCATTTAAGATCAGTATTGACTTGTGGTATGTGTTACCTGCATGATGAAGTGCTGTCCTGCCGATGCTGTCGGTGCAATCCACTGCCAGCCTTTCCTGCCAGATGTAACAGAGCATTCAAAGCTCCCATTTATACTAAGCGTATTCATAAACATTATTTGCCATATCCTCGTTTCTTTTAATTATTCATAGAATGTGTTATTCAGTCACAGTGTTAGTGGGATTTGGTTTGTTTTGTTTTCTACCTGCAACAGCCTCTTTAAACACTCTGACTGGCCGTTTTTGGCTGCAAGGTGAAGGGCACTGAAGCCTGGAAGCAATCATTCATAAACAGACATTTTGAAACAACCCATGACACATTTTATTCTCGGCTTACATGATGAGATGATTTTTTTCCACAATAAAACATCTCACCAGCTCCGTCTGTGACACTGATGTCTGCTCCATGAGAGATGATGGCCTCCAGGCAGTCTAGCCGGCCTCTTGACGCACAAAGGTGAAACCTGGAACATCAGAGGAGGATAACAAATTACTACAGATAAAATACATCATATCTCTCCCATTCAAGAGAAAGGAGGCTACAAACAACTATTCTGTATTTTTAAACCTGGGAAGCAGTTTTTCTATCTTTTAAAGTCTGAACAATAAATGTGGACAAAACATTTTGGATACTAAGTGAAAATGTTATGACTGCAAAAGAGTTCCAAAAACATAAATTAAATTAAGGGAAAAAAAAAACAAAACAAAACAATGATTGACCGTGTTGGAGTGGAAGCTCAGTAAAAGCTTACTTTTTTCATAATTGTTACACACATTTTGCAAAGCTCTCAAAGACAGTACAAAACAGTCAAATAGAAAAAAAAATGTTGCTTCAACAGAAGAGCAGAGAGACCTGCTGCAGTCATGAGAGGTAATTAAGCATCATGAAAGGTTATAGGTAAAGAAAAAGGGCCCTCGCTATAACACTAACAATAATTATTTCTTGGATTACATGACTGAAGTTTCACAGTTGTATTCTTAATGGACCATTTTCAGTCATTTATGTCCAAAATTAATCATTTAGACAAAAGATGTGTTCATTTGTGCCCTTGCTTAACATTCAGTGACACATCTTTTTTTGAGAAAATTATTATCTGTCACAAACAGTTTTACAAACCAGCAGCAACAATGACTTGAATTAAAACACCTAAATTCTAACTACTGAGCTGATGTGAATTAAAGCATTGCAATTTAAAAAAAAAAAAAAAAACTGCCTTGAGTGACATTATTTCTTCCTGTGCTGTGGGGTTTTAAAAAAAAAAAAAAAAAAGAAAAAAGAGTGCCCAACTTACGCTGACTTGCCCTCAGCATCCAACTTTGTGGGACAGAGACCTTTTTTGACAATGAGGGCAGAGACTTTGTCAGGTTCATTTTGCTCCACAGCCTGCAGGAGCCTCTCATCACTCTTGCTCCAGTCCTGACTCTGAGGGGGCCAAGCCAGAGAACAGGTCACCAGTGAAAACTGAGACCACGCTGCATAACTCTTTACATACAAAGGAAATTGGCTGCCTTGATCATGTACATGCAATTACTTTCATACAAACATTACACACATCAGTTTTATAGTTCACACCGAACAATTTAAATCAAATAACAATATAAACTGCAAGGAAATTTAAATCATTTTTTTTCTTGCTGTGCTATGTTTATTCTTGAAAGAGATAGAGGATACCTACTGGCAGTGGCAGCAGGCTGAGACAAGGACAGAACCGCTTCATCAGGCTAAAAACAGGCTGCTGAGGATCCATACGGCTAGCAGGGCGTCTCACACAACTAAACAATGCTACAAAGCCAACATAAAGTGTCCTACCTGACAATACAAACTGCCTCCTGTCTACAAAATATCACAGATCCACTACAGAGAACTTAAAATCAAATACATATAAGTTTTTGAAGATACCTTTCAAAGGTCTGAGCAACATCACAGCAGAGAACTAAACAGCAGAGAATGTCTGCTGTCCTCAAATCCTACATCCAGAGCAGTGAACCACTTGCCACACATAAACTGTGACATACATAGAGTGACACACTTATTCTCTGTCCTCCCAACATCTTACTGTGTAGCATCCCCTCTCTGCATTCAAACAGCATCCTCTTGTCTTGTTCTAGCTGCTAGCAGGGACACAGACAGTCTGTCCACCGCATCTCCCCTCTCTCCGGTCGTCACTGTCCTCTTTTCTCTAACATAATCATTTCCCAACTGTCCCGTTACTTTAATCAGGCCTCCTTTCTTTTTAATGCAATAGTTTTCGTCAGGACTTGCACAGTATCCCTGCTTCTCTGCAGCTACAGAGCGGGGCCTGTTTTATGTGAGGACTCAGCAAAAAGTGAGGGGGGAAAAGCTGTAGGCTCTACTGTAATCTGTCCTGGAAAGGCAGGGTGGGGGGGAGCAAATAAGATGTCTGTTTGTCTGTCTGTCTGAAGCACACTGACAGTTTGGGGGAAATTACCTTGAGGTGGGAAGGTTGCTGGTTTATCAGCAACCTGTACCACAGCCCAGAATCAGTATAATAATTCACGTCGTGCGGACGAAGATGTGTGTATCATGTTAAAAAAACATAATCAGTCAATTCTGAGGTTTTACGCTTCTGAAATAATGATAATAATAATAATAATAATATTGGTGCTTATCAGGTCTTAAGATTAGGTTAATACAACCTCAGATGAACACTAATATAACATGTAACATATTACAACAAGCAGTTATTCTAATAATGTACTGAACTAATTTTAAGCAAGAAAATAATGTGAAAAAGAAAAAGAAGTACTCTTGCACTGTTTGAGTACTTCCACCTCAAAGAAAACGAGTGTCTTATGAGCTAAGGCTTATATTTTCAAACTGAAATACAGCATATGAGCACAAACCCTACATGACTTGGGCCTGTTTTTTCTGCCACAGGACCTGGACTACAGTCACTAAGTCAGCCATCATCTCCTCTGAATACTAAATGATCTGAGAGCTAAAGCTCGGCTAAGCTAAACTGAGTTGTGCAACACAACAGTGATCCCAAAATTACCAGTGAATGTACAAAAACATGATTAAAAAAGAAAGGAATCAAAGTGTTACAGTGTTGTAAATTCCAGATCTTAACCAAACTGAAATGCTGTGACGCAACCTGAATACAGATGTTTATAGATGATAGTCACTAGACCTCCATGACTGAAGTAAAGTTGCAAATAAGAATGGGTGATTCTTTTTTTTACTATAATAAGAAGATGGACTGATGACATGAAACAGAAAGTGATCATTTCAAGTTGTTGCTGCTAAAAGTAGTTCATCAAGCAATATTTCATTTTCATGCACAACTTCTGCAATTTTCACTTAGCTTTTGTTCATTTGAAGTTGGGACCTCACTTTAACATCTGATAAGTACCAGATGATTATTTATTATGTCCTGACACATAAAACCTTAGATCTGAAAGAGGGTGGACTTTCTTTTTCACATGGCTGTGTGTGTGTGTGTGTGTGTGTGTGTCCACAAATGTGTGAATAATTGAAAGCTACCTGAGATCATTGCTTATAGCAGCAGCCTGGAGACAGTCCCGCTCTCCTGCTGCTTAGTGATATTGAATCCTGGAGCACCCTTCCACTCCCTTTACAAAACCATCACCTGTGAAACTCATCACACCTTACAACCAAAGAGTCTTACCTCATTCTTCTTAAACTTTGCTTTAAGACTTTTCATAGTGGTCCAGTGGACTTGACACAGCAGGAACTCTGCAAAAATATAAACATAAAAATTAAATAAAATAAACAAGAAACTAAGCATTGTTGGCTAAACAGTGGTCACAATGACATGACACCAACATTTGGAAAGCATGAGGAATTTATCAAGGGAAGGCTTCGACCTAGTAAAAAAACATGTTGATACTGAGCTCTTGGGGACACATGCCCCTTACCTGTGGATGACTGCCCAGCTCCAGGTTCTTCTGTCCCATCAGCTACTCACAGCAAAACACTGAAGTCACGCCGCCTGGCGAATAGCACGAATGTACCCACCCTGGTCATAAATCAACCAATCAGCAATGCGCAAAACGCCGGATCAGAGTTTGATTGGCGGTGATGGATGGCGTCTGTCGCGTGCAGAGAAGCCGCCTTAACGTTTAATGTTGTGAAAATTCGCGAGCGGCAGCGAAAACGTCGTACGGATTCCTTTATATTTATTTATGCCCCTTTATTTACGTCCCTTATTGTATATTTTTTTTATTACGGCTCAGGAGTGTCTTTGCTAGGACGGATGGTGAGGGAAAGTTCCTGAGTTTCAACATTTTAGACAAACACTGAAACGTGAAGGTGAGTTCCACCAATGACATCACTGCAGCAGCTGAACCCGGAAGCTGACGTCTTTATTTGGTGAAAATAAGGTGAGTGGGGGAAAAAAGAAAAAAGAAAAAGTTAATGCCAGTATTCACTTATTATTTGGACAATATAAAGTCATACCAATAGCCAAATCTATAACAGCCATGTCAACTGTCAAACAATAGTTAGGCAAAATACAAGCTTTGGATATATATATATATATATATATACACACACACATATACATATATACACATACATATATAGATTTTTCCTAGTATAAAGACGAACAATTTAATGCCACATCGTAGCAAGTGTCTGGCGTCCTGTCCTGTGTGCGTGTGTTTGTGTGCGTATGTATACACATACAAGAAAGATTGTTTTTGTGTACTCACTCATCTTCATTTATTATACAGCTTTATTAAGTGATTACTTGTAAGACGAAGAATACAAACAGTGGACTTTCTCACTGCCGTACATACAGCTCCACCAAAAGAGTGATTTCTCCTTCTTAATCTCAGCAATATTAACATCTTGACTGATTATCTGCACGATGTTGTAGTTGGGGAAATGTGGAATTGACTAGGGCCAAAAGAGAGTGGAGGCCCTTGATGGACCTAAAAAATATAGCCTATGTTGAATTATGGGTTGTTTCTGTGCTTTAAGGCCCAAAGGCATGTCTTTTTACTGAGCCCAGAAATCCTTGTGGCAGCTTTGATTATCTGAGCAATGCCAAATTTTAAAGATGAAATAAAAAAAAACGTCACTTAGAGCAATTTTATGTCAACAGTTGGTTAATCTCTCTCTTACCTCCCAGGTTTGTCTTGTGTCCCAGTGTATGAAACACCTTCTGGCAACTTTAAAACTTAACATTTTGCCCTTACAATAACTCTTCAGTGTCAGGACCTTTAGTTTTATCATTAATAACTGAAACACTTGCGCAATTGGGCTGAGATTCAGGCCAACCCAACATGCCTTCAACATGTCTTGAACTGCTTTTTGTGGTATATTTAGCGTTACAAATCATGTGCACTGTGAAGTCCATCCTTTGTGTAGATTTAACAGAATGTGAGCAGAGTTTAAACCGCCCCATAAACCTCAGAATTCATCTTGCTATTTCTGTCAGCAGTCACATCATCTATAAACATCAATGATCCCATTCCATTGCCATGCCATACATGCCCATGCCATAACACTGCCTCCACCATGTTTCACACATATTATGCTTTGGATTGTTAGCTGTTCACAAGTACTTTCTTTTTTTTTATAAGAGCATACCAAACTGTTGATTTTGCAATATCTAAGGTTTTTTTTTTTTGATTCCTCATAATACTTTCTTTTTTTTAATCTATTAATTAATTTAGCTAATGACAGCCCCCTTCACTTGCTTTGGGATGTCCTTGGATTTCGTATTGGTAGTTCCAATCAAACAGCTGCCAAATACTAACTGGTATTTCAAGTTTAGCGTTGATAACAGGAATTGACCAGATATTAACTCTAATCCTTTTTTGTGCCCCATTTATCTTAAAATAACAAGTAAATGGACTGCACCAGGCCAGTTAATTAACCTATTTTCAGCTGTTTGTCCAAATATTTTTAGCCCCTGAAAATTGAGATACATTGATGGAAATGGTTGTAATTCTTAAATGGTTAATGGCATATTTGTTTGTAGAACTTCTTCTTTTAAAGCTGAATGCCCACACTTTGATCTCATCTTGGCTGTTTTATTTCACACCCATTGTGGTCATGTGTGAAAGTGAGATGATTTAAAAAAAAAAGAAGAAGAAAAAACTCTCATTGTCCAAATACTTCTGGACCTGACTGTGGGCCCTACATAAGCTTATCCCAACATAATTGTTGGGAATGGTTGGGTGGATTGGGATATTAAAGTATATATCCCACTATAGTATCATATCCCAATCCAACCTTTCCCAACAACCATGTTAGTGTAGTAGAAGCTGACATTGTCCCATCATGTGAAATAATTTGACTAATCTGGCCTCACATGTCTGACTTAAGGGAAAATGTTCAATGTTGTATTTCCCAGTATGCATAATGTGCCCTAAGACTGTGTTTAGAAATGGGAGCTCATATGGTATTATTGCCTCCATGTTCGTCTGGTGTAGCTATTTATGGCTCAGTGTTAATGTGGTCATGTCTCCTCCATTTGGATGGATGGAATCCAGCCCTGCCCACAGATACCAAAGAGGCTGCTTGTTTTTTTTGTCCTCCAAGATCAAGAGGTCCTTAATTTGTTGTAAACAAATTAAATGAAAGTCTTGTGCAAGTGGTTATATTTGAGTATTGAAAAATTATAATATTTGGTAACAAAATTGTTAAGTGCTTTGTATCAAAAATAATAAAATACTTAAAAGAGAAAAACTATGCATGCAGGCTCTAAACCATTGTTCACAACTTGCAAAGTGGGATTCCAGGAAAATTGTTACATGCATGTCTGTAAATCATGCCTGCTTTTCATTCATTTAGTAAACTGTTGCAGCATACTTTGCTATTTCAGTTATGTTTTTGTGCTGCATAGAAAACCAGATGTGGTTTTTATTACAATACATGATATTCTATTTTGAGTTTGGAACTAACATTTAGGCTAATATTTAGATTGATACCTTCAGCCTCATGTCAGATGTGTAGTAGATTTTTCTTTTTTAACTATAAGTTCTTTGAGATACATTGGAGCTCTATTGTTCAAGGCTTTCTGTGTTAGAACTTATATTTTTAATTCAGTTTTAAATTTAACAGGGAGCCATTTAGTGCCCCTTAAGACAAACCAAAGTCATTTTAACTTTGCATGTGCACAAAAAAGGGCATAAAAAGCACTGTATTTTTTTTTACTAGCATCACCATCCTGTTGCTGCCATCTTGTTATAAAATGTACAATTCAACTACTGATGTTTCACAAACGACTGTCAACAGATTCAAAAGGTGGAGAGTTCATGACCTCTGCCTCTAATGCTTGATTATTTTGTCATAAATATCTAAGCACCGAGCGAGTTCTGTGGAATCAGAGGCTGTGGACATTCAACCTTCCACAGGAAGGGTTCAAACCAGGAACCTTCAAACTGTGAGCCAAGCTACTTATCTCAGGAACATTGTCCCTTAAATCAAGTTAGTATGGAAACTCTTTTGGGGAAATATTTTCAGAATTTTTAAAATACAGAAATACAGAATTTTATTTTGATAAATGTAGAGACAATGAGAGTATTTTATATTTTGACATGTATATTTATATATTTTTTGGCCATCCCTGTTAGAGCTCTCTTTTTTCTTTCTTTTTCTTTTCTTTCTCTCTTTGACACATGCAATACACACAAGCCACCAAATGAGGGCAGTCAATGCAAGGCAGATGAAACCACAGAAATCAGTTATTTCTACAGGTTTGCATCTTCTTTTTGTCAGCACCTTTTTTTCTCAATGCAAGTAATTAAATTCAGATTAAAAATCAAGATCAATATTCAAAATCCCTATGTTCATCATTCAGTAGCCTATGTACATGTCTGTAGTCACCAAATAATTTGGAACAAAGAGACAATTAAAAAAAAATATACAGAAAAAGAAAAATCGGAGTGCAGCCTGAAATGAAGAAGAACACTAATTAGCCCTTCATAATGAGATGATTCTCTGCAAATTCTGCAGTACCTTGTTTCTGATGTTTTTTTTTCTCTATTTAATTACATTTCTGCTCTTGCGCAATTGTTTTATTTTTACTGGGGAAAAAAAACACACTGACGAAGCTATATCTCTGCGTCTCTGTTAGTGTTTGATTATCTTTGTCTCCATGTATCCTCTTCTTGCTCTGTCTGAGATCCTGATCGTTCTTTGTCTCTGATTTTTCCATCCGTTGCCTAGTTTCACTCGCCTCTTCCATGAGGTTCTTATTCTCGTACTGGCTAGGATGGAAACATAAATTAGATTCAAACTCAATGCTGCTCGCCTGTAGGGAGATTAGAGGAGGTGTTGGCCTGAGCAGGTCGTGCAAATGAAAAAGGGGGGCGTCTGACTGAGGGGGAGAGGGAGGAGAAGAGAGATCACCGTTACATCCAAAGATATGACTTGATCCTGTTGGCACATAATGACTGATCCTCACTATGGGACAAATCTGTTTATTTGAAAAGATTGTTCGAAGGGGTCTAGCAACAGAAGATTTGGAGGCAGAGAAGGGAGCTATTGACTAAACCTGGAGAACCTATTTTCCACCCAAGAAACCTGACAGGCCTTATGTTGGACAACGCTATGAAATTGATCCTGCCTTCAACTTTACTGCCTCTCACTCTAAGTGATTCAAACTGGACTGCAGGGACCTGAAGGATTCACAGTCATAATCACACAGTGCCTTCAGATTTCCTTGATAAACACCTCTGAAGTAGGGTTTGATCTCCTCCTGTAGGTCTGGAGCTCATGTTTGGTGATCAGGCAGGCAGGATAGGGAAGATGTAGGTCTGGATGTGTGGATAATGTTGATGGTTGTGGGGGTAGATTCTGGCTGGATGACCTCATCCAGTCACCCGCCCCTGGGAGAAAGTGAGCTCACAAGCGTCATAAAGAAAAAAAGGCATTTACAGTCTTTTAACAGACTTAGATGGGCCTTATCCAGTGTAGCATGCAATCCAATTTGCCAGCCTGGACAATGGGTAATGTGACATCTGTGGGAAGATGAGCTCTCATTCCCAGGGAGTGAGAAGGGATCAAACCAAGGGGATAAAAACAAAAATGCTCTTCTTTTTCTTTTTTCTTCTTTTTATCAGAGTGAACAGGCCTCTGTGCTTTTTTTTCTTCTTCTTTTCATTTTGTCTGAGTGAAAATTTTGACTTTTTGTGTCTGCATTTGTGTCACTGCAACAGTTTTCATGTTGCCCAGAGAATGACTGCACTTCCCTTCATGAACAGTTGTTTTTTTTTCATGACGCCTCTGCACTAAGTTGTTGAGAGTTCTCATAGAAGGCAAAAGTAATCCAAATAACAAGCTAAAACATGAAAATCCTCAGTGATGTCATGCGAATTAATAATGCATATATTTGGAGCCCATTTGTGAGAGCAGACTCTTCTTGCAGCTACTGCGCTTTTGAGAGTAGATGCGTGTCTCGTCGCATCCTGTACGCTATGTGCAGACATTTCGATGAATGAACGGTGAGCTGATTTGGAAAGGGAGCGGGAGGATATTCCTCTGGGAACGAAGCACCTCCCCTTTAATCGCTCGGTTGAGTTGTGTTTCTCTCGGAGCTGTTGTCGCTCTCTTCACTCGCACATTTTCAGCCAGGCTTCGAAGGAACTCCCGTGAATTTGTGTTTTCGTGTAAGAAATTCATTGCTGTTTACTATTCTTGTGCTTTTCTTGAATAAAAAGCCCACACAAGTAGAACATTTTTGCCAATTTTCGGTAGCCTTTTATGGACGGCGACATGAAGAAACGCGGAATAAAGCATCCAAAGTGGCTGAAGGACTGAATCGTGGTGAGTGTGCGTCTGGAGCGCAGCGCTGTCTGGGTTATAAACGCAGTGTTTTGATTGTTTCCTAGAAAACTTTGAGCAAAAAACATCCTCTTTCCGGGTTGCCATTTCAGTTTTCCTGGTCAGTCTGTCATTAAACCTGTGATCTTTGTTTGCAAATTTACCCAAAAAGAAAGTTAAGAACAGAGTAAAATTGAAAAACGGGAGTGGAGGGGGATTTCGTAATTCATTTCTACTGTTTCTTTCTCCTTCTTACTTTTAACGCCGTGTTAACCTAGGACTTTCTTGCGGGGGGATAAGATGTAATTGAAGACTGTGGTCAAAGTCCAGTTGCCAGTCGTGATTGCTCTCTGCCTAAAAACAAAGAGGAGCGCGTAAAACCCAGCTGTCCCTGCAGCATAATGTCACATGAGCGCATGTAATAGCTCATAAACTGTGGCTCTGTGATTAGGAGAAGCTATTCGTGGACAAATATTGTGAGATGATTAGAACCTGTGGATTAATGTTGTTTAAAACAATTGAATTCATTTATTTTTAATCATTGGCCCATGTTGTCTCAGTAAAATCCCCCCAAATCCCACAGAGTAAATCCAATCCGCATAGCTCATGCAGTCTCATCAGAAAGAAGGTCGAGCAATAACCCTGTATCTGTCCCTGTCTGGACCCTGCAGCCTCCTGCTCTTACTGCACCACAAAGCAGCACGTTTGGAAGCTGAGCTGCCATGGCCAAGTGGCTGAAAGACTACCTGAGCTTTGGCAGGAAGGTGCCTCCACAGCCACCCACACCTGACTACACAGAGAGTGAGATCCTCAAAGCATATCGGCTCCAGAGAGACCTCGATTTTGAAGATCCTTATGAGGACTCGGAGAATAAGACGAAAGGGGATTCTGGGACTTCTGACCCTGCTACACCAGTTTATGGGTCTCCCATGAAGTCATCCAGCATGGACATTAAGTCTCCTAAACACAGACTGATCAAAGTGGACTCGCAGGAACTGGGGCGCACCAAGATTCTGCTCAGTGCCATCACTTTGGAAGACCATCAGGAGCCTGTAAGACACCCAGTTTTTCTACATTTCTTTGAGGGTGTAGGGGGGAAAGGGATGTGATGAGTGGATGTATCAGTGGTGTAGGGGAGAGTGATGCAGAGAAGGCACTTTCCCGCTTCTCTCTCATCCCATTTCCATCACTGTGGCAGGTTTATTGATCAAACTCCATAAGCAAGGGACTGGTAATGTGTGTTAGAAAATATGTGTTTTTACATAAATCACATTACTCCCTACACACCGCATAAATTTGCTACCTTAGGTGCAGGAAAAAAAAATTGATGGCTTGAGAGGAACATTGAGTCGGAGGGGGTTCACAGTCCCCTGAGTTTATGTCCTTCCATTAATAATAAATAGGGTTTGGTTTCTCAAGCTGAGCGAGACCCTCACACGAGCACATGTTAGGGGCCACATACAGTATGCTGCATGGCGATATGTCAGGGGCCACAGGGAGTTACAATTTATGCTTTCATGCTGTTTTTGTCATCAAGGCTGTAGTTTCTTTGGGTTCTGCCATAGTCCATTTTGTGGGATAGAAAACAAACAGCTATTGATAACAAATTAGGGTGAAGTTGAGAGAGAAACTGAAGGGTTTTACGTGGATATTGTATACACTTTAACTCAGCTCTAACATGCTGAGTAAGTTCAGGACTCTCTCAGGGTTTTCATCACAGCAGTTAATTTCATGACTCCACTCATGGAAAATGCAAGAAAGTGCAAAAGTCCTGGATTGAAGTGGATTGAAGTAATAGTCTTTACAGAAGTCAATAGCTCCCTTCTCTGCCCCCACTCTCCTCCTGCTCTCATTAATTTCCCATGGTCTGTGGGAACATCCACATTTTAATTAACATTGCAGATTCCTGTGCATCGATAGATAACCTGTTACTGAATCAACAAGGGATTAGGATGTAATTTTTTGTGGGTGTGAGCATGTTCATCTGGAATTTGGGAAGCAAGACTTTCTTCAGTGATTTCCTTTGTGAAAGGACAAAGAATATTCATGTTTCTTGGTTTGTGCACATATGTTTCCATAAACAGTATTCACCTGTTTGTGTGACCATATGGCTGCTTCTGTTGCTGTCACTGTGCCAGATGACCACTGTTTTTCTTCTGCGCCTGCATGGAGGAACAAATGCTGCTGACCACATATCTCCCTCTTTTATTTCTGTCCACACTTTCTGAAGCCAAAAAACAAACAAAAACAGATAATTCCTCACCCAGGATAAATTCTTCTTCAACGTTTGTTGATTTAATACGTCACCAACGATTTGAATTACTGGTTTTTGACTGTTTTGTGTAGTTTTTAAATATTTTTTGCACAATGTTGGCATGGTTTTGTAATATTGAACACTGCAGTTGCAAATTTCTGTTCTGGAGAAATGATACTTTTAAGCATTTTATCTTTGGTCAAATATGTTTTGTTTTGTTTTTTAAACACAAAACACACACTGAAGCTCTGATTACTTGTTATAAGTTTTGCACAGCCCTCTCCATTTCACATCTTGATAAGCTATTGTCATTGCACTGCTATTTACTTTTTATTATTATTTCTCCAAATTGTAAAAAAAAAAAAAAAAAAAAAAAAAAGTACTTCCCAGAATACCCCCTCATCTCATCAATGTACAGCTCACACAAAAGAACAGATATAACGATTCAGGATGAAAATTAAACTTATTATAGTCTCATTGGAATTTTAGTTCCTATTACAAATTTGCCTGCAAGAAAAGAGCAAAACTTAAAACCCCTTTGTATCCATAATACTGAATCAGCTTTTTTCTGTTTTGTTTTTTGTTGGGTTCAAATTAGTGATCTGTTTTAAAGTGTTTTGTCTTCATGAGTAGGTGTCTTTCATCTTTTAGGTGGTGCCATCAGCTCCATTAGCTGGGGACACGGATTATTCTGACCCATTTGATGCTCGATTGGCCCACCGACCAGAGCCAGATCATGGACCTGTTCCCTGTGAAAATAATGGCTACATGGAACCGTATGAGGCCCAAAGGGTCATAACAGGTCAGTGAAATACCTGATACAGGACATCTGAGTTCAGAAAATAATACATGATTACGGGTTGGGACAGAGTGTCCTGTAGCTTTTTTTTTTCTGTGTTTTCCAGCACTTTCACTCACTGGTTCATTGGTGTTTCCTTGATGTCTCTCTTGAACATTCCTATCTGGATCAGATGCACAAACATATTTGTGATTGTGAGAACAGGTTTAATTGCTTCAAATGAAAGACCACCTTGGGTGAAGTACCAATTTAAAAAAAAAATATGGGTGTAATGTTTTCAAGAAGAAGAAAAAAAATCAGAATTCATTGTGAAGGAGAACATGTAGGGGAATACACCAAGTGTTTGTGCAGATGCACAAATGACTCCTTTGGGTGGTTTGTTAGAATTGTTGTGCGAATCATTTCAAGTCGTGTTGACATCTACAGAGCCAGAGCTTTGTTCATCTCACTGCAGTGAGTTTCATTGCACAGGAAGCCAGTTGATCTTAAGCAGATATTTTGGAGAAACTAGCCAAGCATTCTATGCCAGAAAGACTGATTAAACTTTTAGTTCAGTAATCTTATCATATTCTGTTTTAATACTTTATTTGTTGATTTTTTATTTTTTATGGCTTTGACATTAATCTTTATATTCCCATGGTTCAATGCATCACATTAAAAATGATTTGAAAAGACCTTCTTAATATGAGAGCAAGTGGACATATTGAAAGGTTAAATCCAAAACCTCTCACCTGAAAACTGCAATTCATTTAAGCTAGTATGTGGTTGTATATATAAATAAAATATGAAATTGTGGCACAATTTTATGCGACTGCTTTACTTTGTCAGCATTTTATTGGTTGAGCAACATGAGTTGATCAATAACATTATCCTTCATTATTACACTCCTGATTCCTCTGTAATGAGGTCATTCTGCCTTTTCTGAATTGTAGACATTGATGTTAAATGTAGTGTATTTCCAATTTAATGGCTGCATATGTTAGTAGACAGTTCACCACGAGATTTTAGTTCACCATAGCTGAGTGAGCACTCAAGGTCATTAAGTGTCCCTTTTAAAGAGTTTATCCACTAGCCACTTTTGGACGTCTCTCTGCCCTTGTGATTTGCTCCCTCATCGTCTAGCACACAACCATCATTTTCCATTTCTCCCTTCTACTATAACATCTCTCTGTCTGGCCCTTTTCCCCCCAAGCTCTCCCTGGTCTGTCTCAGTCGTTTAGTGTAAAGGCTTTCCCCCTCCCCTTTCTCTATTTCTCTATCTCTCTTCATCTCAAGGACTCTCCCCAGCCCTGAGGGGAGTCTTTGACTTCCTCTCTAATCTGTCCTTTAGCAGAATCTATGTGTTGTCCTCTCATCATTGTCACTCATGCTGCCCTTTTGTTAGTCAAAGAAACTCCATAATATCAGGAATAAGTGAATGAAGCATCCCTTTTCTCCGCTCAAATTGAAAAAAAAAAACGAACAAACAAAAAAAAACAAAACTGGAGGGAGCCATTGGACAGATTAGATTCACAGCGGTGATGGTTGAGCATCCGGCAAAACATTAACAGAGATTCTTTTTTTTTTTTTTTTTTATCACTTTGAATCGAACCTGTCACTTCAGCACTCAAGTTTTCTATCTTGGTCTGGTTTTGCTCATTAAAATACATGGAAGCAACAAATAAACATGAGATTGGAATAGTCATTTCTCAAAAAAATGTCTCCTGAAAATAATTCAATATCTGCTTTTTAAAGCGACAAAACATCTTGGGTGTTTGTAGGCTCAAACTGTTGTGCTTCAACTTTGTCGAGATTCTTGAGATTAGCTCTTGAAGATAAAAGACTTGTCTCCCTGCTGACACGAATCTGCACGCCTAAACAATCTCCAACCTTCCCTGTCATCATTCTCCCGATCAGTCTGTTGGATTGGCTTTTATTTACACCCCCCAGACTGTATCCCCTGTCTGTGTTTTCCTCCATCATGTTTTCTTTTAAATATATTTATTATTTTCTCATATGTAGTTTTTATCTCCCAACCTTCATCTTCACTATCCTGATGCTGTTGCGACACCGTGGGCTCAGAGCGCAGGTAGAACAACATTCAGCCCTGCTGTGCTTCTGTCTCAGTGGTTTAACATCAAATGCTGACACACCACAACCCCTACTCCTCCCCACCTCATCGCTTTTTTTCACCTCTTTCTCTTTCTGCTCTTCATCCTACCACATGGTTGGCTCTTCTTTCCCCTCTTTCTCAGTCGTGCTGCTCCTTTTCTTCATTTCCCCTCCAGCCTTTTCTTCATAAACTCTGGGTCTCTCCCCAGGGCCTCCACTTGGTCACCATGGAGATTACAGGGTTGTTCAATAGCTGTGTCTTGTCACGTGAAGGTTAAAGTTCTGCTCTGCCTTTCACCAGTCAATGCTGTTTCTCTTCCTCTCTTTGGTGAAAACATATTTTCAAAACAGCTGGATGTGAAAACAAAAGACGCAGACTTAATTTGTTTCTCCTCCTTTTTTGAAAACAGTGCAATATTTTAGATCAGTATAACAAATATTGCTGATGAGTGGGGATGCTGCAGCTTCAAAGCTTCCGTTGCAGCATTTACAAATCAGATGTTATCCTCTTGCTTGTACCAAATAATCCTAAAGCCTTTTATCTCATGGCCATATTTACTCCACAAAATAGATGCAGCTGCTGAGAACTATTTGTTGGTTGTTGCAACCCATTGAGAAAGTAATGAAAATGTTAACAAGGAATTGTGGGAGCTGGTGTCAGCTGTGCTGGATCGCTGCTGGGAGGCAGGTTGGACAAGAGGAGGGGGGAGGAAGCTTGTCTTGCCACTCAGCATCTAACCAAAGGTTTTATGAAGCCCCATCATATGAGTTTTTATCCCACTGAAAGCTATGAAAATGTAATTTGCTCCTTTTCTATAATTCTAAACAGCTTTCTCCCCCCTTATTTTTTGTGTTTGAAAAAAAATGTGTTTATAGGACAATAATTGCTAACAATAAACAACAATTTTAATGAAATTTCCTGTTCATGCAGACTTGTTAAATTACGCATCAGGAAAAAAAAAATTCATGTGAATTTATGGATGTGTTTATGTTTTAGTTGGTGCCTGGTTTGTCTTATTCTGCATATACTATTACAGAGCTGCAGCGCGGGTCAGGAGGAGGACGGACGAGAGGAGGAGTTCAGCTCTATGACACTCCCTATGAAGATGAGAGAGGACAGCGTCTTGGTTATTTATATGGAGAACTTCAGGAAGATGGCAAGGAGAGCAGCCGGCTACCACAAGATGATGAGAGACCAGCTGATGAATATGACCAACCCTGGGAATGGAAAAAAGACCACATCTCCAAAGCTTTTGCAGGTATAGATCTTGTCAGTTAAAAATATCTCCCTGGAAAGCATTTCCAGTCAGTGGAAGTCTCTACTGTGAGGTGTTACCAAGACACGACTATAAAAAAAAATAAAAAAAAGAACAGTCACATACACTCATGATTTATACCCAAAGGTGGGTTTCCATTAGCTGAGGTGTTTATGCCTCCATTACCACAAAACAAGAACTGTCATGAACTTCTATGGAGCTGATGCAAGTCCGTGCCTTGGGTGATCCCTAAAACACTGCAGGGTGGATTATATTGGTGACTTGTAGCTGTTTCGGTATGCATTAAGCAAGAGGTGACCTTCATCCCTCTTGATGTCCCCTTTAAGTGTGAGTCTCCTCTTCTCATTCATTGCCACCATCTCTGTGAAGGCAAACACAACAAACTAAAATGCAGCAATGATCTCAGCTACTCCCAAACTGATTTTCTTCTTCTTTTCGTCCTCCTTCCTCTCCTGCTCTTCTTCTTCTTTTATGTAATTGGATGTTGGCAAACATCAGAAGTGGTGCATAACTTCCAACAAGTGGTATGGAGTCTTACTTTGCTTGGTCAGTGACTCCAACGAAGATCCAACACTGTAAAGGACAGTGTACTGGACAAGACTTTACCTTGGAATGTTGCTAATATAGAGGCTACCCGACTACCGTTGAATATGACCTGTAAGGGGGCAGAACTCACATTCTACTGGGGCTTTGCAGACATTTGTCTTTCTGCGTTATAGCTTCCTCCAGTTATTCCAGGCAAAGTAGACAGGATCCCCACTCGTCTTGCCTTCAGTGATGGTTTCCTTGCCAAAAATGCAGAATTTCTTGTGACATTTCTTATCCTTTCCCTTGCAGTAAATCAGTGCTTTCCAAATCAGTTTTTTTTTTTCGTGTTTTCCAAAACTGAAAGTTTCTGTGTCCTGCAAAATCCTGGAAAGCAGCATTGATAACCAGTTTTGACTATTTTTGCAGTACTTCGGTAGCTCCTATTGAAACCAACCTTAATATTCATGTCACAGCCCATATCACTGTATAACACATAAAGGAAAACTTGTGCAAATATCAGAAACAATACTGACTAAATTTCAGTATTTGATGTTGTGTGGAGTGAGTAGTGATATACAGGATCTAAAATTATCAAATCATCTGTGTTTCTGTTGCTCTGAAACTCGCAGCTTTAAAATAATTGTTCCGATCTTCAGTCTAGTATTCTAGGATGCATTTTCAGTTTCAAATACAACTTTAATTAGAACAGAAATTAACTTTTTTTTAAAAAAAGAAGCAGCTGTTGGAAGATGTTCTTTAAATGTGTACATTTAGCCCAAATGTTATTGTAAAGGACTATAGGACTGCTGCGATGGACTGGCGACCTGTCCAGGGTGTGCCCCTGCCTTTCGCCCGAAGTGAGCTGGGATAGGCTCCAGCAGACCCCCGTGACCCTGAACAGGAATTAGCGGGTATGGATAATGGATGGATGGACTATAGGACTGGTCATGAAGTAGCCATGGATTGTATTCTAAACCATCCTGCAATCAGCTCTCTTTGTAGCCCATGAAACTATCCAGCTTCATTGTTACTGCAACAGTATATCATTAATCCCATTAAAGTATAGGGGACGTTCTGCCTGTGGAGTAGTTGAAGGAGTCCATGAGTCTAGTCCATGAGGTTCTGCTGGGTCCCTTTTTGGGGGCATGATTCTACGCTTGGATCAAGCTCCCATTCAGGAGCAAACACACGGAAGAAAGCAAGGGGCAGAAGAACAACACGGACGATTGTTTTTGGGAGAGACTGTGCAGGAGAATCATCATTACATTTGCCTCTGAAATGCACTGTAGACTAATTACGTGCCTATGCATGGGTGGCTTCAGCGCAGTTGGAACTGCAGCGTTTTGTGGAAGTTTTATCTAAAAAGCTGGCGATATTTGTGGACTCCTTTAACAGAGAAGCTGTTAAAACATGGTGCTGTATTATCAAGCTTTCTTGATAATCCAAATACAAGTGGGCTGCTAAAAGAGTGTGTTAACACCGTGCATAAAAACATGCCTCCACATGTATTGTGATTGAATTTCACCTGCTCCAAGCTTTTAAACTCTGCAGTTCTCTGCAGATTCTCCTTCTAAATGTCCTTTTGATTACATTAAAACAATAGTTTTGAGTTTCAGTATGTATGACATGGCTCCAAGCATTCAGGGCAACATCCATTAAAAGGTGATTAGGACCAACAGGACAGATTGAATGGGTTTGGTATTGCACTGTCAGCTGTTTTCTTCACTGGGACCAAAGACAAAAGACAAGCAGAAAGTCTTCTGTGACTGACACATTCTGCCAACATAAATATACAGACAAACGTTATATGACAACTGACTACTGATTTTCTGTCAATTTTGACAGTATGACATTTATGCTATTCCGGCTACTCCAATCAATCATTTTTAATTTCTAGTGCCAAACATTATAAATTTGGTATTATGACCTGATAACATTTAATTCTTGGTTCAGTCTGATTTTGTTTTTTTTCTATTTCTCCTGGTGCTTGTGTGGATTTTTTACTCTGGTAACTCTGTCTTCCAAAAACATGCAAAGATTGGTGAAATCAAATTGCCCGTGAGTGTGAATGTGTATTGTTTTGTGGCCACAATATCCCACACATCTCACCTGCCTCAGTTTCATTGTGTGAATGCCCAGTAAGGGGGTTAAGGCAAAATGGAAGACATACAAACCATTAATAGAATGTTGGTACTAAATATTATTTAAAAAGTAAAGGAACTTCTTTAATTTAAAAAAAAAGAAAGGTCTTGTACTCAATATTGGCTGGTACCCAAAGCACATTTATCAGATTCAGTATCAGAATATTTGCAGTTATCATCAGGAATCAGTGGGGAAAAAAAGATGAAATGAGGCTTTCCACACATCTGTAATAATGTGAATAGGAGCTTCAGCTACTCCAGGACAGGGTATACATTCTATACTACATTTATGATGTAGCCAGGTTATAACAGAGCTAAAGAAAACAAAAACCTTCAGCTGAGAGGAGCAGAAATATGTGTAACTTGGCTCTAAGCATTCAAGGCAAGGCAACTGACAATATAGGAAATATATTACTAGAGCAGGTTGTGTAAAAGCTTTTACCAAAGCCTGATGTTCAGATGGTCTTGTGTGCAAAAAGCAAACAAACAACCCCCCCCCCCAACATTTCCATGCATGTAAGTGCGTTGCCTTAAGTCATTTTTGGCTTTTAGGGAGAGCGATTGGATTTTCCCCAACCCACTCTTATTCTAATGTAATTTTATTTGGCTGTTTTGTCTAATATTTCATAAACAAAAATGACATTTTCTGTTTGCCATGGAGGTCAAACAGCAGCCTGTCCTTCTATTGGAGATATCTGCTCAGTATTTATGACGGCCTGTCTTGTGTTTGTCCTTCTGTGCTGCGCCAAATTTATCACTTTTAACATTGCTTGTGATAACAATAGTGGAACTGAATATCCTTATAATACACAAACTACAGCAAGCAGCCTGACTGTAAATACTTCCATAATCACTGGTCCTCCCCAAGGGCAATTAAAGCATTGCACTTGGTTTTCACACTGTGTTTAGGGGCGTTTCTGGTTGGGGCAGATTTAACCACGTCATGAATGGGGGTTGGTAGTCCAGCTACAGCAACCAGTGCAGAGGTTGCATGTTTGAAGAAAAAAAAATAGTTCTCTTAGTTAGAAAAAAGAAGAGGAAAGGTATCTTCGACTTCATTTTTAGTATGGCATTTACAGGACTTGGTGAGCACAGCATTATCAAATCCATTCCTCACACATGGTTTGACTGTTGATTCATCTGCTTTCACACTGCCAGACTTGATCAATACTCAGTCTTTTGTTCACAAGACCCCCCACATATTGGCAATCTACCACTGTATTCAGGCATCTTAGAGCAAAAAAAACAATAAATCTCTACCGACTACAGACGAAAGCTTTTAACATCTCTTGATGCCAAGCTTGAAATTTAAGTTACTGTATCTCATAAACAACATATAAATTAATAGTAATAGAGTAGAATAGAACTAGTGAAAACGGTTAAGACCAGGTTCAGAAAAAGCTATTTTAAAGGTCAGAGCCCTCCTAGGAGCACTTAGAGAACCCCGTTGCTGATACTGCATAGTGCAAATAATCATCTAAGTGTCCTGACCTTTAATATAGTATCTACCCCAACATTACGTCTCTGCCTTTTCAACAAGAAATTGGGTGTTTTGACCTTAACTGTCTCAGTTCAAAATGACATATATATCTCTCCTTTTACATTTGGACACCTTCTGGTGAGTATTGATTTCTTGCTCTCAGGCATGTGACTGATCACATTCACAACAAGCTTTGAGATGATCATCAGAACTGCCAGAGGAATTGTGTGTGTCTTAATATGTGTGTGGCAGTTGTCAAAAAGAGGCGGTTGGCAACAGAGCAACATGGAGAACCAGGTGCATTTTCTATAACTGGATATTTCAAGTAATTAGTTCATATCATATTCCATTGCAATATGTTCCTTTAACTGAAAATAGTTAAAAGGAGAGGGTAAAATAAAAAAAATAAGAGAAACAGAACTGCACAGATAAATCATTTAGGAGTGGATCAGTAGAAAGCATGCCCGGCCAAGTACGCTTAATTGAGCTGCATCTCCATGTCATCAAGGTCAAGGTGATGGGATAATAAATCAACCTTGGCTTGTCCTCACTCCCCTCCATTCCTACTCTCCTCCCCTCAGTTAATTACAAGCCTACATGTGTGTGACTGATCCAATGTTAATAAGAGAGTCATGGTCAGTGCACCACCGTTTGAATATCCACACATACACACAGAAATCCATTCTCATTCTCAAATCAGCTTAACCAGGCAACGATCAAAGAGGCACCGTTACTTATTGGAGAGTGATGGTTTGAAATGAAGATGCGGGGCTGTTAATTTGAAAGCCAATAGTGCTTCCCTATTTTGCACTTATTTTCTAGTGCACCTTTTTTTTTTTTTTTCTTTCGTCTGCTGTGTCTCGTCTTTGTGTCATATGCCATGGACCTTTGCAAGGGAGTGAATCCAACACTGATGAATACAGTGCACAAAAACACTTGTACAGACTCACTTGTCTGACACCTTGTTTTTTCTATTCGGAGGGAGCACTCTGAGCTGGCGGGCTGTCTGTTCGGGCACACTGAGGCACTGAAGTGTAAACACACAAAAACAGTATTTTCCATTCTCACATTTAATCCATATTCCCAGACCCTCTCTGCATTGCTGGGCACAGCCCACATGTGAGGATGAGGAAAAATGGAAAGGACGGAGCAGAGAACGAGAAAGATAAAAAAGATGAACGGATAAAAGCGACGAAAGAAGAGCCTTTGTGGGTCAGGAAGACAGACAGATGTAGGAAAGTGAATTGAAAGGCTGCATGGAAAAGCAAGCTGGATGGAAATTGAAAGGGACGTTCAAGGTTATGGTATATTTGGTGGCAGATCACTGAATGTTGTGGTTGCCCAGTGCTTCAGTGGGGAGGAGCTCTGAGTAGTATTAATGGTCGAGAGCTGTGGTGAGGTGAAACAGGCGGACACTCAGGGCCATTGTGGCAGGGCGCAATCAGTCATCCACTAACACAGGCGCACACACTCGGGAACATGTACACACCAACACAGCAGTAGTGACAGGGTTTTTCTTCCCTCAACCCCCCCCCCCCCCCCCCTTTCCTGCTGATGTGACACACTCGCTCAGATAACCTGCTGCAGGGGGCAGAAGGAGGGGCGGGGGGCTTCACGACATGCCAGCAGCCCCTAATCATCACCTACTCACAGACATATGCACACACATGCAGATTTTTTTTGACTTGGATTTTTCCTGTTCTGATTACCATTAGACACCTAATTCAAGGGTGAGAAGAGAATGTGTGCATGTTGGCACAAGTGAAAGTGTGGGGGAGGTGGGGTGTGGAGAGTTCCTGATGTGGATTTATGTGGACTTAATTTTTTTTCAAGAGCAGAAGTTCTTTAATTATAATTATAACAGCTTATTCCATCTTAAATCTGACCACCTGGGGGGAGAATTGAATGTGGCATCTATTATTTTTCTCTGTAGAATAAGCTTTCCACCAAGGTATGATGGTTATTGATATTATATTATAGCTAAATGCAACTGTGTGTCAAGTTCACTTCAGCCAGTTCTGTGAAGATGATCCTGTCTGTGTCTGAGGAGCTGGCCATTCCAGGCACCTCTTAGACCAGAAATTTTGATTTCAAGGGAAGATTGTCACCACTAACGCCATCTGGCTTGAATTACAGTAATCATTAATTCCTGGATGTTAATTGGCGGTCCAGAAGTGTGAGACTGTCCCTACAGCTAATCTGCATTATTAGAGAGCTAATGATAGGCACCATCTTATTAGCTCTCTGATGACCACACCTAATGAGCAGTTGAGGGCTGTTTCAGGTGTTACACGTTAGAACCTTTTAGCTATATGATGTTCATGATGGCTGTGTTCAGGCTGGAGACGGGGGGGGGGGGGCACCAGAAGAGAGAGCAGCAAATCAGCTGGAAATCTGGATGGGGAAGGTGAATGAATAACATTGGCACCCTTTGCAATTTCTATTATGTTGCTGTTGAGCAAAGTACTTCTCCTCCAGTTCCAGTGCAGCTGCTCATTAGGCAGCTGTAAAAGACTTGAGCTTTTCAGAGAAGCTTCACAGTATGATGATGAACATATCCATCAACATGGGGAGAGCACAGGATATACAATTTTCAAGGCTGAAAAAAATGTAAATGCAGCACATCCAATATTGTTTGATACTTTGACTAGATGGATTCTGCTTTTTCTCCATACAGTCAGCTCTCCACTACAATCTTTAGTGAAACTTGTAGAAGCTGAGTCTGGTGCAGCGACTTCCTAGACCGCATTTTTTCACTCCCTGGTATGGTATGGCTGTGGATCATGGGTTGTGTCTGACTGTCCATATCAATTTTCTTTGAGCAGAGCTTTCCATGTCAGTTCCATCTCTTGACAAGATAGATTGCTGCAACATTTGAGTGAGAGATTTTGTTCTGGTTGAAATGCAATGACATGTAAGCCTTTAACATTTTCTGGAGTGCCATCTTCTGTATTAGGCCGATGATGTCAGTATGTGGCTCAAAGCACAGTCATGCCTTAATGCAGATGAGGGTCCCAGATGTGCCCTGGTAGCCAGTTGATATCACGCATTAGCGGTTGTACCATGAGTGTGCCATTGTGTCTTTAGATAAAGAAATCCAAATGTAATAGAATGTACAGCAAGCTTTGCATGTCATTATTTCTCTATTAGCAGAAAGTGACTGAATTTCTATGGTAAAAGGTCTGTATTTTATTCTGTGCTGGGTATAAATGTGCTCATGTACTCTGGGAAATGGGCTGCTCCATTATTTATTAGAAAAAGTACAGCAACAAATTCCATGTGCAATTCACAAATGGAATTCAGGATGACTAAAGTGCTGCTAAACTGTGACATTTCACTTATTTGACCCGCCTTAACAGAGGAAAGCCCCCTTATGTCCTTTATGTTATGCCTGAAGTCACTAGGAAGTGTGTTGTTTCTGTACATATTCCAAAGTTCAGCCAGTCATGTGAGACTTGTTTAAATCTCTATAAGCATATGCCAAGAGGAGATTCAGAAATCTGAGCACATTTTATACCTCCAGTAGGTTGTCGTAGGAATGTTAGAATATTTTGTCCATCCTGGTTGGGAGCTTTTGGCTTCTTCTGAACGGCCAGGTATAGGGTGAGAAGTCAGCTTTTACAAAGTATCAACAGTCCCCTCCATGTCCCCCCTTGTTTCCACTTATGAAAACCACAAAGACATCACATGTTAAGACAGGATTTTCTGCAGTATTAAGCCATGCACATTTATGTGCATACAAACGTGAAAAAAAAAAAAATAGGCAAAGGAAATTGTCTATCCATATATGGACTGATGTTGCTCTCTGCTGCTCTGAGCAGGCACAAGCATCATCTGACTAGCTTCTTCATCAATTTACTGGCACATCAGAAGGACTCTCATTCACTCTTACCTCCTTTTTCTCTTTGTCACATTTTCCCTCCCTCGCTCCTTTCTTTCTTCCAGTCTCTTGCTGATTTTCACTCCCTTTCAGCCTGGTTCCCTTCTGACATAAATGGAAAGGCATGCTCTTTGTGTCTCAGCCTCACTGACCAATATGAGAGTTGAGAGGAGAGATTATAAAAGTAGAGAAGCAAAAAAAATATATATATGGAAAGTGAGATAACGCCCCACTTAGGGAGAAATAGGTGAAGGAGGAGTGATAAAAATCAAATATCCAACAATGGAACAGACAGGAAGAGCGTCACAAATCTCCAAGGGGATGAATGTCTGAGAAAAGAATACACATAGGTAAAGCTTTTAAGACTGAAATTGAAATTGTGTAGTTTCGCGTTTTTCAAAAGGTTCTTGTGTGAGTGCTTGTGTCGTCCGCCCCCCACCCCTTCTCTAATTGTCTGTCCTTTAGAGGCTTTTTTTTTTTTTCCTCAGCACCAGGGCTTTGTGTGCAGAGAAAAGATGTGATGCCAAATATGTGTGGAAAAAAAAGCAGATATCTTCATTAATCACCCTAATGTTGCTGTTCTATTGTCTTTCTCTGCTCCTCTTTGATTCTGAGGCCACCGAGAACAGCTGGTGTTCCTGAAAAGTCAGTTATCTGTCACCCGAAGCAATGTGTTGTGTGTGCAATACAAAAAGAAACACCCAGTTGTGTCGTTCCCTCCCCCATTGGATAGTTGCTGCCAATTGTTAGCAGGCAGTTGAGGCTCTAGACACATGAGATATTGGCATACCACACATTGCTGACACCTGTTTCATCATTTGGTTTAAAAATTGGAGAAAAACACACTTCATTGTATTATTGTAGATTTTTTTTAAATATATAATTCCATTCAATTTATTCTGTAGGCATCACCGTGCAAAAAGCACAAATTTCATTATCTTATACTCAACAAAGAAACAGAGCACTAATAGTCGTCCGTGGATGACGGAGCCACAGCTTTTCATTAGAAGTGAATGGAAGCCAGATGTTCCCGGCCAGCAAATGAATAACATGGAATGTGTGTGTGTGTGTGTTTGTGTGCGTGCGCAGGTGTGTGTTTGGGACTCTTCTTTTTCAAGTTAAAGGGAGTTTTCAGACAAGGTGGGCATTTGTTCCTTCAAATGGAACATCACACACAGGTGGACAGAAAAGGATGAACTAGCAATCTGTATAAATATCTTTGCAGGATTGCTTTCTCGAAGCAGGCATGGGATTATTTGGAGAATAATGTCTTTTAATTTGGAGAATTATATCTGGCTGCATAAAAATCAGCATAAAATTCGTTATATGATATGATACGTTTATGCTTGCCTATGTAGCTTCACCAGAGGATGTCTAAAAAAATTTCAGAACTGCCGTTCATGTGTGAAAATGGCTTTAGAAGAGCTCAGACTGTTGTTGCTGATTGTTACCAGTCAAGCCCACTTACCCTCAGTAATGGACTGCCACAGGGCTGTATTTTTCGTCCATAACTGTTCATACTTTACATAAATTATACCATCCTTTCAAATACTAACCCTTCCATTTTTAGACAGATGACACAATTTTCCTTGCCTCGCCAAGGATCTGACTTCACTTCAGTCTTTATTCATTTGACTTATGAATGTTTTATGTTCTTGAATCAAGATCTGAGTCACACTATGTGATTGTTTAAAGCAAAACTACCCACAGTAATTCATGATTAGTAATTTCCTGGATTACTTTTTAGAATAGTGGGAACCTCACTGACTATTCTTAAACCTTGCTCAAATTAGTGAATTTGACAAGAAAAACTTAATGAAGATGACAGGAGGGTTTAGAATTTATCTTTAGACAGGTCATTCATCCTAAAATCTTCTAATGAAACTAATTTGTCTTTGAAGAGGAGAAGGGGTGAAGGGGGAATCAACAGTTTTGGAACATTATACAAAATGATCTCTTAGAGGAACAATAACCACCAAAACAGTAAAGCAGTGGAAACTTGATTGAATTTTCTCCTCCAGCTGCAGCAGACTGCCAACTACCTTAAGTTTATCTCTAACTTGGATGGCTGTGCGGATTTTTAACATGTGATAAATTGTTTTGGCCACCTTTTTTTTTTCTCTCCAACATGGTCCTTTCTTGTTACCTTCAACTTGCTTTTGTGTCCTTTTCATTCTGACCTAGCTCTCTTTCCACAGATCCATTTCAGTTTTTCTTGAGAATTAGAGGTGTGAAATGCGATGTGGTGGGGATCTGACAGCCAGCGGAGTGTGACAGTGGTGGTGTTTAGAGGTCTCAGGTGTGTTTGTGCAGTGTTTGTATGTGTGTGTTTGCCTGCATGTCTCCCATTGAGGAGAGCGAGGCCACACTTTAATCCTGGCTTCAGCGGAGGTACGGACTGCTCCAGATGGGGCCATTGTACTGTGCCACGCATCAATAATTCACAGAGAGCCAGAGAAAGTGCCAGAGTGTGTCTGCCTGCTCAATAATTAACCAGTAAGGGAGCGAGGCATGTATGTACAGCCCAGGTCTCTTACCAAACGCCCATTCAAATGGCCTTTGATGTTGCCGGCCTGGGGGGTCCTTGGATTTGTCGGCTCATTAAGATGTCACCCCTCTTTTCCTTTTATTTGTTCTGTAATCCACTTTTGCAGAGAGTGGGAGCTAAATTTACATTGTGATACTGGCACAAATGCATAATGCACCTGTGATCATGAGTGTGTATGTGAAGCAGCATTAAGTGTATTCAGCGATGGTATGTGATGAGCTATTTTCAGTTCTGTTTTCCAGCACACCTTCTGTAGCTCTCCTACTGCACATAGGACAGTAAATGATTTCTTTTTCTCCCACACATTCCATTTCAGTTCTTCTGTCATTCTTGGCACTGGGTTGCATTACATATAAAGTCACTTTTCATTTCATCTACTCTGAAGTGAGTTTTTTGTGTTGTTTTTTTTTAAAGTTGAAAGTTTAAATGACTATAAATAACCCAACCTCCGACTTCTCCTGTTCACTATTTTATCTTTGCTTTCGTCAGTCTTATCTCCCATGATGAATTACAGTAAATACATGGAACACTAAGGCTTTTTTGTTTTTTTTTAGTCGTGTGAGATAAAATGAGGAGTGTCCAGGCAGTTATGTTACTTCTCTCATGGCAGGAGCTATAGTTGACTATAATTCATGATACCACATCCCTGCCATCTTCACTTACACTGTCCCATTCTCAACTGTTTCTTCCACTTCTTCCACATGTCGCATCTTTCTCAGTTTCTTTAAAAAAAAAGAAAGTCCCTTCTCAAGTTCAGTCTCACTTCTTAATCATCACTTCTCTCACCTGCTTTGTTTTGGTTAATTTTGTGAAAAGCCCATCTGCTGTTTTCTTGCTCCTTCTTCTCTCGCCTCCTCCCCACTCCCCTCCTGTATTAGAAATGAGGGAGTTGTCGGAGTTGCCCTGGCCTGCCCCAGTGGGTCAGCTGGAGGAGGAGCCCCCCGTCAAAGAGCAAGGTGACCTCTCCCCCTGAACACTCCTCCTCTCCACTCCCATTGCCTTCCATTATCAGCCCAAACGCAAACACATGCAGTTGTCCAGACCTCCATGACCCTTGTTGTCCTACATCTGCTCTACCCCCAGTGGCCTACATCTGCCACACCACCATCTAACCTTGCCTGTAGTAACCGTTGAATATGAGGTTTTGGGCTTTAAAACACTCCCTCTTAACTATTTTCCCTTTTGACATCTGCACCAAAACCTTCTTTTAATGAAGACATCTGTCATATTAATGTCAGGGTACTTGTAGCATTTTGGTATGCTTAAGGTTTCAATACATCTCTAATTTTACATAGTCACAAACAACTAAAATTACTCTTCTGTTTGCACATCTCATATGATCTGGATACTGATACAACGAACATTAAGTTATTTAGAATACGTTATAAAGTTGAGCCAACGTCCTATCTCTGCCTGTCCTCCTGGGCTCATAAAAACATTGATGATAGTAATTGTTATGAAACTGAAGTTTTGCTGCTGTCTGACCCAGACCTGCTGTCTTATAGTTTGACCTATCTGTGGGAAATCCCCCCGCCTCCAAGCTCCTCACATGGTTTTGCAATAGCTGGATATTTGATGTTTGCCCTTGTCTGGATGAAAGGTTTAATCCCTTTTGATCACAATGCTGTGTAAATAGGGTGACTCACTTTGTCTGTCTCTGCCTGCCAACAGTTCAATTTGATGGCACAGAGTGGGATCGTTCGTCATCACCCACGGAGCGCCTGCGTCCTTCTGGGCCCAGGTCCAGCCCACTGGCAGGAGGGGGGATGAGGTTCCGAATGCCACATGAAGGCTCCACAATGGTTGGGGAGAGAGTGGATCCTTCTCTGCCTCTGGAGAAGCAGGTGTATGTGTCATCATCATAAGTTTGTATGTATGAGCATTACCTCATTACACCATCAGTCATGTGAAATAGAAAGTGACCAGTTTTTCATTTCTAAGGTTTTAAGTATTACAGTCCACCTGGATATGTGCAGTTTCCCCAACAACTGCACCCATCTAGTCTTTACAGTTATTTTATTACATTTTCTTACCATATTTGGACTACTTTCAAGGTGGTGCTTTTAGGAATGCTGAGATTAAAAGTATAGGACAGACAACATCAACAACTGGCATATTCAGTGTGGATGTGGGTGGGGTCCAAATGAAGAAAATAAAACAACAAATGGAAAGATGCAGGGGAGACTTGTGCGGTGTGGATTCCTGCCAGTCTAAACACACTGTTGATCAGTCAGCCTTTCTTTTCTCTATAAATGAAACTCCGTTACAAAGAAAAGTCACTTATCATATGTTCCCGTCAATGAGCCATGTCTTTAAAAACAAGCCCAAAGCAACCAGTGACTCTTAATTATTTCTAGCCCAAAGTTGTGTATTATAAGAAGAACTGGCAACTATGGTTCCAGGATGCCGTAGCTTGAGGCCCAACAGCCAATCAGAATGTACTTTGTCAAGTTCTCTGATTGGTTGGTTTTTTGGCACACTTGTAACACTCTGTTGTGCCATAAAACTTGAGCGCAGAGGACAAACTTCAGTGCGCAGAAAGTGGTAAGGTTGAGAGGGAGGAGGAGGACAAGCTCATGCACCGTGCAACAGTTTGAGACATTTATTGAGCACAGAAAAGATATTTGCTTATATATACACATAT
>JBAMYA010000019.1:15619522-15648441 GCA_037176975.1 Arrhamphus sclerolepis
TATGTGTGTATATGTGTGTGTATATACATGTATGTACGTGTATGTGTGTGTATACAGTTTTCATGTGCTGCTTGCATTTTGACTTAGTTTTGTTTAAATCATTAATGAAAGTGTAATATCATGCATTGTTGTTCATCTAAGTTGTATTCAGTTAGTTCTGAGACCTGATAACCAGATGACTTTTTATCTATTGTGATCTGATCAGTAAAACCTTAGAATTGAAAGATGATGTGCTTTTGTTTTCACACAGCTGTACATTCGATATAAAACAGGAGATTTGCCTTCACGATGAAGGTTTTTAAATGTCAAAATAATCCAGTGGTACTGTGGAACATTCAGTGTTTCAACCTGAATCAGTGAAATACTTTCACAAATCACAGTCAGTTTTAAAAAGCCATTTTATCAGGGGAATTATTTATGTTCTTAAAAGCTCAAAATAAATACATATGTACTTATGAACATTTATTTATAGTTGGCTGCAAATGTTTCTTCATTGTTTTATTTGTCTTTACTTTCTATAAAAGTGTTATGAATTTTTGAGGGAAAACCCAGCTGTAAAGTAAACCCCACTTTAAAAAAAACAAAACAAAATGGGTTTTATTGCTCTGCTTTGATCTATTAATGGCTTGAGAGTATTAAAAGCCCTTTTATGTGTTTCAGGTTAGGCTGTGAACTAATTTAACAGAGCATTAAAGACACACATTTACTTTGGTCTTAATTTCAGAGATCATTGGTGTAATTTATTTGTCATTTCCACGTGCATAAAAGACAATTTTACTAATGAAATCCGTGCATATAACACCCCTTAAGCACAGATGCACATTCATAAATATGGCACACGCCGTGTTTTACTCGCACACATGTATTTGTGTACAAATTCACCGTCAAAGCTCTCAGTTATGCTCCATTACTTGCTTATGATCTCTTAAGGGCTGTTAAAAGCTTTGTGGTTTCTTTAAGTTCTGTTTTAATCAGAACAGCATCATTGTCAACTATTTATTTATGTCATGTGGCTCTGTCATCATCTATAAATGTTTGTCATTATATCAGGAAAAATTATTTTCACTTTTTATTTTTCATATAAAATTTCAGATTTGCCTGTTTCAACAGTTTATTGAAATTGGCAAAAAAAAATCGAAGTAACTTTAATCAAATCATTAATATGACACCATAGTTTCTTTGCCAGTATTATATACGTCAGCAAAAGTCTAAAAGAATATGTGATGTGCACAACACACTGCAACTTTTACAGCATCCCATTTATCATGGCCGTGTGTGTGCTCCAACAGATGGTACCACGGCTCGCTATCACGTTCGGAGGCGGAGTCGTTGCTGACGCTGTGTAAGGAGTGTAGCTACCTGGTGAGGAGCAGTCAGAACAACCGCTCTGACTACTCCCTGTCTCTTCGGTAAGACATACACAGACCTACAGTGCAACAAGCCAATAAACATATTATTCCATCCAATCTCAGTCTCAGAGGAAGAACTCTGCTGTTTAATTGCAGTTCTCTCTCTCTCTCTCTGACTGTCTCTCTCCCTTTTCACCATGTATCTAAGTGTGTCCAAAGTGTGTTTGTGTGTGCAGTTACCTGAGTTGCTCATCTCATATTACAGTCTCCCACATCTCTACATTTTTCTCTCCCTCTTCTCTCTTTTATCCACCATCACCTCCAGTTACAATCACTGCCACCCTGATTCTTCTCCCAGTGCTGATGTGCAGGGCACAACTCTGCTTATCTGGTCAAATCTCTCCCTTTATAATTACAATCATGATTCCTTCCACTGTCCACACACCATCCTTGGCCTCTCTCAGTGGCCTTCTTCCTTGGCCCCAGTGGGCCCTCTTAAGTGGTAATCAGGCAGGTAGAGCACACTTCAGTGCACACATCATCCTCCACATAATCACTAATGAATATGAATTACCTTCTGTGGGACACCCAAGAACAGAATTAGGCAGGGAAGGGGGTGCGTGGGGGAGGGGGAGGAGGAGGAGGAGGGGAGTCGCTGTGTTGTGCTGACACATAAACAAGCTCATGCATTACTCATTTAGTAGAATGGCTTTGACACACACTCACACACACATTTCCTCATGCAACAAGGTCAGTAGTGGGACTGGGTCTCCAGCTGGCATGTCTGCAGACTCATGGGAATGTATCAAAAAGATCTATGAACATTAAATTGTTGAACTTGTTTAGAGGGTCAGAATGGCCTTTGCTGGAGTAAAGCTGCACAAAGAATATCATTAGACAATTTAAAGGGATTTTTAGATTTCAATACAGCCTCATGAGTAAAAGAATAACACAATGTTGGGACAATGTTGTCATACAAGTCATAGTTTATGGCATGAAGCCATGTTGGAAGAAAATAAAGTTGAAAGCTGAAATAACAACTCACACCTTGACACATCAATCATGATATAAAGACTCACTTTCTTTGACCTTATTTACCTACAAACTAATGGGAATATTTCTTTTCTTTTCTTTTCTTTTGGTCTGCAAACACAAAGTTTCTGCAGCAAATGACTTTGAAAACAAGCTCATGTCATGGACTCATTTTCTAAATTATAGTCACTGCTCAGTGCAGCACAGACATAATAGAATTTAAGAGCCATCACCCCATTAAAAATTAACTTGATCCTGTCCTTCACGAGTATATTCAAATTTAAAAAGCTGGGTCATGTATTTAACTTTAGCTGTCAAACAGTATGTTGTAATATACAGCAGTTGATTCAGAAAACTTCACTGGTCCCTTGAATAGCAATTCTTTGCTACAACCTGATCAGGTACAAATATAACATAAACAAGACCAGTACCAATGGATATACAGAGGTGTGTTGCCTGAGTTCACACACATACCTAGCAGGTGCAAAATTTGCTAAATGTATGTTAGAATAAAAGTGTGTTGAAGGAGCACTCAAGAATCAAAGTTAAGACAATAAATAGAATCAAGAATACAGATCAATAGATAAAAGCTCAAGAGTAAATCTTTAAAATCAGAGGTCAGTTGTTTGATTGCAGAAAGAATGAAGGATAACGATTTGTTTTGGTCAAGTGCATGTGATAACGCTGACCTGAGGGCATTAGAGTGCAGTTAGAAGATAAACTGGGCTTCTGGTTCCAGTCTATCATCCGTGCAGCTTTTTTGACAGCATGACTCTCTCAAAGCGAGGCCAGGTCTCTCTGCTGGACGCCGATGGTTTTTGAACACATAGTAACAATGCCCTTCAGCCTGTTCCTATCTTTTCAGCTCACATTTATTGCCACTTCACAAAGTGCAATGAAATTTACTGTACATCCTGGATTTTCTTTCCGAGTCTATCAGCCAAACAAACAATGGTAGCCTTTATGAATAGAAACATGGAATACCATATAAAATACAGAAGGTTCCGCCTGGTATTCAGTACAAGCTGCTCTGTTCTTTATATAAAATCTTTTAACAATGTAATTTTAGGAGATGGGCTACATAACCAACTGATCTGCTCTTAATTAGCCTGTGCACAGGGATGACAGATGAAAATTAGCTTGTAGCTATTTAAGGATGGTACAATATGTTAGTTGTCAAATAAACAACAAATTAATAAGTAAGCTGTTTGCAAATGAGGTGGCTCGATGCTAAAGATGCTAATTTTGTTACCACCAATTTCTTGCTGCCATTAGTTCAGTTCAACAATACTTTATTTGTTCTTGGAGGGAAGTTATAGAAGTTCAACAGTTTTGTCTTTAAAAATTCTGCTAGCTGATGTTTTCCTTGTGCTAGCTAGCATTGGATACTAGCACTATACTATACTACACTATTTAAATAAATGGCATGTTAATTACACAAAACTATGTCTCTTTTTAGGTTTTCTTTTTCTAATTTTATGTATGTGTGTACTGTCATCATGTTTTTTTTTTTGTTTTTGTTTTTTTGGTACTACCTCATTTGAGGTTGTAAGTAAGCTGAACCAGTATTGAACAAGATGTCATCCCAGAAGGTAAAAGACCTACCAGGAGCAACTATTTTATTGTTCGAATGATCAATCTTTAAACTAGACTGTTTTCAAGCAATCATTCCTTTGCCTTCATTTCTCTGTTGCTTATGTTGCCTCAAGATGATGTATTGAAAAATAAAGATCAGTAAAATATCCAGCCTATGTCAATATGATAATCCTTCTTGTGAAAAACAAAATGCTTATTTATGCTGAACCCTACCAAGGTGTGCTCTCCATAATTTCTTCCCCTGTGTTTGACTCTCAGATGTCCACAGCAGGGAGGATCAGGTCAGGTTCAGGTATTTTATTAACAGATATGCTTACAGGCTTGGCAGAAGGATTGCTTTCATATGTTAGCTGCGGATATTAAAAAAATCCTGATCCATGCATCACCAATATCTTGCCTTATATCATCATAAATCTACTAAAATGTACTCCAGGTGGTAATAAAGGAGATTTCTCTCTTTCTGTGATTTAAAGCAGCAGTTAAGTCTTTAATAGGGTGTTTTGGTCAATTGCCAGCTTGGTATGTGATATGGACACGCTGTCATAATGCTAACCTTCAAAAAGGATTTTTTTGTGTGTGTGTGTAATAAACAGACCACCCACCCCCTCCCAGTTTTGTGGAAAAAAATGTAGCATCAGCATGTTTTTTTGTCATTGGCTTTATCTATCCTTGGAAAACATTAACCACACCACCTGCATGCCAAGTCTATGCAGAAATGCAAACAGGACTGACTGATGAAGAATGTATAATGAAGAGGAAGTAAAAAGTCACCCCAAAGTGAGTCTGTGCCAAAAGGAACAGATGTACCAGATTTACACCAGCATGTCTTACACACAGGCACTGGTAGGTTCTGGAGCAAGATTGAATTAAAAGAGTCTATAAAACTAACAGGACTGTTAACTCTTAAAAAGTGAAATAACATTTGAGAGGCCAAATGGACAACAAGCTGCTGGTTGTTTTGTTGTTTGGAGTCAAAGCAAGGGACTCTGGTTTCACTGCTCTTTAAAATTTAATTTGGTTTTCTGAACAATGACAATTATGGTGACTGGTTTCAACCCTTGTCTTTTCCTCTGCTGCTATAATTAGACATACATCATGACTGGCTGGCTTGCTCTTAAAGGGAAAGTCGTTTAATGGCTGCCTGGACTTTAAAGGGGAGGTGTAGATCTTCAAGGTTCACGGAATTCTTCTTTTTCTTTCTCAGACTTTATGTTCTCTTTTATGTGTTATTACAGCTCTTATCCATCCATCATAATGTCTCTTCTTTCCTCATTTTTGTCATGGTGATGTTACCTGGGTAGAATCATGTCCCCAAAGTGAAAGAAAAAGAGGTGAACATAAATCCAGGCTGTCACTCACTGTGTCATTATGTGGTGAAATGTGTGGAGGGCTCTGCAATGTTTTATGTTCCCCACATTTCATGTCATCCTTTTCTCACCTACATCTTTTTTTGTTCACTTTTAGATTGCATATTTCCATCCTAAATCATTTTTTATTCATTCTTTCCTCACAGGAGCTGCCAGGGTTTCATGCACATGAAGTTCACTAGGTGTAAAGATGGTAAGTATGTTCTGGGACAGAACAGCCCACCCTTTGACACCATCCCAGAGGTCATCCACTTTTACACCACGCACAAACTCCCAATCCGAGGTGCTGAGCACCTCTCCCTGCTCTTCCCTGTCCTGGTGCAGACACTCTGACTGACCCAGAACCTCCACCTGGACCTCCAGGTTTCTGTTGTGAACAGACACTGCAAAACATGAATGTTAGACCGGATAATCTCAGAGTGGAGTGATAGTGCTCACTCGTATGTTTGACTGGATTAATTTCAGCTTTTCAAGACATGAGGGCTCATGCCCTCAGCCACCACTGCTGTTGTACTTGTGCCAAGTGTCTCCAACTTCTTGGGGGATCGATTCTCATGAAATGCAATACATGAACTTTAGGTACTTCTAGTGTAATTCCTTTCACTCATTGCTGTGCTGAAACCAGGAGGTTGACTCCGGGACATCTAAAACGTTCCACTTCATGCATTTCTTCACTTCTGATGGAAATGCGTGGGATGTTATCAGAGCTGTCGCGAGGAGAAAGTCCATATGCTGAATGTACCAATGCTCCACTTTACTGAAGACGAGCTGAAGACTTGAGATTAAATTATTTCTGTTCCACTGACATATCTTGACACCAGAAATATATTGTTGTTGTAATGTGAAAACCTTGAAAATCATATTGTGCTCAATTTTCGTATTTACATTCAAATCAATAAATTCATTTTTAATATGTAACATGAGAAACCATTTCCATCCTCAGGCATGGGAAACCCTTTTGTTGGAAGTCTTTGCTAAAAGAAAAAAAATAGGTTTTTACAAACAGCAGTAATATTTCTTTCTTTTTTTTTTTGAGACAAAAAATGCAGTTGTATCTCTGTGTTATTTGTTTGTTACATCCAAAGGAGAAGTTGTGTTGTGTTGGTACTTGTGTTAACTGCTTGCTTGCCTGTGTTGCATTTGGGTTTGATAAAAGCAACCTGCTAATGCTGTCATTGTCTCATGACTGACTTAAAAACAAACAAGAAGAAGACGAGAATCTAAAGCAATGAGACTGAACACACATGCAGACTTTCAAACTTTTTGAAATTTGGCCGTGTTTTCACACTTCCTACAGATTTTTGGGCGGCCCACTGCCATGCAGACTGGTGGTATCTGAGTTCAGTACTTGCCATCTGGAATGGTTTAAAATGTATGTTGTTTGGCTACAGCATTTTAAAGTGAAAACACATTTATGTTGGAAATGACAAATGAGAAATTAATTTATTCTTTCTCAAACCAAAATCTCATTTATAAAAATGGCATATACACAACATTGTGATATAAATATTGTTGATTAGGAGATGGAATACAGACGAAAAATGGAAATGGATAATCTGCTGTAGCGCCCCCTAACAGAAAGCCAAAAGGAAAAGAAGGTCTAACAATCTCCTCTTTCTAAATGAAATATTTCATGTCATAATACTTCATACCTTCCTCGTTAATCAGTGACAAATACTGGATTTGGTATGCAAGCTCTCCTGCAGTTTTGATAAATGCTAAAAAAAATAAAATAAAAAAAAGCTTTTTCCATGACACGGCTGGAAATTAGGACAATGCCTCTTCTGTGACCACTTCCAGGTGTATGAGGCTGGAGGCTTCCTGACATCATTTTGGTATTTAATTGTCTCCACATGTGCTCGATGTGATCAGGACTGGACTTTGTTTGGGCCTCTTTAAAAAGCTGACTTCTATTAACCCCCTTTGGACATTTCAGTGATCTTAATCAGAGTCGTTGAAAGTTTCAGTTCAGTTCTCAAAACCACCCTTACAAAAAAGGCCAACTATACAGGCTCACTACATAGTTAATCAACCGGCTTTTTAAAAGCCTGCGAGTTATTTTCACTGCACCAGCTCGCACTGAGTGCCAGCTCACCGTGTACGCGCTTTCTGAAATCTACTGTTAAAATGTTTCAACACGTGTGAGGCCAATAATGCGAACAGGACAGAAGCAAGTGGAATCTTTACATTTTCATCAAAATCAGTTTTCATGTGTTTCCCATCTTCAGGTTACTTCAAATAAATGAACATGTATTTATATATTTTTTTCCCTCCCTAGAATCAACTTTTTTATTGGAAAATAAGCATTTAACTAATTAAAACTTATAGAAATTCAACTTGTAAGTAGAAAACAGAGTGAGATAATCAAGTCAAATGTAATAAATGCTGCAACCCTCTAATATAGGTGGAAATACATTTAAAAAGGAAACACTTCAAAATTGTTGTGATCCAGCGCATCGCTGATCAAATTTTATAAAACAGACTCCTTGGCAGCCCAGAGAGGAGGAAAAGAGGCACAAAGGAGTTGGCAGGATTGCATGCTTCAAACACACACACTCACACATTTGCTTTCCTTCATCCATTAACAGTGTGGTTGGGCGGGAGGAGGGGGCTGGGGGTGAGGTGTGGCTGAGGAGGGGTGAGGCAGCCCTCATTATTTGGGCTGCGCTGCTGTGAAAAGCACTGGGATTGCTTTCATTACAGAGCCAAATGAAATAGCAGAGCCTGATTACCCGCGTGACGGAAAGGAGACGAGCTGGATCATTCTCTGCTGGGGAGAAAAAGTGAAAAAAGGAAAGAAAGGGGAAAAAAAAAAGTATGTGTGTGTGTGTGTGCATTGGGGGGAGTGAGGGAATTGGGGGAGGAGCAGGAAGGATGGGAGGGAGAGGCTTTACTTCCCAAAAAAGACTCCAAAACTAGTGGGGGTGGGGGGTGGGTTTTCGTGAGAGTAAGAGTGAGCTGATGACATGAACGGGGGGTGATATAGTCCCATTTTTCAAACAAGCCTCCCTGGGGAGGGATATGAATAATAATGACAGTAGCAATGCAGCATACAAAAAAAAAAATCAAACAAGTATGTTCATATTCCTCTGGCTTTTGTCTCACTTTAAGCATGTATCTGCTTTTGGAAGTTATTCTGTCAGCTGTTTTATATCAGACTGAAGTATATTTTTAGGGCTAAATTTTTGTTTGTTGGAAGAAAGATCACTTTAAAATTAATAAATGATTGATTGTAAAGTGTGCATCCTCCGCTGTGACCGCGTGTGTAGCTGTCGCATCAGAATCCGGTGGCTGTCGACAATTATGCAGTGACCGCAGCTGTTAATCCATCAGATAAGCTTGGGGGTATGAACACCTGTGATCACCACAGAGCCAGACACTATTTCAGGAAAGCATATAACATTTATGTACATGCACATGCATATAAATTAATACATTCAATGTAAAGATATACCTCTGACAGAGGACATTTAAATATGTCACAGTAGGCAGTGCACAGGTGTAAACCATGAAATTAATCTAGGATGAATTCCATTCAGCTGCTTTATTTCGGGGTCCAGCTTTTGTGTACGCTGATCTACTTGAAAGGAACAGAATATTTATGAAAGTTATTTATAACTGCAGTGACTTTCCTGGATCTGCTGTGAAAAAGAGATTCAAAAACCGAGTAAGCGAGGTTCATCATCTTAAATCACTGTCGATTTAGGATTGCACCTTCCATAAAGTCTTGCACATTTAAACAATGCCCTGAGTCAAAACAGCAGAAGCAGAAATGTCTTCACTCATAGTTACAAGTGTGGGTCAAGAATGCTGGATTCCTTCTCTCCTGTATCATCATTGCATCTTTCTTCTCACAGATACCCCATATGTTACCAAGATAAGGGTTATGTTTTCTGGCTCCTGCAGGCAGATTGGTTCTGACAGCTGAACTAGAATTGATTTTAAAAAAATGTATCGGTGCCGCTTTAATGTTTTCTGTGAAATGCGCCACACTGCAAATTACCATCCACTTTTGATACTGCATGACATACTTTTATTCTTCTATAGGACATAAGATGGCATATACCCAGGAAAGGTCGACAATCCATCACAGAGATAAAACAAATGTACCTTAAAAGTCAAACAACCATGAAAAGTCATACCGACGGTCTATTTAGAAGCACCAATCAATCAGTACATTCTGTTATGAGTTTCTCACCGTGAGAAACAGGGCCAAAAACTACACCTTTATTCATGGATTAAACCATATCAGTCTAAAGATATTTCTGTCATGCTTCAGTGGGTGCATTTCTGGCTGTCTTTGGTGGACTCTGCATGATTTCATGTTCAACATGAGCTGCTGCTGGCTTAAAAGTATAAAAAAGACTGCTCTCATGTCAACACATTTGTGTGAGTTCACAGCAGCAGTTGGTCTATGTGGATCAACACTGGTAGCGGATGTATCAAGAACCATAGACTTGAGAATATTATTGATTCATTTTAAATTAAATGAAAAGCTTGAGCCTGTCTTCTTTCTTTGATGTTTTTCTTTTTTACTTTTAATGTTGCTATAGTTATTTTATTTGAATCGTTTAATGCTACTGAAAAAAATACTGTAAGACCCTGGTCTCATTTGACTCACATGAAATGCAAACTTTAAATCAATCATTGGTGTCTCCACCTCCAGTTCCTCAGAAACCTCCAGGGTGTTTGCATGCACAGAGGCAGGGAATTACACAGCTGTGCACACAGTCTCAGCGCCACAAGTGAGGGACAGGACATGCATGTCAGACTAAAGGCAGCCGTCCTCCCTCTCATTTATCCTCTATCCCAGACATGCTAATCCCTACAGTTGTGGCAGGCAGGCATGGAAGAGATAGATTGGAGGTCAGAGTGAGCAGGTGTGTGCATGCTGTAAGGCCCCTGCCAGAGGACTGCAATCAGAGAGGTTTTGGAAAGCAAGGCAGCTGCTGTTTTGGAGGGTGCTGAGGGGGTGGGGGTGAAGGATTTGAAAAAAGATTCCTTATCCAATCTTGCCATCTATCTGAGATGTTAAACTGGGCGGTTAGACTGTGAGACACAGTTTGCATGTTTTATTCAGGTATGTGATTTTTCCAGAGACAACAGCCTGTCGTCTGGCATGAAAAACTTCACCTTCAAATGCAAATACATTTAATATTGAATTCTATTGACTCTTTCTGAATTCAGTGTTTATTTGGAGACTCTTAAGACTTAAGATATATGCAATAACCTTACTTTTTGTGTTTTATTATTATTTCTAGTGAGAAAAGAAATCAGACAGAAAGCTGATTAGTGGGGCAGATAACAGCATGTCTCCAATATCAAGTACAAAAATTATAATCTCTTAAGTAATCCAATAGGTTTTATATGAGAATAATTATTATTAGGAATCAAACACAGCTGCAATAGTTGGACAAAATAAGTTTCTGAAAACCTCACTCTGGATTCTGGAAAATTAAACAAAAACATTTCTTTGTCTTTATTTTAAGACATTTTGTACTTTACAGTTAGAGACAGCACACATTATGTTATTGGCCCCTGTCTAATAAGACATTATCCTAGGGTATATGGAAGGATGTTTTTGTTGTTGCTAAGGAACAAGCAATGAAATGGAAAATGATTGACTTGGATTAGATGGTAATGTAGCTCTGAAATTAAAATATTCATTTTTCACTCCACCTGTGTACTTGTTCAGGTCTGAACAGGATACTTAAACTGAATGGGGTTTTGAGGGGAACACAGGGAATACTGTCCACCAATGCAAACCTCACCTAGCTTCCCTAGATATCTTCCTACAAAGGGACCTTTGCCTCAGCTCCCACAGCTTCTTCACAGCTGCTCCAAGGATAAAGCCCTCTGATCCTGGGGAGCTTATCGCAAAGTCTGCCTGGCTCTTTGCTTTCTTTGTTCCACGTGTAATTATATTATATTGAATCGAAGTGCAGTGGAGGTGAAGGTAGGAGAAGATGAATAACTGTCTCCTCTGGTGAGAGTGGCACAACTCAGCTGTAGAGGTAAGAATGGCTTCAACTCGGTGGCTCCCAGCATGAGCAGCCGAATAAAATGAGACCCCTTGCTGCTCTCAGCCTGGCCCCACTCCACCTCTTAGCTGCATCAAAAAGGGACCTCAGAATAGCAGAAGTGTTTCATACTGGCACATTCAGTGGCTCGAACCAGATGGACTCTTTGTTCTTGTGCTCAAACACACACAGCTAGAACGTGGCTGTGCACAGAAATCTGACGCATGCAAATGCCCACACATGCATGCATGCCCACTCCACCAAAATACAGTGGTATAAAGCCAGGATCATGGTGACGGGCGGGGGTGTGATTCTCTTGTCCTCTGTCGTGTTCGCATTAGTCATATGCAAATAGGTATTGTGCAGAGAGAATGACACAAATCCACCATGTCTAAATCCTCAAAAAGGACTGGTGACGGCTATTTAGTTAACATGATTTATTAAGGTTTTTGAGCAGTTAGCACATGGGCCATTTGGGGTGTTTCTTTCAGGTGAGTGGAGAAACTGAATCCGGAGACGTGGAGAGCATTTGAATGAAAAGCATTGTCTCTATATATTACTGAGTATGTTTTTCTTATTATCTTAAAATTCAGGTCCCTAACTGGAGCACTTCTTTGTCTAAACACTGAGTGATGAGTGAGTAACAGAAAGCAAGCCAGTGGATAGCAGCCATTCAAAAGGCTTTTTTTCTTTTTTATGTTCAATCAAATCATATTTTTAAGTAAGATAAAATATGAAAAATTAGACAACAGAATGTACACAAGAAAATGTTGTGTGTGTGTATGCATATATACAAATATATATACACATACTGCTCAAAAAATAAAGGGAACTCCTAAACATAATGTCACTCCAAGTATATCACGCTTTGAAACAACACTAATTGTGAATCAATTTCACCTGTCGTTGCACAAATGAAACAGACAACAGGTGGAAATCAGAGGCAATTAGCAAAACAACCCCTATAAAGGAGTGATTCTGCAGGTGGTGACCACAAACCATTATTCTGTTCTCATCATTTTGGGCTGATGTTTTGGTCACGTGTGAATTTTGTCAGTGTTCTCAGCACTAAAGGTAGCATGAGGTGGTGTCTACGACCAACAGAAGTTACTCAGGTTGTGGAGCTCATATAAGACAGCAAGTCGCTGTGAGCTGTGGCAAGAAGGTTTGCTGTGTCTCTCAGCACAGTGCGATACCAGGAGACGTGGAGGGGGTAGTACAAGGGCAACAAGCCAGCAGCAGGACTGCTACCTCCTCCTTTGTGCAAGAAAGAACAGGAGGAACACTGCCAGAGCCCTGCACAATGACCTCCAGCGGGTCGCTAATGTGCATGTTTCTGCTCACTGTCAGAAACAGACTCCTCTAGGGTGTATGAGGGCCCGATGTCCACAAGTGGGGCCTGTTCTTACAGCCCAACACTGTGCAGGGTGATTGGCATTTGCCAGAGAAGACCAATATTGGCAGATTCACCAATGGTGCCCTGTGCTCTTCAGAGATGAGAGCAGGTTCACACTGAGCGCATGTGATAGAGATCCATTGTGAGACCATATGCTGTTGTGGTGGGCTCTGGGTTCCTTCTGATGCATGATAATGCCAGGCCTCATGTGGCTGAAGTGTGTCAACAGTTCTTCCAAGATGAAAGTATTGATGCTATGGACTGCCCTGCCTGTTCCCCAGACCTAAATCCAATTGAGCACATCTGGGACGTCATGTCTCGTTCCATCCACCAACACGTTGCACCGCAGACTGTCCAGGAGTTGACTGATGCTTTTGATCCAAGTCTGGGAGGCGATCCCTCAGGAGAACATCTGCCACCTCATCAGAAGTATGTCCAGACATTGTAGGGAGGTCATACAGGCATGTGGAGACCACACACACTACTGAGCCTCATTTTGACTTGTCTAGAGGAATTTTTGCTGATGTTGGATCAGCCTGCAATGTGATTTTCCACTTTTATTTTGAATATGATTCCAAATCCAGACCTCTACAAGATGATTTTGATTTACATTGATCACTTTTATTTTGTTCTCAACCTACTCTACTAGGTACTGAATAAAGATTTTCATCTCCAGTATTTCATTTATTGAGATCTAGTATGTGTTATTTTAGTGTTCCCTTTATTTTATTTTGAGGAGTGTCTATATTCCTTCTGAACATGAGCAGTTGAATGAGGTAGTTGACTTTAAAAAAAAGAAAAAAGAGAGAAATGTGTGTCAACAAGTAGACCAGAGTGCAGGTTACAGTCATGCTGATGCTGTACAGTCTGACGGCAGATGGAATAAATGATCTGCAGTGGCGTTCCTTTTCACAGTGTGGGTTCAGCAGTTTGCTGCTAAAGGAACTGTTTATGTCTCCCAGTGTCTGATTCAGGGGGTGGGGAGGGTTGTCCCTGATTGATGTCAGCTTGGCCAACGTCCTCCTCGCACCCACCACCTCACTGGTGTCTAGAGAGCAGTCCAGGACACAGCTGGCCTGTATTACCAGCTTGTTTAGTCTCTTCTTGTCTCTCACCACTGTTGCAGCAGACCACTGCACAAAGGATAGCAGAAGCTGCCACAGTCATATAAAGAGCAGAGCAGTGATGGGCACACACACAAGTACCTTAGTCTTCTCAACAGGTGGTGACAACGCTAGCCCCCCTTTGTACAGGGCATGTGCATTGAGTGACCAGTCCAACTTATTGCTGAGGTGAACACAAGCCCAGTGTCCAGAGCCTGGACTGGTGCAGTGTGTGGTGGTTTCCTGCTGGGGTTGATTTACAGGTGGTTCATTTTACACCACCAGCTTCACCTTCCTCCTGTAGCAGTACTTGCCCCTCCTTATCTTCCTCTTCAGCTCCATCTGAACCTATAAAATACACCACTGTCCCAGCTGCAGGAAAACCAAAGTGTCCTCCGAAGTACATTCTCCTGAGTCGTACTTGCCAAATGCAAACTTCTAAGTGCACAGTAAAAAAAAACTGGCCTACGTGGAATTGAGAAACGGTCATTACCACAGCCTTAGTCATCATTTATGTTATTAATTCCACCTGTGTTTTGGTTGGTCAGAGTATGAGCTGTGGAAAAATTGACATCTGTGACCTTCCTTCTAGAAATCTACTCTGATTTTGCATGAAATTAATCACAATGGCTTGGTAATTAGCATTGTTTCCTCACAGCAAGAAGGTTTGAATTCCAGCAACTGCTTTTCTGTGTTGCTAATGTGGCTTTTCTCCGAGTACTCAAGCTTCCTTATACAGTCCAAAAAACATGTATATCAGGTTAATTGGTAACTAAATTGTCCATAGCAGTGGGTGCGAGTGTGTGTGGTTGCTTGTGTATATTAAGCCCCGGTATCCCTTGTAAAAGAGAATTTTGATCTCTAATGGGACTAACCTGGTTGAATAAAGTAAAAAAAAAAAAAAAAAAGGCTGTTTTTTTTTGTTTGTTGTCTTTTTTTCCCCCACAACTCCCAGAAATGATCATGCAAGCACCATAGCGATTGTAACCCCCAGGCTGAGAATCATAGAGGTTTTAGTGCAGCCAGGAAATGTATGGACTACATAGCGCATAAAAAAAGAATGATGAATACACACTTTAGGGGTATATTTTACAGTAACTGATTCTGATAATGAATTGTAGCACATTTAACTAATAATTGCTCTCCCATTGTTTATAGAGCTTGTGTAAACCACAGTCCTGTATATATACCATAAACTATAATGCTGCATCATCAACAGGAAAACTGGATACATTAAGTCTCAAATTTTGCTTTCAAATGAAATAATTTACATTGTCAAAGTTTATTGACAACTACTTGGACACAGTACTCTGCTTAACGTATTTCAAACTCAAAGCAGATCATCATTTCATATGGGAAACATTTGTAATAGGGTCAGATATTGTGCATAATGCACATTGAATGATCATGACAAATATTAAATTTAAAGAAAACTCCTCCTCAGGTAACTCACTGTTTCATTGCAGGATATCTGTATTTTGCAAACGCCATTGAGGGATATATTGAGCTTCCATCCATTTGGTGATGATGATACAGTATATTTTTATGAGAATAAAAATGGGGATTGGATTTTTATGTACCTCATCAGGTAAAATTAAATAAATCAATATATGCATAATTAGAGGCATGGTCTGCATTCATTTTTGGGTTGGCATGGTTGTACAACTGAAGGACTGACAGGCTGCTAGATGAAGTACCTGATACTCTAGAGATAGTTCAGTTGGCATCTTGTGTTTAGCTCTGGCTAGTAGCCTCTGAGAGTCAAATAGTTGGTTTAGTTTCTTTCTAAGCTTTGCCCCCAAACTCCACAACGAAAACCATTAACTGGTTTCATTAGTCTCTTATTACAGTTAACAGCAGTACAAGGCACATTACCTTTAAAATAAGAATAAAAATGTTTTATTTGTTCATGGGTCAGAAGTCAAAACAGTGCTAAGCACTAAGAACCTAAAGTGATGACAGTAAGCCATTGACAGTTGCTAGCCATCATTCCTTGAGCCTTCCAAGTTGACCAACCAGACCAATGGTCCAGTTCACTGGACCACTTAGTGGCCCAGTGAGCCAGACCACTAACCATCAGCTACATTGCTTCGTTGCCAAGGCTGCTTGGTGTGGTCAACCCACAGATGGCTGCAGCTGAAGGGCTGTGGGTCCGACAGAACTCTAAAAGTCCTCATTTTAACTGGTAGCATTTATTTAGGATCTAATTTTGGTAGTGACATGTGAAAATTTGATGAATGTACAATATTTAGCATCATAGGTTAGCATAAGCTAAGGTAACCAAGGTAAAACTTATGGTGACTGAGCTAAAGTGGGTGTGTTCTAGCCTGATTGTGTTTGGCCATTTTTGGATTAACTTGGACGCTATCAGTTCCTACCAAGTTGGTGCTCTGCAGAGAGACAAAGAACAGCCTTCAAAAGAACTCATCAGAAAAGCAAGGTGACATCACAGGGGATTTATAATGTACCAAAGTGTTTTGATTCAGCCATCCAAGATTGTATATCTTCTCATTTTGAGCAATTTCATTTGTTCTCTGCTTTTTTCAATATATGGAGCATTTTACAACAGTAGTCCATCTTGGTGTTTGTAGAAAGTTTTCTGGACAAGCGGTAATATTATTTGTTTCATCATATCTTTTTTTAAAGAAGAAACTTGAGCCTTGAGATTCAGAACTTCCCAGCCAAATTATTATGTAAAGCTTGGTTACTATTATTAGTGAATTTATAGTCACTGAGTAGTTATCTATCAGCTGTTTTTTTGATTCCTCTGATCATTGTTTTCAGGTAAAAATGAGCATTTTAAACTGCAATGATCTCCTCTCCTTTGTTTTAAACATCACCGTTCTTCTGTATCTAATTATCTGCCATTTACATTTTCTGTTACTCTAAAGCTGAAAGATCCGGTTACAAACCTATTGTCATTTAACAAAAACTAAAGGTTAACCTAGGAGAGATTTAAATTTGGATAATAATGGAGAAGGAGGCAATAGATTTCCAGACTTCAAATCACATTGCTCAACATTTTTGGCATTTTCAAATGCTCCATGTGCCATAAGGTCACAATTTTCACTGGCTAATTCAGGAAAACTTGCCCAACCATTTCTGTCAGGAAGAAATCAGTGACCTTTAAGTGGGAAATGCTTGGCTGGTGCCACGCTGCACTGTCTTTTTCAATCAGAACTGGATATGCAAAACGGAGACGCATCTTTTCGCTGAGGTGAGTATGAAATGTCAGTCTGTCAGCTCTTGTCTGCTTTTTTTTGTCTTTTTTTTTGCTTTGCGCCATGGTACGAGGCACAGACTAATTTAATCAGCCCATTTATCAGTTCAATTGAAGCTAACCTTCAGTGAAGCTGTTGTGTGGGAACAAAAGCAAACACGTGAATTAAAAAAAAAAAAAATCATCCAAATTGATTACACTCTTCCAAATAAATCCTTTTCATTATTTCTTGCCACATCAGTAACTCTAATAACCTGGAAATGAGAAACAAGACACATTTCCTTCACAGCACATTCATGTAATATAACTTTCATGATTAATTGATAAGTGACCTCACTGACTGGAAATCACTAGTAATAATATCAAGAATTTCTTTGCATTATTCAACAATATCTGACCCAGGTTTTCCACTGAATGGTAATAAGAGAGCATCAATCAGTTTTGCATTATGGTATTTCATAAATGAGCATAGCAGGTTGAACGAGATGACATTTCACGCCTCCTTTCTAAAAAAAGCAATTAATAAACTGACCTGTTTGCATATTTCTACAAATGTTCATGAGGTATGGCATAAGCTTGACAACAGATCAGTAGGAGCTAGCGTCTACCATTCATGTGCTGAGAGGTCACGGATGCAGTCGCTGTCAAATCCTTGACAATTTATACAGAGAATGAGCACAGAGAAGCAGCCTGGATGAGAGGAGGAAGGTTGAGAGCAAGCAGGCAACTAATTTAATAAAACGAAACAACACGTGGGAAAATATAAAAGGAAATATAATTTTATTTGCTATATAACTGTATCAGGCACTACATCACTCTTGACAGAAAGGCATTTACAGTCTACCACCCTTAAATAATTCACATCCAACACTCTTATTCACTAGTGGTTCGCTGATGTGTGAGTGGTTTCTACATGTGCTGTTGAGAAGCAAACATCTTTATGAGTGTTATTAGCCTGTCTAACTCAGCTCGCAGTGAAGCTGAGTTGGGCTAAGATTAACGGAGGATAAGCCAGAAGTGGTAAGAAAGAGCTGAACCAAACCGAGTTTAACACATTTCTTCTCCTGCAGCACCACCATCAGGACAAACTCCAAGTTCTTGCCCACTAGTGGTAAGAATCTAAAGATAGCAGTGCTGTAATTTTATTTCCTAGTGTGTTGGGAGCATCACAGCCTCACGAGGCTGCTAGTCTTTTGAACATTTTTGACTCTCACAGTGCATCACAAATAATTAATAATAAACTTATAGTACCGTGGTGGATTTTAAGCACACAAAGCAAAACAACATGCCAGTTCACAATACTAAGGTGAAAAATGTTTTCACAGAAAATAAATAGTCATCTAGTTATCAATCTAGTTGTAACGGGAAACACGGGTGTTTTAAGAATTCCTGCATATACACATGCAACAAAGAAAGTGCCACAATATGATTGTGTCTGCCTTTAATGGAGTGACAGACATACTGACAGACACATTAGAGTCAGGTTAGTGTACTCTGTTGCCATTTGAAGCCTTGCTTCACTGGCATGGACAGATGTTTAATCACCATTTCCATGACTCTGTCCTGTTGTGTCTTGCGGTTATGAGATAATACTAACTTTTAATTACTGTGTGTGACAAACACAACATTTCAGACGCTGTAGTGCTGGAAACAATATTAGAGATTAGTGTGAATACTTGCCTTGAGTGATTTTGATTGTACTCTGTTGTACTATCTGGATTTATTGTCATCTTATTATGCAATACATGTCAAAGTGCACAAACCAAAAGTGGCTGATAGCAGGACAATGTCTGTTCTGTGTGTGCGTCAGTGTGTCCTCTCAGAACTTGTTGAGGGGTGGCAGAGCACCTGCCTTGACAAGCACAGCTGAGAGCAGGTCTGCAGGCCCAGAGGGGTGGGGCACAGCGGTGGCGGAGGGACCTCCATGCTTGGTGTCAGAGTTCACAGGTGTGGAAAGCTTTCCTCTATTTAGCGTGGACTTGCAAGCCCCACTGCCTCCACCTCCACCCAAACTGGTCTTGCTGTTTTCTGCCGTTGGGATGATTGTGCCAAGGTGGAGGTTTCCCACCGCTGGAGTCCCTGTGGACTCCATGCTGGTCTGACAGCAGCACAGCAGCCGAAAGAAGGCAGCTCTCATCTCCCTACTGGACAGAGTATATATCAGAGGGTTGAGGGCAGAGTTGAGGACAGCCAGAGCAATGAACCAGTCCACCTGGTAGAGGACTGGACACTTATCTGGACTGCAACCAACATCCAGCAGCAGCAGGAGGAACAAGGGGGCCCAGCACATGACAAACACCCCAAGAACAATAACCACTGTCCGCAGCAAGGTCAGAGAGCGCTCAGAGGGCCGGCTGCTCACTCTGCGACTGCTGGAGGTCACCAGGCGGTAGATCCTGATATAGAGGATGACGATGGCCACCAGCAGGGCGCTGAACACACTTATGCAGAAGGCAATGTAGCTCTTGGCATAGAGTGGCAGCACTGTGGAGCAAGAAGCCAGATTATTCAGGCAGTTCCAGCCAAGGCTGGGCAGGGCACTGATTAGCACTGAGACAAACCAGCAGGCCACGAGCAGGGCAAGAAGTCTACCTCGACCTGCTGTCTCACAGGGCCGCAGTCGCACCATTGTCATGTGCCTTTCAATGCCAATAGCCAGGAGGCTGAAGGTGGAGGCACTGAGGGCCACAAACATGCTTCCTTCTCTGGCCAACCACTGCACTGGCGTCAGGAAAAAGGTGTTACGTCCAGATGTAAAAATGTTAACCACGTAAGCCACACCAGCCAGCAGGTCAGACAGCGCCAGGTTTCCAATGAGAAAGTACATGCGGCTATGGAAGCGTTTGTTCCTCCACAGAGCGAGCAGAACGGTGACATTCTCCAGGACGATCAGAACACAGATGAAGAGCAGCAGAGCCATCTTACAGGCCTCGCTGCTGCGAGGCCGGTTCCACTTCCCCGTGTGGTTGTAGTGGCTGACGATAACAGGATTCATCCCATCATCAAATGTGTTCCCCATCTCGCCTGTCACGTCCTGGCCTCCCACGGCCCAGCAGCAGAGGGCGCCAGAGCACTGGAAACAAGCTGCTCAACCTGGAAGAGTCACAGCTGCCATTTCACAGCCTCTTCAAAGACCTGCCAATCAAAGTTTAGAGATAAAAATGTGGTTATTTTTGAGTTCATCTTGGTTTACTGGCATAAGAAAAACAATCCCAAGAAGGGCTCAAAAAAATTTCTTTTAACAGAATGTTGCTAATACTATAATACTAAAATACTTGCTAATACTAAAGTACATCACTGAAACTAAAAATCTCTTGTTGATTATGGCGGGCACTTAAATATATGTAAATGACGTATGTATCAAATATAAAACACAAACATGAGAAACTGAAAGCTAATTTGTTGTGAATAATAAATAAAGCAGCTCAGAAACAGGTTTTCCCCACATTCTCAGATATGCGCCTCAAAGTCATTAAAAGTGTTTACACTAACAAACTATTCCCGTTCAGCAACATAAAATAAAATATATCTGCTACTTTAATCACAGTTTGAGTTGAAACGAGAAAACCTAAGTCTGATTTAATTTCCTGATTTGGAAAAGTTCTCCAAAGTTATCTGGTGCGCTTTTGGAAACTAGATACCCGCATGAACCAGCATGTTTTGTTTTTTAAATTTATTTATGGAATTATTTTAGTTTACATCTCGCTCCCGTAGATTTTCATTTCAGTAGCTGATCTTACCTCTTAGGTAACTGGACTCATTTGATCATTTCGGTTGAAATGGAGATATTTGCGCAGTTTGTAGAGTATTTTCTGATGCGTAAAGATGTCCTGGCGCAAACGTAAGTCGCGGTTAAAGAAGGTGGATTACGTCCAAAGTACAGTCAAAAGTCCATATTTTGCCCCCGTTTGGTTTTCCAAAGTCGTGCAACTAAGCAGTATTATCCTCAAAAATATCCGGTATGACTTCTGTCCTGAGCTGTATGCACATCGACTCTGAAGCCCTAATTCACTCCTCCCAGCCGGTGGCTGGGGCGGTTCTTCATCACCTTTTTCTTCCCATGAAGTTTGAGTCAGAGAGCAACAGCGCAAAACTGTTGTGCAGAGTTGTTTATGATATCTCTTATAATGTTTGGATTTCTAAACAAGTTATCCGGGAGGATTTTAATATTTTTTTTCTCTCAAGTACAGATCCAGAAGTTGTTTTTTTAAGTGAACAAGACCAGCTCTTTGTTTCAATTACATGTGTCATGTAATTGCTGCTCTTGATGTCTCAACATGTTTCTGTCTTTAGCCCCACAGGCCTCATGCTGTTCTACCATGCTGTGCAGTTGCATCATACTTAAATTACTTTATTCAACTCATCTTTCTTGTTTACAGTACAGTAATATCAGCTTCAAGTTTCACATTTTGATTTTATTGTACTTTATAAAGTCATATCGTGAACCCCATTATAAAAGCCATCCATCCACATGCACTTTCTACCCTCTTTATCCTTTTCAGGGTGATGGAGGGCCTGTTTCTGTCCCAGCTGGCTTCAAGCCAGAGGCGAGGTGAAGTGCATCCTGCAAGTTACCCCTTCATCACAGGGCGACACAAATACAAAAAACTGGAGCCATTCACACTCAAAGCTACATACAATTTATAATCAACAATCAACTGAACATGGATGTGAATTGTGTGAGGAAGCCAGATCTGCTTAACAGTTGGTCTGGCATTCAGTATGTTGTCATTGGCTCTTTTCTAAATTTACTAATCTCTGCAGTCAAGCCAAGAAATTGGAGTCTATGATATATCTGTGACATGATGAGTCATTGTTCTTTCTCATTCAAATAAAGAATCACCGGGTCCCTTTGGTCCTTTCAAGTGTGAGATAGGTCAGACCTCTCCCACTGGAGCCAAATGGAGTGGATGGGAATGGTATAGTTTTGTATTTATTTTGTGATTATATGAATAATAAAAAGACAAAATCAAAGTCAATAAGCCCCAGTGTTCCATGGCCAACAGCAAAGAAGAAGTTGAGTCTTTAGCTTTCAGCCCCACAGATGGATCTGCAGGGCAGATGTAGGCATAGATAGAATATTTCATATAAACACAGGCAAAAGTTGTCAAATCTGGCTTCCATTATACTGTGAAGCTGTGTGTCTCAGTGTGTGTGACTACATGGTTCAAAAACAGAAGGTGTGCCATCAATATTGCAGTTATTTCCCACCTCCCTCACCACTTCCTCTGTCATGCTGACATTAAAGTGTGACTGTTTTGACACACTAGACCCAAGAAGTCATTGGAGAAAATCCAAATGTTAACAGGTGTTTAAATCCATCTCACTAGAATAATCAGTTTTAAAGGAAAGATTAAGAAGTATAGCTCCTCATGGACCTTTGGTTGCATCTTAAAATTGGGAAAGGATTTTCTGTTTGAATTTGTCTGGTATGGGACATTTCTACCTAAAGCAAATGCAGCTACATGATATAATATTTCAAACAAGAATAAAGGCAGCACTAATTTCAGCTTGTGCTCTATAATAATATGACAAGGCAAGGCAACCATCCATATCTGACATGCTTAGATAATGCCTTTTCTTTTCTTCTTCCCTCTTTGCTGTTTGCATTTTTAATGTCCTTTCCTCCTGGCGTTGTTTTGTTTTTGCATTGTTTGTTTTTCCTGGACCAAAAAGGCTGGAATAGCATTGCACAGGCCAGAAAATGAGACATTGATGGATGACAGTGCTGGCTAACATATACTGACCATGTAATAAATATTGATTAAAAGAAGAAAGGATGATGAAAGACACAAAAAGAGGAGACTGGTGAAGAGCATCAAAAAAGGCAGTGTTTTTTTTATTTTATAATCCCCTCCCTTGCAGTCCCTGGGTATCACTGATTGTGAGGAGTTACAGGCAGTTTGGCCTTCTTGCAAATGTCAGTCTAGACAGTGTAAATTAATGAATGACCCTCAGAGCTATTGACTTTACCCTGTGTAGCAAGAGATGTACAGACACTCTAAAAGCTTTTAATAAGCAAATGAAAACACCCCAAAGGCCTTGGCTCAGTGTTGCTGTAAGCTGGACACAGATTTCCTGGAAGTTTAGTGCCATGTTGGAAAGAGGAAATGTAGCTCCAGGTCACCAGATCATGAAAAAAAAAACTGACCTTGCAGTCAGGTTTCTGAAACAGTTACGCCATCTGTGCCTGTTTCTGTAAATGTGTGTGCATGTGACTGCTGTGTGAATATGTGCACAGCAGCATTGTGAGTCAGGGAACACAGGACCTGGTGGTGATTTAGATCTTTAGGAATGAAAAGTGTTGTGGGAACAGAGCAGGAAGCTGTGCCAATGGAAAAGGAGGCCTCGACCCTTACCCAACTCCTGTTGTTCACCCACAATCACAAAAAGAAAAAAAAAAGGTCCCAGAATGTCACATCTGTCATAAATTTGATAGGGAAAACCCAAAATTACTTTATAAAGATAAATGAGAGACTAGTTTTGGCTTAAGATAGCAATTCACATTTCCCAAACATGATGTTACGTGAGCCAAAGACTCTGTAAAAGTAACAGATTATGTATATTTGTGTCAGTGATGTTCCCCTGTGGAGGACATGCGTCAGCCTTCAAGGGCAACACATAAACTTACTGGAAAAGCACTCCAAACACAAAACTAAGAAAACAGTAATAGGGAAAAACAAGGAAAGAAACGTCTCAAGCAGCTGTGTTAATGGTTAATTCCCAGAGGAAAATTATTCTGCTTTGGGTGAAAATAGACACTAACTAGGTGGTCTGTTTAAGATGCTTAAATAAATAAAAAGAAATAAAAATGTCATAACATAGTGGAATAATAACAGTCTTTTGACTGAATTTTAATAGCAGTTCCCATGGACTTTGCGGTATTGTTCTTTTTTCTACTGTGTCGAGCTTTACAGTATAAACATGTTTCATCTACATTTTCACTCTTTTAACCTCAAGGGACGACAATATAGAATAGCTCCTTGCATCCCACGCTCGGACAGATAAAACAAAAATGAAAGAAAATATGTTCATAATTTACATTAGGACTGCTTACTTTGAACAAAAACAGCAGTGAGGATAACGATTCATCAATTGTCACAAACCAAAGCCACATTTGAAAAGAAGAACAGTGGTATGTGTTAAATAAGAGAGAGGAGTTGAATAGAGTAATATCTCTGACTGAATTTTTAGGGAGTCTTATTTCAATTATTACTGTTATTATTACTGTGCTGATCGACAAGTATACATCTCAGTTTGTCAAACCCCATACATTGTAGAAATTTGACCCGAAGTTAGTTGGTCTGAGACAAGATAATGCAGAGGATAGGATTTGTTAGATAATTTGCTGTGAGTTTGCTGAGGCGACACCTTTAGGGGTTACAACTTCCATAAAAAGATATGTTTTGGCATTTCTTTGGTGTGGAGCATTCAGCTTCCTATAACATAATACCAAAGAGGAAAGGCATGAGCCATAACCATATAGATGCAGTTGTCATCCATCAGTCTGAGACGAGATATAAAGGCCATTACCAAACAATTTCCAGCTCATCATTCTGCAATGAGAAGGATAATTCACAAGAGGAAAACATCCATGAGCTGTTGATGTCCCAAATCATTTATTTCACAGTGCAATGCGTTCCAGAGAAACTGCTAAAAATTAAAGAGCTACATCTCAGACTCTGATCTTGTTAAATGTGAAAGTTTTTAGTAATAATTAGAAAAAGATAGAAAAATATGACATGTACAAATAACATGGCAGCATGGCTTAAGTTTACACTGTTGCGCCTCAGCAAACCGCAAGACTTCTGTGATAGAGCCCTTTGGATAGACAAGAAATGTTTGGTCATAATGCACAGCACCACCTTTAGCAAAAACTAGACTCCAAATGTCAGAACAAATACCTCGTACCAACGGTCAAGCATAGTGGTGGAAGGGTGATGATTTGGCTGTTTTTTTCAGCTTCAGATCGTGGATGCTCATCTGTAAACGTTGCATACGCGTGCACAAGACAGCGCCTGAAAGTTGTATGTCATCTTCCACACAAACATTGTGAAGAAAAAAAAAAAAAAGACGGGAAAATGTAAGCACCTGTATGCAAATTTTGAACCTTGTGCATGGACATTTTGGAGACATGTCAAAAATGGCACTACAGATGGTGAGGTGGTAAATTGCAGCCATGTTCATCTCATATATTTAATTCCAGTTTACATCAGACTTGTAGATCCACGTAATCATAAACAGCCAAGTCTGCAGTATCATAGATGTGTTCCTGCAGGGATCCATTACTATTCCATAAATACTTAGTGCACGATGGTCATATGTACTTCCATTGTCAAATTACATTCTAGGGCCATGGATAATATTCTTTGATGCATTAATCATGAAAAGGTGTGTAACAATTAATCTAATCACTGAGGAAACATTTTAGCAGTTTGGAGATGCTTATGCGTAATGTGGCATAGTGGATGTGCTGGCACTTCAGGAGGATTGCAGAAATGGATTGAGATGGAAAGACGCTGCTGAGGCGCACAGTTCACAGAGGCCGCCAACTTTCTGCAGACCGACATCATATTGAGCCCTATGGATTAAGAATGGGATGCCAATTAAGTTCATGTGTGAGCCAAAGCAGGAGAGCAAATACTTTTGGGAATATAGTGTATGTGCTGAACTGAGTCCAGTGTTAAACGGACCGACCTGCCCGAACTGCACCATCCTGATGCGTGTTGCTACAGGTGTTGGCAGCTCCAGGGTTTCTGGCAAAAACCGGTTCTTTCAAGCAGGAATTAACCGACAGATATGGATGACAGATATGATTTGATTGATAATATTTAATATTAAATTAGATGGTATTTTTTCAACCAGTTGGGACAACCAGAGAAAAACAACAATAAAATACAATTTACCTAAATGTTCAATTTCACAAATGTATCAGTGCAATTGACCATAATCACATATAAGGGCTCTGAGTCAAGATGAACTTGTCTATAAATGTTATTATTGATGTTTTTATGCAATTAGTCATCTGTGACTTAAACATGGTTCTGACAAATTTAGTGGTTTGTTGGCTTGGCTCAACGTACAGGACAGACAGGCGCATGTGTGTGATGGCTGGCAGCTACAGATTTATATGCAGAAACATTCACACCTTTGCATTGACTATTTATGGTAGAACCTGCACACATTTCCAGGTGGTCTGTGATTTATAAAAGGAAAGTGCTTGCAACACATGGGTTCAACAATCTGATTGCTTTTTTGATGCATGCCACTTTGGCTTTTGGGCGTACGTGAATTTCTTTGTAAAAATCCTACACGTGGTTTCATAAATGAGCGCCCTCGGCACCCTGTAGTCTCTGAGTCGACCATGAAATCCTTTATATTGCAGATGTAAGTGTTGTTATTATATAAGTGAATATAAGTATTCTAGAGTCAACAGCAAAATGGGTGAAAATAATACAGCTTAGAAATCCAGTCAAAGTCCAAATGTCACCTCGACAAAAACGTTGTGGCAGAACCTTCAAAGATAAAAATGAAAGCATGTAACATCAATGAACTGTGAGCAATACTGAAAAGAAGAGCATGCTAAAATTCCTCCACAACATGAGAAAAGGGTAAATTGAATCTGGAATATGGAAACTTCTCATTACTGCTGTTAAGGTTTATTCTCGCAGGTATAGAGTCATAGTATATAGTTATTTAGTGTTTCACATGCAGGTTTTGGCTTGTTTTAAACCCACTGTGATATGTCATGTCTTGTTGTTATCTGAAGTTGTTTATCTAATTTTAAGTGTTGGTGAAGACCCAATGATTTCTATTATGACTTAGTTTATAAAAACTAACATTTAAAAAAAAAAAGTATACCTTATTTGTCACAAGACAATAATTGCATGCCTTATGTGATGATCTGTGTCCTGGTGGCAATCATGTGCAAATAAGTAAATGATTGAAAAAGATTGTACCAGATATTTGGTTTCCTGGGAAAGAACCTCAAGAACCTCAAGAAAATTTCCTAGTAATTCATCTAACAAAGAACACATTTGACTGCCTTTTAAGTGCCCTTCTACCAATCAAAAAACAGTCACACAGGTTTTGCCCTTCGCAGGCCTCACTAAGACACCTACTGAATACAAATCTTCACTTCAATAAAACCACTCCACTGGCTGCACGCAAGCTGTAACACTGACTTTTCCAAAAATGTCAAATCACGTCAGGCATCAGATGGTACAAACTCTTCCACTGTCAAGGACTAAGCAGGCAATAATGATTTATTTAATTCAGATGCTCACAGGCTTGTTAACATTTGAACAGATGTTCATTTAAAAGGAAATCTTAAAAATCCAGAGATTTGCAACATGATCTTTATCCATCACATATTTCCTTGCGTGGAGATTGTTGCATCCCTGTGGGAGGTCTTCTGAAGGATGATAGTTTATCTGGGTCCATGTCACTTCTGGTGGGTTATCAGTGGAGCTCTGAAATCCTTTAGGGCACAAGGTGACCACATGTTCCAGAAACAGCCTTTCTGTTTCTTTGAGATAACATTTTTTTTTCTATCTCCGCTCAGCTCAAAATAGAATCAAAGGTTGCACAGATGGAACAAAAAAATGAAGTAGCTCAAGGAATGTATAGCTGCAAGTTGGTCGACTCCACTGATGGTACAGAAACCCCATTCTCTCAGTGTGTTTCTTCTCCACAGATCACTATGAAAACAATACATAGATATAGGAAGGAAGGTGGGATACAGCGAGATAAACAAGATGCTTGACAGAAACTGCAGCCTGATTGGAAGTAGATGTTAGAAAGGAGGGACCCAGAGGTATCAGTAGCTATCATGAGGACCCTCAGAGGGAATCAATCAGCTGTTTTGCAGGACTCAGTGATGTCTCCTTTTCACAATGTGCTTTCAAAGATCAGGCAGGACAATCACAATGCTCATGTTTTGAGATTCATGCTGGCTAAGTTTTAAATATACAAACTGCAGCTAAGACTTTGTAGTAAAACACTCTGGAAAAGCTCTGGAATCTGTTTTACACTAAATACTTGTAAACAACGCCCCATATCTGAACTCTTTATCATGACTTTATCTTTGCAAAGTCGCCATTCCTTTTTTTCTCACACAATCTGTCTGGAGCATGAGATGTCAACATTTTTCTGGCATTATTTATTTTCTTTATGAAAGTGGGCCTTAAACAGTAAATGTTCCTACCGCCATCGCCTTGCCAGAATATGTTAAGAATAACTTGGAGCTGACTTACATAAACAATCATGCCCAATTTTTTTCTTAGAACTGCCATTCTGATGTCTGGGAAAGAATCCTGAGAGTGCATGCATGTTTGTTTATCCATGTGTGCAACGTCCAAGTATTACTTGTCTAGTGGGGACCAAAGTCTATGCACACAATCACATTAAGGGGACTTGTACAAAAATTGTGCATTAAATCTTGAGTTGAAGATCTGTTTTAAGGTGGAATCTGCAGAGTTGTCCAATTAGTAGATGTGTTTACATTTATGGAAATTAAGATAATGACCAGTGTTGCGCCTTTCGGCATTAAGTCATAGTTTCTAGTGGGACCTGTTTCAGTGACGGACAAGTTAGAGCAACAGCGCAAATCATTCACGTGTCTGCTTTATTACGGAGCGTGGTCAGATCTTTGTCTGTAAGTAACACATCAGAATTCTAGTTTATTATTATGTGATGTGCATGTTTGTTTTGAGTAATGCATTTTATTAGCCTCGTGACCACAGCAGTTGTTTGAGTTACTCTCTTTTTTGTTTATGCCGATGTGCTGTTTAATTTGTCCAGCAGGGGGCATCTGTGCTATGCCTCAAGTTATTTA
>JBAMYA010000019.1:15648541-15670360 GCA_037176975.1 Arrhamphus sclerolepis
TATATATATATGTTTTTGGTTTTTTTTAAGTGTGAGCATCAAAGAAAGTAGCTTAACTTTTTTTTTTTTTACGGTTGTGTGAGTATTATTCTGTCAGTGATGAACATTCATTACACTATTACATCTTTTTTTTTTTGCTTTGGTATCAACATCCAACAGAGAGTAAAGAACAGAGTTACACAAGTTGTAGAAGGACACAGAAGCAGATTACTGTGTACAATAGAACGTAGAGAACATGTGGTTTAGACGTATTCTGCCCTGCTTTAAGATTTATCATCACGTCTTTGGAAACACACTGGCACGCCCCTGATTTATGACATGATTTTCTTGTACATTAAATGCTTTTTTGCTACAACAATAATGAAAACCAAGTGGTGAAGAATCAGGAAGGGTTAATCAAGGTTCCCTCTGCTGCCCTGGTGGTGCTGGGGAATGGAGCGAACCACAAAAATAAGCACATGTATTTATAACGAAATAAACACTGGACCCTTGGGGACATCTGTGGGAGTTTCCTTGGCGGCTGTATTGAAAACCACTGTCATCCCTCATTTAAAACAATATTACTCACTGGCAAGCCATGAAAGCTGTGCTTACGTGGGGCTATTTTTCAACATGGTGTCAAAGCAACGGTGAATGGAAAACATTAAATTATTTTATTTACGGGGGAATTCAGCTATTTAGCTTCTCCTGTAGGATGATTTTAAAAAAGTGAGTGCCCAGCCGTGTCATTAATTTCTTCAGAGACGCATGACACACTATTACTGGATACATCACCCTGAAGTCTCCAATGGAAATTGTGCCATGTTACAGTAAATCATAAAATGCTTTTGCTATTGCAACTGCTTCTGAGACTTTATTTGAAAAGTTCCATCAATCATCAGGCCAGTCTGAGAGGATCATTAGCCAGATGAAGCAAATAATCTACCTGGAGCCGACACGTGGGCGACACTGACTCTACCAGAGAGGATATGAACTATACTGTACTCACTGATCAGGAATGAAGCCCCAAACTGAGGTAGCACAGAAACCCTACACACAGACCAATATCTGCTTTCTTTATTCTCACCACCCACGGGCACCAAAACTGCCTGAATGATGCAGACTGGGACTATTCCCATGAAGACAAGGTCGGCTCTGTCTTTATTATACACTTATGTCTCATTATCCTTTGAATGTTTACCAGCAGCCGTTTCCCAATTCCAAGTACACAGAGTTTGGGCTTGGTAGTTCACACATGGCAAGTACGACTCAGGAGAACATACTTGGCAGAACGGGAGGAAGCAGTTCGATCCCGCTGCTCCTGGAACAGAAGTGTACTTTTACACTTAATGACATCACAGTTCAGCTTGCAGGAAAGCACATATTCAAAAACAATCAGTACAGAACGATCAGCTTAAGAACTGACTGGGGACATTTGGCCGACCTTCAGAACCTCAACAGCAGCTTTTACTTGGAAGCCTTAAAACTAAAGAAGCTTTCTGAAACATCTTCAAGAACCGCAACAAGAACCAAGAAGATTAGCATGAGTTGGATTACTGAGAAGCTACACCAGCTTACTTAGACTACTCAGTTTATTTCCACAAAGATAAAACTACAGTAGGTGCCTTTACAAGTTGGATTACAAATCATGAGGCACATCTGATCTACAGACAAAAGCAAACATGTAGACATCAAAATTATAATTCCTTAGAAACCATCAAAAATCATGAATGGGTCAGCTCCACCAGGATGGATTTCTGTGAATGGAAGAGAGATTTGGTGGCTCTTTAGATGATTGGTTTTAGTAAAACCTCAGTACTGGAAGCAGTAAAGCATGAGAGAGAAAAAAACACACTTGCCAGTATTTTGATGCTGTGGTCGACATCATATACTCAACCTTTCAGCCCACTTTGGTCAGCGTCCATATGGACGATGGCCCTATATGGTTTCAAAATGGAATTTCAGGACCAAAAACCTTTTTTTTTCTTCACCTCACAGCCGCGCAGAAGTTCAGTTGTTTTAAGAGGGTATATATCTAATTGAAAAAAAAAACTGAACTGGAAAAAGTTTTCTTTTAAAGGAAAAATAGGGTGATCAGCTAGTTTTGTCTGATGTGGCGGAAAAAAACAGAATAAGATCGGTAACATGGGAAGTAAAATGAAATAGAAGACGGTGTAGAAATGATACAAAATAAGGGAGAGTTAAACTGGTTTACAGGATTAGAAGTGGATTAATGAAGTGCATTGAAGTCTCGTGTTCTTTCGCTTGTATTGAATTTAACTATTTTGTGTCTTCCACTGTTTAGATCAAATTTCTAGGTCACGGAGGATGAAAGTTACAGTGCTTTTGTCGAAGACACTTTAACACAGACGGTCACTGTAGCCTGAACTACAGTTGCCCCCAGATGTATCCTTGAGGACGTTCTTTGCCTGAAAGACTGAGCAGAACAGTTTTGCTCAGATGAACACAAAGAGGACTGGCAAAAAGCAGGGTTTACTTCAGATTTATCAAGTCCAACTTCCGTCTTTACCGTGCATTTGAGTATGTTGATAATTAACATATTTTTCCTGCATTGATTCAGGCATATGACAGAAGCTTCTGTTACTTTCTCATGCTTGAAGCCAGCAGAGACATTTTTAGCTTGGCGCTGTATTCTAGCAATTAAAATGCCTCCAGAAATGAGCAGCTAGTTTCTGTTGTTTTTCTCCTCCTGTTATAGACAGCAGCTACTCTTCCTGCACCAAAGCCAGGAGTGTTGCTTCTGCAAAGAGGCCAATTAATTAACCCCTTTCTGTCCCACACAAGTGTTCGTTCTTGCACATGAACATATTAATGCATTGTCAGAATTAAGCCCACAAGTCTGAATCTGAGGAGCAGCTTGCTCTAAGCCTCATGTGTCAAGGGAATTACTTCATTCAAAGATCAAAGTTTTAGCATTTTTGCTTTGAAACTGAGTGAGGTTCAGTGTGTTAGTTGCCCAGACTATTTCATGTGCAGTTTCTATTGATTTTGACTAAAGAACCTATTTGTCATGTACATTTTTACCTTCTTTTTTAAACGTGAACATAAACATAAAGAAATAAAGAATACTTACTAGTGAAACCAATTCAAATACGTCAATGTTTGGTGTTTATACCAATTCATCCTTTCCTTGGCAGAAAGATTTCTCCAAAAAGTATGTTTCTCTGTAGATTTCTGCTCTGACTTATTGTAATATCAGACGGACTTCATGATGCAGGACTTCTTGTTCTTGTAGCCAAAGTTTTCTTTGGGACCAGTCAAACTTCCTGCTTATGCTAAAGTATCCTCATCTTTCAGTTCACACTGACTGTGCTGTGACGTGCACACGTTACCTTCAGCTGGATAGAAAAACGTGTCCGTACGGGATAAAATCCAGCTTTTGTTTTCATTTATGATAAAATCGGAACCATTTATTTTCATTTCATTTGTTTCCAGTTCATTAACCTGCAGCTGTTTATCCTTGAAACTTGTTTGTTTTTAGATTAAATCTATTTGTTAATTATCTGCCGTAAATATGCGTATAGCTGATGCTTGATTGTGGTCACATACATCTGCTGAGATTTTGATGAAGTTGTTTTTTTTTTTCTTTGTTTTTTTTTTGTTGTCATTGCTTTAATTGCTTTGATAATCAAAATGACTATACGAGACTCAGTAATTAAGAGTAATTAATCACCAGTGATTAGTTTGTGCCAACGTAATTACATATGTTAAAACTAACAGGGAGACACCAGAGGATAAGGCAGGATGAAAGTGACAGTGATGACAACAATGATTACAAGGACACTGACTTCCAACCTTGACGTGATTGGCTGAGTTTTAATTTCCACAGAGCCATCATTCTCAGGAGCGCCTGCAGAGCTGGTGTGTTTTGCGTTGGCAGTGATCTCCTGGAAAGCGAGAAGCGAGAAAAACCTAATGAAGCAGGAGAGGCTTTGGCTGTAATAAAGATGGTCGTAAACTGTCTGAGGAGGTATCTACAGCTCTCCTGCGTCCACCTTCCAGTCTCCAGTCGTTTGGCATGTGCATGTTGTCTTGGACAGTGGTTCTGCACTCAGGGGCCCGGCTGTAGAGGCCTCGCTGGAGACTCGCACGTTTGCACAGTTGCTGGCTGACCAGAAAAGGAGTGTAGAAGAAACTATTCTGGCTGCTAGCCACTCTCACCAATACCACCGGTGACCCTGGCAAGGGATTTATATATTTATATGTTTACACACACACAGACTGGTGCACACATTGCCTGCGCCAGGGGCTGCACGTCATTCCCTCTGACCCTGCAAGTCATGCGAGATATTATATAGGTTTATGGGCTAGGGGAAAAGGTGTCCTGGTGTGGAGGGGTAGTGACATGGAGAGGTAAACAAACATTAGGTACATCGCCAGATGCAATGTGTGACAGGGCCTCTGTTGGGAAACATACCAAGCTTCTGTTTCAGGCTGTAATGATGTCACTGCCGGGGGGGTGCACATGAATCCAGGTTGTAGTTACTCATTAACATGAACAGTAATCAAAAAGGTGTTGTTGTGTTTCTGTGTCATTTGTTTTCACACGAGAAATAGCATACTCATATACAGTGGAATACTGTAAAGCTTGGACTCACTCGGAGACCACCCATCTCACCAGCCGTGGATGGCATGCATCTGTTTGAGTATCCAGATTTAGGTTGCACAGAGTTTTGTTCTATCTTATGGAGACTGAGCGCAGATACAGGCCCAGTGTAACTTGTGTGTGGATTTAACCCCGCAGCGAGCTCAACACATACAGCCAGAAGCCTCTAACTCAGCATTTGCACACTCTTGGGATGGTCATTTTTGAGTGCCAAAACGCTTTTTGAATGGCACTTTAACAACATTTTTGCGGAACCCAAACTAAAATGTCTGACTCGTTACTAAATCAGCCACACTGAGTACACAGTCATACTGTGGGATAGGCAGAACTTGTCATTTAATGCTGCTAACAATGTTATTCCACTGCCAGTGTGATTTAAAAGAAGAAGAGGATAAATGAAAAACATAGATGCATCAAATCAAATAATATATGTTATGTTGAATATCTCAGTACATCTATTAATAGGAGCAGAAGCAGAGTGAGGGCTGTCTCCTCAGTGCTCAAAACAGAATCCAGTCAGGATTTCCAGTAAGAGAGTAAAAACTGATCTTTGACTTTTGAGCTGCAGGATTTGAAATGTTCAGTTTGCATTTTTTTTTTTTTTTCACGGCTGTCATTCATGGAGCTGCAGCAGCAGCAACAGAAGGACCACAAGGGGAAATGGGAGGCCTGGGTCTGTGCTCCAGCCAGCTGGTCTCCCCTGGAAAATACAAATTGTCGTTCCTGTGCCAGAAATCTGCAGAGCGAAAAAAGGATAATGAATTAGAGAAGGGAAAATGTTAGTATAGATGCTGCTGGCCAAGGAGAAGGACAGGATGGTTCATATTTACTAAATTCTGCAGACTCTGGAAAGGGTTGGAAAGATGAACTGAGAAGGGGAAAAGCAAGAAAGACACTTACCTTTATTTCAATAATAGAAACACTAAAATCATAAAGAAAAAAAATGTTTTAAAACTGATTCAGATGAAGCATACTGGAATTTATGCTTTCATATATGAGGTGAAGAGTTCCAAAGGGGACTGGAGTACCATTAAGAACCCAACATTTTGTGCTTTTTTCTTTTAAATTTCTTTTTTTAAGCCAACTAAACTATGCTGATCTTCTTTTTTTGGGAGCTTTTCCAACTTTTTTCTTGCAAAAAGAATTCATAGTAATACAGTAAGTGACTTCTTGCTTTTGTTTTAAGTTCTGTTCATAAATCAGGGCGATTACAGAACCCTTCAGGCTGCCAGTTTTAGGTACTTCAATTAAAAAAACATTACCCAGAAGACACTTTCTTTACAAGTTAGATTTTACAGTGTTTAATTGAATACTTCATGTCTTTTGCCAGTAAAATGTCCCCTGTGCCAGTAACTGTAACACAATCCAACAGCATGATCCACTTTCACTAGATTTTGTGGTTAGTACACAAAAAAGGTCACTAATGACTCTTCCCTGAAGGCCACGTTTGTGAACACTTCTTCTCACAGCAGAACACTGCACCACCACGCCTGAATCTGCTAAATCCTCCCAGACATCTTTTGAATTCAAATCAGATCTTTTCCTCATGAACAGTTTTCTCAGAAAATATCCAACCATAGTTCAACCATATGACCTCGCTCTTAAAAGATAAATCGTTACATCATGAATAGAGGAAATGACTTTCTTAAAAGGCAATGACCCTAAAACATTTGTCAGGCTGTGAGAGTTATCTGGGTTATCTAAGATCTCTTGTAAGCTGAGTCGCATGGTGCTCTATTATTTCTCTTCAAAACAAAAGTAATGCACTTACTTCATTAATGACGTTGGTCAAGGATGTATAGTGTTTATGGTCTAGAAAAAACTCACAAGGGAAAGATTTGCATTCAAATTTGTGCCTTTATAGAGGCAGAAAGGTATTGGCACTAAGCTACAACCCCAGTTTCAAGTTGGGACACTGTGTAAACCTAAATAAAAACAGAATTTAATTATTTGCAAATCTCACAAATGCACATTTTATTCCCAGAATAAATGGTCCAACATTTTTGAGGAGTGATGCTGCCACCAAAGTCAAAATGAAATGGTAAAATGTCTCACTCTCAACATCTAATATGATCTTTATGTTCCTCTGTGAATAAAATATGTTTGTTAGTCATTGCAATCTTTTTCTATTTACCTTTTTTACACAGCATCCAAATTTTTGGGGAATTAGGACTTTGAAAAAACAAAAACGCAGACTCTTAGAGCGCTCATTATTATGAAGAAGACTTTCTTGCAGAACCATGTGTAATTTTCCTTAAAATTGTTGATTGATTTATGAGTGGATAGCATTTAAGGCCAATCAAGATCGTTCAAATTTCTTCACACCCACACTGTTCCCTTAATACACACAATATCAAATCTGCAGTTGATTAAAACCTAGTATATCTTAGAAGTGCTGCCATAGAATATATTAAGTCCAAAAAGTAGTTTACATTAGAAATTTCAAGTATGCCACAGTAATGCATTGAGTTTGATCTCAAGATTTTCCCTGCAAAATAACTGCATCCATTTCAATCCTTAGACTTTCCTAACACATCATATATGATATTTTTTTTCATTTCATGTTGATGTTAGTGAAAATTTAGGTTTTATTCTTGGCAACAATTGTTGCCAGAGGGAGACTAGTCTAAACGTACACCAGTCCTTCAATTAGACCTATTTACACCAATAAAAATAAAAATAAAAACACTATCATCACAGTTTCATATGCATCTTTTTCAACTGTAAACATGACTGTGATGTAACACATGTCACATCGTTGTTGTTTTCTTCAAGTCTACAAAATTGACAACCTTTGATTGTTTTGTATGTATACAGTATGTTCTGCTAGCGTGCTTACATTTACTCGTCTTGTGATCAAAAGATGCATGCAGGCACATAAATTTAACTATATCATTAGTAGACCCTAATATATGTTCATAATGTTTCAGTTATATCTGTTAATTAAGGTATTTTACTTATTTTCTTTTGTACAAGTTTGAGGCAGACATCTCCTTCCAGAGGTGCAGCTCAAAAGTAAAGAGGCCATGTGACCATTCACACTAGTTATAGGACAGTGATACAATTTTGACGAAACAACCTATTATTTTATTTTTAAAAACTGATTGAGCTGCCTAAAGCCAAAACAACACTTTCAGGGCTTCCAGAAGTCGAAATAGATGAATTATTAAACGGGTTACCACATTGCGACTGACACTTATCTCTGCTTGTGTAACAATCGTGTGTATGCAGTACAATGGTGACGCCTTGTGGCTGAAAGTGTCAACTGCAGCCTGGAACCGAAACATGGCGACGAGTCACGTGACAGAAATGTAGCATCGTTTAGCTGAATGGAGCACAGCAACAACCGCTTTAGTCTCCATCTGAAATTCAGGCAGTAGGTCGGACTGAGACGTGAACTCCGGGCCTGAGAAGCTTGGAGTGATGTTGTTTTACAGCCACATCTTCATCCTTACCTCCAGTAAACATACAATCAAATGTCAAGTTTTATCAAGTATGTTAGCAGGGCTGATACATAAATCACAATAAAGTAGATGTACTGTACCTCTACTGACCAGCAGATGGCAGCATAATTCATCCTTTCATTGTATTAAAACCCCCAGGAATATTAAACAGTGAAATATTGTGTGTGTAAAACTTAATATATCCAGTTATTTAGCATCCGATGCTTACTGCCTTTTTAAATTATTATTATTCGATCCCTTAGGATTGTACTTATTAGGAATGTTTGCCATCCATAAATGGGTGAATTGCTGCTACTACTGTTATTTCATAACAGAAAGCTTGTTTGTCATTGAGATTAACTCACTTTTGAGCCAAACTTTATTAATAAAACAAATCAAATGTTACATTTCATGTCTTTCTATGCATGAAAAATGTATTTATACAATCCATTTACTGTGACGAGTGCATAAACGTATAAATTGACACCTGAACTGCACTCTCCTGCCTGCCAGCCCTCAGATAAAGTGGAGACCCACAGCAGTGGCTTCATACTTCTCGCGGGAGAGCATCACTTCGCTGTGTGAGATGAGTGACAGCACACACAGAGTGCTGTCAGTAGCATTTGCAAGTCAATGCTCAGATTTAACCTCTTCACTCTGCCTTCAGTGTGGAATCCACTGCCTGCATTCAAAATTAACCATCGAAAAGTTGCTCTTTTCACTCGCAGCCCTCAGAAAAAGGCAGTCAAAAGTGTGAATGTTAAATATGAACCATCACACTGACCTTGTGAAATGATGTAGCTATTTTCCAAAACAGCGCCATGAGTTTTTTTTCTTGCATTGTTACCTCTGAGCATCATTTGGGTTTTCATGGTCAATTACAAATTTGTGGAAAGTCAGAATATCCTATTTCACTTCACAGCAGAGACACACAAATCACTTCATTGTTCTTTTTTTTAATGAAATGCCAACATGTGCATTCCATCTTCTCCGGTGATAAAATCTCTGTCCTATTTACAAACACAACAATATGAAAGAGTCTCATTATTGATCTGCCTGATACTATGTGATGGGATCCAAAGGTTGAAGGAGATTTTTGAGCAGGAATAACAATGTTACGGCACTGCACTGGAATTCCTGAGCTTCCACATACACATGCCTGAGGGTGGATATGTGTCAGCGCCTGTTTTATGTGTGCATACATGCGCATATGTGTTTCACAGAGGGTATGTATTTGTATCTGCCTGCAAGGCGTAAAGGAGGTGGGTGTGTGCTTGCATGTGTGCGTGTGTGTGTGTGTGTGAGTGTAGCGGCTGCTGATGTGGGTCATTAGGCCTTCTTTCCCCCCAGGGGCCATGCAGCAAGAGAGGACAGAAGGGTAGAGTATGGGTGGGGGGAAGAAGGGGGGGGTGAGGATGAGAAAAATTGAGGGTGGTGGAGGGAGAAAAAGGGAAGGGGGAGGTGAGATTGTGCGTGGATGTGTGTGCATGTGTGTGGGGGGTGGGGGGGTGGGGGGCCTCAGCGGAGTAGAGACCAATAAATCAATGTGCCGTCTCTGCGCTGACACCCAGCTTGTCTGATGAGGGGAGGGGAGGGGTGAGGGAGGATGGGGAGGGGTGCCATCATGACAACACTGTGGCCTTGTCTTTCTGTCACTCAAGCCCATGCTGGGCAGGAGCCCTCAACCCCAACCTGAAAGCACTGGGGAGACTGGGGGAGAAGTGGAGGGGCTGGGAAAGGTGGAACACCACAAAGGTTTATGACCCAAACCAGAGCTCCTTCCTCTGTGATCTTCTCGTTTCCCAGGGGATACCATTTTTTAAGCAAGGGGGTCCGCAATGTAGTAGCATTTAACAGCACCCACGCAAAGAACGTGGTCTGTCATTTTCTTCTTTTCTCTGGATTTTAACCAGTTTAAAGACACAGGAATTTAGATTATGCCACTGCATGAGCCAATGTGACTGATGGAGAATAAAAGCAGAACATTTGTCTTTCCATTTAATCTGCAGAAGAAAAAGCGAATTTGACTTCCAGCTGCATCTGTATTAAAATTGTATTCTGCTTCTTTTGTTTGTTTGTTGTTGTTTTGTTTCCAAGCACTGTTTCTTAAAGCTATTGCCCACTGCTGACTATTTCTTTTTGACATATTATCATTTAAAGAGAGTCGGGAAGGTTTGTCTGGTGTTCTGAAGTGATGCAAGTTCTTCTAGATTTGGCCTTGGGTCCAGAAATAAATGAACTAAACCTTTGTAGGTTTCACCTTTTACCTTAAAGCTATGATGCCACAAACAAAATGGAAAACACTGATCCATGGTCCTGGCACAGCATTAAAAATAAAATAAAATAAAATATTACACATCTATTGTCAGCCATTACTTTTCACGTCATTTCAGTTTAGTTCACTTTATTTCAGTTCACAATAGACGTCGTTAGTGGATTTGCATCGACAGTCAACTTGGTGTCTGCTCACCAGTCCTGTTGATTTCGACTGTTACATGTTTTGTAGATTCTCACAAGGGAAAGTTTGTTTGCTCTTAAGAACAACAATTTACTTCTACATGAGTCATGAACATATCTTACCAATGGAAATACCAAAGTTGTGCCATGGAGAGGCATATTTCTTTGCACCACTAAGCTAAGCTTGAATTTCTTTTTTCCCCCTTTGGATAATGATGGTTCGATGTTGAAATTGCTCTTTGCCATTACATGGGAATGAAGTTGTACCTGTTTTTTTGTTGTTGTTCCTGTTGTTTTTTAAAGATAACTGAATTTGCTTTCATCAACTCATTCCAAACCACTCCTTTTTTTGTTATGTTGTTTTGTTTTCGGCAAGGAGATAAATTACCCAAAATATACCAAAAAACCAGTATAACAACTTTCAGTGTTTTTATTTTCTTAACTTGCGCTCTTCCTGAGACTCTTCCCACTGTTTTGTGCTTTAATATGTCACATTTGTTTACCTGGACTCTGTGTACATATTTCTATTGATATTGTCTTGTGGCAACAACCTCACTTGTTTGAGCTAAAACCAAGAGGTCCTGCAGCCTTACAGCAACTGCCCCCTCTCATTGTGTAGGGCCACTTTGATGTCCTGTTACGCTGAGCCACTGAGGACGAGAGAATGGTGCTGTAGTGTATTTAATCACTGGATTTCAGCCAGCCTACAGACGCACACACACACACACACACATATACTGTGCACTTAGTGCACTCCTTCATCTGACCTACCAATAGCAATAATATGTTTCCTTCACTTATCATTTTCTAGCATCTATATTATCATACCCCCCACTGCAGCACCACAAACCATTCCATCTAACAGCACCCCCCCCCCCCCCACACACACACACACACACACACACCCCACAATATCCACGCACATACCCGTCACACATACACAACATGAAACATCCCCCTGTTCAGCAGCAGACTGCAAAGCACTGCATTCCTCATGACTTTTTTTTTCCCTTCTAATAAATGTGATCCCAGAATCCTGGAGGGAGACCAGAGCTGTGCATTAAAATTCATGGGAAAAAATGGCAATAAAATCTTTCTTTCTCTCCCTTTTCCCCTCTTTCTCTCCCCTTCCTCTCCGTTCTCCCCTCTCTCGCTCCCTCCTCTCGTTTTCATTCCCTCACTTGTCTGCTCAGCGCACACACACATACACACACACAAGCTACTCTCACATACACTTTTTTTTTTTTTTTTCATCACCCCTGTGCACTCCCCCGCTCTCGTTCAATCTCCTAACCCTCCCACCGGCTCGTCTCTCTCAGCATCCCCCCTGCCGTCCTTCATCCTTTATTTTCTTCCTCCTCCCTCCCTTCCCTTCTGCCTCACACACACACACACACGCACACACACACATACTCACACAAACACACGCACACCCATCTATATTTTCCAACTCCACCTCTGGCAGGTTGTTATTTCTACTGTCAGAAATTGCTTTTTCAATATCTCTTTCTCTAATTATGAGCCCAGCTAAAGGGGTCGTGCCACCAGAATACCAATTTTTTCCACCATTTCTTAGTCCTTCCTCAGAATAATGCTCTTGTTGAGGGTAACAACAAAGTGCATATTCAAGGTATAGTCCTGTAAATGTTGCAATATTGTCACTATAGAGCTCCTGCCACCTTACTGGGCTTTTATTTAGTTATATTTGACTTTTTCAGTGTTTGAAAGTTTCATGTTTGATTATTTTCTTTCTCTCCTATTGAAAGGATGATGCAGATGTTAACACCAAATCTGTTTGTAGGTATGAGATGAGGGAAATGTACAATATACGAGTGTTTTGTTTTTTTGTTTTGTTTTTTTGGGGGGGGTGGGGGGTATGGAAAACAGAATCATCATGGTACAGGAGCCTCTCAACTCGTCCTCACATTCTCAGTTACTACAAGCACCCAGGAAAGGGTTAAGCTCTCACAGAGGCTCTCGTCCTGCCTGATTGACGTGTGGCCCATTGTGGTAACTATACAGTCCAATCAGCAAACAGATTCTCTCCCCCACGTGGGTGATTCGCACGCTCATTGGCTCATTTTTACCAGTGTTTACCGTGCCGAGGCCTAGCCCCACGTGGAGATTTCATTCAATCACTGAACAATTCATCTGAACCTCTTATTTTAAAAGAAATTTTAGCCATTTTGTAGAATTAATTTGTGCTCATTGTGCGAATATACTTGGTGCTATGCGGGTGAACCTAATAATGCGCCACAAACAAGACAAGGAGCCCTGCAAAGGTGTCTTTGCAAATATCATCAGGTTATGTGATGAAAAGAATCGTGTGCGTGTTCTGATGGGCAGAGTATTTGAATTTTTATTATTTTCCCCCCTAAACAGTATTAGAGAACCTCATAAGAGTGCTAATTTCATAAAACAAATGCGGGTGGGGGGTAAAAGCAAGAGTCCCCGAGTTCTCCGTCCTTAAAGAAAGCCACTCATATGCAAAGTCCCATTGAGGATCAGAGCAGTGGGAGTGGGAGAAGTGAGGGACTGGGAGTGTTGTGTGAAAAGAGTGCAGGCCAACGAGCGAGACAAAAGAGGCTGCGGCTGCATTGAGTGTGCTGGTGGTGTGTCCGTCTACGAAGCCACAAGCAAACCGCATCCCCCCACCCACCCCCTTTCTCTCTCTCTCTTCCTCCTTCTCTTCCTTTAAGCTGCAGAAAGCGAATATATACACATATCAGGGTGATAATTTGCGATACAGTAATCCCTGGAAGCGAACTTGAGGACTCGGGAAGAGAGCTCCCTCCCCGGACCGGGTGTTTCTCTTCTCCCCGTCCTCACTACTACACGTCGAGCGCGGTGCGGTGTGGGCTCGGAGATATAACCCAGAACAAAGGAGGCTTCAAGCGAGGAATGAGCGAGTCGAGACTAGCTTTGCCATTATCTCTGAAACCGGGCCAAATGCCTCTGTGAGAGCCACAATAGTACATCGGCTGCTCGTATTTCTCGACGAAGCTTTCGCCCCAAAAGGGAGAAAGAAGAAGGACGAAGAATTAAAAAAAAAGGGGGGAGAGACAAGCAAGTCGGCGGCTACAATGTTTCCTCAAAACCGACCACCGGTAAGTAGGCTAACTACTATGTAACAGTCTCCACACATTTAACCAGGTTATTTTCTCTAAGTGCGAAAATAGACCTCTGTACGTTTATATCACACGTCGGGTTGCTTAATTTGAAACCCAATTTAGACTCACTGGAAAGTCAAAGTCGAAATTGTTGGTCTTTGTCATCCTTACTATACGTTTCCGGGGATTCCTTTGTGGATAAGAGTCTGATTTTTTTCCCCAACACAAGCTCATATATTGTACTATGGGGAATGTAATGTTTGGCTTTTGGTGGCCAAGCACCATTGAAACAGCGTCCAACTTTGCTGAGTGTCTTTGTGTGTGTATGTGTGTGTGTGTGTGTGTGTGTGTGTAAATCTCGTGTCCTTGTTGGCCACCGGGTTACAAACTTGGAGTCTCCTGCTATCTCCACACTATTGTGCAGTTGACCCAGATGAAGAAGTGTGTGCTTGTTTGGCCCCTCTTCACGAGCCAGAGAGAGGGGGGGGAGTGAGTCATCTCAGGCTTGTTGTCAACCTCTCTCTTAGATGTGCCCATCTTAGGTGCCATTCATCCTTCTCGTGCATTGTGCCTTTGCCTGAACGCGTGATTCATATATTTGATTTAATAGAAATAAATCCCAGTGCAACTGATTTATCATGCAAGAATAGGAGTCCTGTGTATGCTGCACTGGCCTTAATTTGTTTTGAGTTTAGGTGGAGAGCTTTTGAGCAGACTCAAATACATAAACACTGGTCCTCCACTGTGAGAAGTATCAATTAAGACCTGCTCATTTGCCTAACCCTCTCCTACATCCCTCAGTCATGCAGCCCCGCACCCCACCCCGACAATGTTTTGACAGTCATGCCCAATGTATTGAAATTAGAGCGTGCAGTAAAGTGCAAGTTTGTCTGAAATGTGTTGACTGGACTTCGATGCAGCAGAAAAGGTGATGATTCTGACATATTGCCTTATTTTCTTTCTTTCTTTTTGTTAATCTCATTTGTACGTTTGAGTAATGCTCGACTGCATGACTGTCATGCATTGTAGCTCATTTTATCTCACAGAGGGATCCTTTGAATCCATGCATACAGTACATACAGTAATATTGCACATGAGGACACCAGCAGTTACGTTTTTAGTACAGCTGAGTGCAGGAAGGCAAGGCAGGAGGCAGACTGTGGGTCTGTGGTTTGCACTGTAAACCCAATCCCTCTCATCCAGCCTCTCCTCACTGTGTTCCTGTGAGAGTTCCAAACCACATCTTAATGTATGGGCAGGCGTCCCATGGCGAGAGTAGCAGACTGCGGCAGGTCTGAGTGGAACGTTTAGACCAGCAGCCCTGTTTCATTTCAAATCTCCGCGGATCTCAACAGTGCCATGCGAAGCAGTCGACATTAGAGACTCTCTGGCCATCAACAGCTCTTGTTTGCACCTCAGAGTGAAGGACCACTCAACCTGGCAAACTGCTTAATCTCTCATGCAAGGATGGCAGTAACCTGTCATCACTGGATATTGGAGTACTGTAAGAGAAGTGACCCATATATTACAGAAATCATTAAAGTAAATTGATAAATGCAAATTACCCCACACTTAGCACACATTCACGTGCATATTCTTAGACACTGAAAAAAGACTTTGTAGTTGCATCTGACAGGCGCCTTAACGAAATTTAGCCTTTAATCTTCATAGCTTCCTAAAAGAGCTCATCTTTCCTGATTCTTTATGTGAAGTTGAAACTTGATATTTTTCTCATTTAGACATTTTCAGCTATTATAAGATATACATATTTGTGTCAGAGAACCCAGAATTCTAACTGGGTTTTCCATTACACATGTATAAATGATAAAATTAGTGGAAAGAGTAGGAATCCCATTATGTGCATTTTCATTTAATCCAAACACTTGTGTCAAGACGACGTTAACGACATGTGGGAAATCTCAGGAAAGTTCTTGACTCCTAGATTGCCCTCAGATGACTTTGGGATCGTCCTGATACCAAAAGCAGGAAATGAAGATGTGTTAGAGGACACTGCAAGCACAGCTGGCTGCCTAAGGGTGCACTCAAACTAGGTAACTTTTACCATGCTGAAGCATGATCCCCCCTCCACCCCTCAACCAAAACAAACAAACAAAAAAGACCAGTTAATTTTGCCCACGTGATTACTCCCTTCCATGATCATGCACGGTGCAGTTCCTGGTCTCTGACTTAGTGGAAGAAGGTATGTACGTGCATGGTACGGCTTCACATGTAGGTGGAGGAAGGCGTGTCTCCATGATGATGTAGATGCAACAGTTTCTTGTGACTTCATTTAACAGCAGAAGAGTGTAAAAAGGCCTCTGCTGTTAAGAAAAAAACATGGTTAAATATTTCAAAATGAAATGAAATGATATGAAATGATCTCTGTTAAAAGTCTCGGTGAAGGGAATAAATTAGCTGCCATAGTCGTTAGTTGTGAGTGCACTTGGGTAAATTTACTTTCTCTTTTTTCTAAAGCTTCAGTGTTTAACATTTAAGTGAAAACCACTGGCAAGGATACTAGTTTCCATTAGTGTAGAAAAGTGTGAAAATAAAAATTTATGTTTTTGTTGCCTTAGAATGTCACAATTCAAACAAATAACCTCTGTTTTTGTGTACTGAAGGGCATCGTACCAAGAACATATACAATCACAAATCAGAATAAGTGTGAACAGTATATAAAATGCTAATTAAAATAGAACAAATAATTGTAATTTGGTGAACTTTAATATCAGTGTCAATTTATCTGAAATAAAATCTGCATGCTTTCACAAAGCTTTGTCCAGCTCCTGCGATTATCCATGCCTGCTATTCATTTCAGGCCAGAAGCATGTTCCAAAACAGTTGGGAAAGTGGAGCTTTTTAACTGGTTTATATTTCTGCCATTTCATCCAAGCGATGTTCTGTGATTAACGTGTGTAATGTGTATATAAGAGCAGCCCATCTCTGATAGCTCCAAGCCATGAGCCCTCTGGTTAATGTTAACTTACAACTACTTCTTTGCATCATAAAGTTTTTGGTGACAATATGTAATTCTGCAGTGTATTACTTTTAAAAAGAAAACCTTTTCCTAAGTAATTATTTGTCCATCTGGTTGTATCATCTAACCAGATATTGGCTCTATCATCTATTATTGCTGAATGACGGTTCTTGATGTGAGGGGTCAGAAATAACAAGTGCACATTTGCCCTTTTTTAGTAGTTATAAATTCCTTTTTTATCATTTAATTATATTATGTACCCTAAAGGGCTGCTGAAGAATTGAAGGAAAATGTCTAACTGAATTTTTTTTGGACAAATATTATTATTGCAAATTGGTCTGTGATTATCAAGCTCAGTGTATCTATGTTAGATTACTAAGATGTATTGTCACGTTGACCGTGTTTTAAACACAAAAGTATGCGGTTTGTAGGCACTAATATATAATAATGAATAAATGGACAAACTATCCGGCCACGTGACCCATAGATTTGTAAGGAGAGCCTTTGAAGCAGATTTTTCTAGTGCAGTACCATGTTTCAAAGAGGCGGGATGAGGTTTGAAAGACAACAGCAGAGCCAATGGATAGCACTCTTTCAAACACTTGAAATGAATCTGCGCATCTGATTGGTCAGCTTTATTGCTTAATATAAATTTACCTGACATGGTACAAAAAAAGGGTGTGAAATCTAGCTATAGAGACCAAAACCGATTTTTGTACCAGGCTGTAAATACATTTAATTCTGTTGCAAAGTTGGACGTTTTAACAATAGGAGTCAATGGGGAGTTGCTCTGTTTTGGATCCTGCACCTAGTGGTCAGTTGGAGAACTGCAACAAAACACATTTCCTGAAATGGCTTCAATCCAGAGGTGGGATGGTTGCCTCGTGCTTGGCACCAACACTTAAGCTGAAAGTCAATGGTAATGAAGTGTATGGTGTAACGTGGGTATGACTCATTTGTCCTGCTTTTCTGAGAATTAGTTGTTGTGAAATTCCACATTTTCCACCTTCATCGTAACTTCTTTTTTCTTACAGTCTAAAATTCTCAAAAGTTTAACTTAAAAAAATACTTTGTTGAGGGAATGGCATTTTTTTTTAGAGAGAGAGAGACTTCTGATAAGGTGTTAAAACTCATATTTGGTCAATGTGTTAATAGACAACAAGTACCTAATACAGCTGGCTATCTTTTGTGCCTCCATGGGGCTTTTTTTTGTATGATGTTAGTAATCTAAACAGCTAAGACATTGTGGGCTATTTCATTGGCTCAGCAGAAACATTACTTTTGCGTGACTTTTTACATTTGTTCTACAGTGGCATACTTCTTTGAATGTTGGTAATTGTTGGTAACAGTGTTGCATCCTGTCATGGCAACTGCATTTCAGAATGTTTTGTATGGTGTCATTTTGTGGTGTACATATCCTTATTAAATCCAAAATGCTTCCATGAGACAGATGTCTTGCTTTTCTTTGGAACTTTTATGTTAAACATTTGTCTTCTCTCTGAAGATTACAATTAGATGTTGAGGTTTAATGCTTCCCCACTTCCACATGTCTAGACTTGGTCCGTTTTGATTGTTTGGCGGGATTAGTACATAATGAAAGTGGTACCTCTCATTGGTGGGCATGACTTTACACCACAAGGACATTGTCACTTTGTAAAACCAGTCAGCTGCGATGTTTTCAGCCTCTGTTACACATGCTGCATAATGTTTAATAGCTATAGTTGTAGCTTTTGCAATTTATTAATTACTTTATTTAATTTTGCAGTTCTGATTTGAATGCGATTATTTGTTCAGCCCTGCTGCACAGTGGTGTGGACGTTGGCACTCTGTACTCACAGCAATAAAGTTACCCATTCAAATCCTGGCAGCGGTCTTACTGTGTAAATTTTTAAAAAGCATGTTCGCTGAGTGGTAATTTTTAAATTGACCGTAGGTGTTTTTTTTTTTTGTGAAATGAAAATTGACAAAACAGAGAGCATGGGAAATAAAGTAAGGTTAATTCCAAGAATGACTGATTTAGAACTGCATTTTCTAAGAAGTGCATTGGTCTAAAAATAGTGGTTGTGATCATGTAAACATGGAACAATCGTAAATAATGAGAACTACAAGTTAGCTGAGGCCTCTTCCTGCAACAAGAGAGGAAGAAAGAAAGACTGCGAATCTCTCGGTTCTAGTATGCATTTAGCTCTTTATCATCACTGTTGTCCAGTGGTAGAAGCGTGGCTATCGATCAGGAGGTTGCCTGCTTTTGTCAGCCAGGGATTAGGTAGCGAGAAAGAAAAGATTGAGAGGAGATGAGGGGAAAGCATGTGAAGGTTTGCAGGAGCTGTTGTGACGGTGCGTCTCGTTGGAAGGAACAAATGAGCTGAGGGGGTTAGCTAATAAAAGAAGGCACTGCCAGCAATTAAGCCAGCCGACAGACAAATCGTGGTGCTTTGCTAATGCAGGCTGACAGCAGGGAAATTTGAATAACGAGGCTTGTGGGGAAGTAGGAGACAAGAATGGGAAGGTTTCGTGTGTGTGTGGGGGGGTGTCATTAATGAAACAAGTGACTTGCAGCCCAGCCAGGTAACGTAAGCTTTGAGACAGTGCCAGTATCCTGCAACAAGCGTGACCCGATGGTTATTTGGTGTCTTGTATGTTGGGGGAGGAAGGAGTAAGAGGTGGGGTGGGGGCTTTAACATTGCAAGGTGCTTTAAGAAGTGGGAAAAAAAAACTGGCACTAAATAACGTATGCTTGAACAACTTTGTATGAAGCTTTATTTAATTATTTACTTTTTTATTTAGAACAACAATGGGGTAAAGACTTGTTACATTGTTTCTCCACAGAGATACACAGTCAGAGATGCTATTCTGAGCTAGAGCCATTGTTACTGCATCCTTATTGGTAGTCTGATGGGAAAGAGAGAGAGCTTGGCTGGTGTTTACGCTGATGATTGACTCTGTGGGTAAGCAGTGTAATTGGTAGCCCGACAAAAGGGTTGAGCTGTATGAAAGGAGGTAGTAGCAAATCATCTTGTCATCATGTTACTATTTCACATGTGCGTATTGCAATGTCAGTGCCAAAAGCCTTAAAATCCTTACAGTGAAGTTTGGAGTGTTCACATTCACAATTTGTTTCGAAATGTGAACTCTGTCCATTGTTCAACTTTGTCTGAAAATATGTTCACAATACACACTAATAAGCCATCCATACTCCACTGGAAATGATTTTAGCTGCAGATTGATGTCATAACAGCTTGCCTCCTGCTCACACAGGCAGTTGCATTATTATTAAATGCAGATCTTAGCTGCATAACAGCTGATACTAGTGACAACAAAGTCAGCAGCTCTTGCTGTTTTGTCTCCATGCTGTGGTTTACACCATCATTAAGGTTTGTATGAAGGCAACTATGTTACTGTTTTCAAATGCTTTGGGCTTTGTAAGGCTTTTGGTCAGCTGCGTTTACAGACTGAACTGGAGTCTGCAGTGTATCAGAAATGTATTGTTTTAGAGTTTCAAACACGCCAGAGTAAGGGTGAATGTCATCTGTAACTATAACAGTTCATTTTTTAACATGTAACTGCACAAGTGCGGACATATCCTGACATGGCAATGTAGACAAAGGAAGGAAGGAAAGCCAGGACTGAAAATAAGATGTTTAAGTAGTTCAGCCGTATACTGTGCAGGAGCTATGAAGATTAGGATAGTAAATTTTGGGGTTAGGTAAAAGGGCTTTCATATAGGATGTGGCAGGTGCTGTGCTTTCCTGTAAGGTTTGGGACTTGCTCAAGAGATGAGAGCACATACATGCAATCATGCCCATGTAGGATGCTGGTTGCTAGGCAACCAAAAAGCTTTCCAGGAAGTGGTGAGTAGATACTGCTTTTTTATTTTTTTTCAAATTGCAGACCTGGATGCATGATTTATCTTTTTCTGCTCACCAGCAAAAAGCTCTGGCTTTCTTTGTACTGATGAGGAGGTTGAGATGGGTTGCAGCAAAGAGGAGGGTTTAGGTCCAATATTCTCAAATATTGGGGGTAGTGGAACATTGGAAGTTTTTATTTTCCTGATATATATTGAAAGCAGTATAGAAAAATGAAAGTCTGTATCCACACTTTTAAAGCCAAGGTGCAGAGCATTCATTCACTAAGTTAAAAAAAACCATTTTATATGATATATTTTAAATAAAATGAACTCTGTATTTTAGGTGACATCTTTAATGGACAGAGTGGAACTACAGCAATCATGTCTATCATCCGTATCATCCAGAAGAGCAGCTGAATTCACAACTGAAACTTGGGCTGCTTTCATGCCACTTTACTTTCAGAGTTGTTTTATTGTTGGGCCGGCCATTGTTTGTAATCAAGGAAACTTGCTGTTGACATGACGTAGGTGACTGACCGCCAGTGGAAAGTTAATATACTACACAATCTGACGGCAGCTCTGGCATCACATTTTCTGTATTCACAAATGACAGAAGGTTGACAAAACCATATTTTATAAGAAAAGAAACACGTGAGAAATGAAGTGTAAAAGTGGACATATCATGAGTTGATTATTTGCAAATAGTCTGAGGGAGGAAACAGATGGAGAAAGTTGTTTGTGCTATGATTTGTTGAGGATACAAAACAAAACAGAGACGACAGCGAATGTGTGTATGATATAGGTTAGCACGCTGGCATAGCAGAGACTATCTGTGCTCCAGAGAGGGATTTGAAGGTGACTATCTTTTGTAATGAGCAGTTAGTCACCAGCTCATATTTTGCTATGGCGTTTGGCACATCGCCCCTTGTTTTACTGGTTTCCCCTCCTGGATTTCCATACTGATGGTGACCTCACCTGATGCATTTCTTTCTCATCAGCTGTAGCATGTGTAGGGATTCCTCCATTTGCCTCTGGCTATTTGCCTTGTTGAATATCTCTATCAGCTGTTGGCAATGCATCAGCAAGCGTCTTTGAGTTGTTCACACATAATGATTAAGTGCCTGCCACCCGCCTTATCACCAACTTGCTGGAAAAGGTGTGGTCTAAAAGCACTTTTGGTTTGGATGCTTGGAAAAACTCTGCTCTAAAAGATACACTTTTATTAATCACACAAGGAAAATGAATTGATGCAGGCCATGTTTTCATTTTTAGAAACCAACAACTTTCTCGGCTTTAGTTTATCTTTTAATTGTTACTTTATTTTAACTTAAATAGTATTTATTTTATTTTGAAGAGCCTCAGTGGCCGGGCATGCTTAT
>JBAMYA010000019.1:15675891-15690111 GCA_037176975.1 Arrhamphus sclerolepis
TATATAATCGATATCGATTGTAAGTTTTTATTTCGTCTCAGAAAGCAAACCAGAACTTGTGATCACTTTTACTTTTTTTTTTTTTCTCCCCCAATATGTATCCTTGCGAGGCAAATACAGTAATCTCCTTTTATGGCAGCACTTTCAAAATCACATTTCATCTTACAAAAATCTTGCAGCATCTCTCTCTTGTCAAGTAATGGGACAGATCAACACTGAGCTTGATCTATAATAAGTGAATTATGAGATTAAGAACATTGGAAGCAAGAGCAAGTATGTGATTATATCTGTATTTTCCAGTTTCGTTACCATCGTGCATCATTTTACTAGATTCAGTTTGTTTAACCATACTGCAGGCTTCTCCAGTAGACCAAAAGCTGTTGTGATTACAGAAACACACCATGCGTGTGAACAAAGCTTAAAAACTAATACCGTAGTTAGAAACTGTAACGGTAGCAACAGTTTTTGGAACAGCTTAAGTAATTAGACATTTTTCACAGTGCATGCTTTAATATGGCAGGTGGGCATGAGCTCGTTAATTAGAATGGCTGGTTTAGCTGATTGATAATTGGCTTAAAAACGGCAATAAACTTGTTTCTACTTGGGTTTGTTTCACAGCACTACTACTGCCTTTGATTTAGAAGATCCGCTAATCCGCTGGTGAACCTGGACAGGTTTATAATACATTAAACATTTAGTTTTTACCAACTTTTCATTCAAAGTTAATCACCCCAGGATAGATTAATGGAGTTTATAAAGTCCAACCAGTGAAAGAACTGGTGTGGCTTTGAACATCAGTGACTACTTTGGATGCACATGCCTGACTCCCCGGAACACTTGAACAACAGCGCTGTAGTTCATCTACTTTTGTCTTAAAGCAGAATATGAAAACATGATATAAAATTTATAATACACTTATGTCTGATTTGAAGTGGATTGAAAAAAAAAAAACAGATTTTTGTGATAGCTTGCATCTGAGTGATACAGGAAATTGCATGTTGCATCATAATATGTTCCTTGTGTGTATATGGTGATCACCAAGTAGCCCAGTCATGCATGTCATGGTGTCTTAAGCTATACGCTATTTAGAGGGCATAAAATAGCCATTATGTAGTAAAAATACAAGTTATCCTTTAACATAGGAAGTAGCACAATAAAACCCCTTGGCCTTTTCCAAAATGCTGTAACTCCTAGAAGCTGCCAGATGCCACTTTGTCTGCTGACCTTAACTATAGAGTTCAGTTTGGCAGTAGTTTTGAAAAGAGACAGCCAAGTGGTAGGATTAGCAGTGGCCTTGTTTAGTTCAGCAGGTTGAAGCACAGAGCTACATCTGATTGCGGACTGTGTCTTCATGCCTCCACACTGTTGACCCTGTAGGGAACATGAACTCAAGTGCCCACGCGCACACACACACTCACACGTACACACAGACTTATTCTAACACACTTCCAATCCAGTGCGTGTACTTAAAACACTTATACACAACCACGGGCTTCCCCAATTATCTTCACACACAAATAGAAGTTGTCTAGAAATAGCAAGGCTTAATTATGTGTTTTGGCTTCAGGATTCTGATAATGGATTAGACGGCAGGAAAAAGATAGTGGAGGGGATTAGGGCTGATGAACTGCAACCTTAATACATCTAGATGAGTGGGTTTGGGATATGGTTTTGTGACGAGGAGCATTTCTAAATTTCTGTTGCATTTTTGCATTCCTGGAGTCCCGCTGCAGTGGGTGGGTAAGAGAAGGCTAAAGAATGGGGAGAGTTAATTAAAGGGTCAATGCTGGGGCAGCTGTTCTGGTGTCTGTGATTTAACTGTCCGAACAGGCTGTATTCAGCAGACTGAAGGCAGACGATGAGTTGCTGACAGAGCTCTCATTGTAATTTTCTTTCTCTGTAAATGCTTACACAGGTTGTTCTTGGTGACAGCAGGCATGCTTGCAACATTTTGTGAGTGTGTGTGGTCTGTAGAATCCAATAGGCTCTCCACTTTCCTCTAATATGCTGCTACTCATCACTAAGTAGCCCCTCCACTCTTCTCTGTCTAGCTTGGCAGTCATCATCACTTCTCAGGGCAGCAACTTATTAAAGGTCAGTTTTGGATGTTTTTGTATTTTTTTTGTCTTCAGAAACTTTAAATTTCAAAATCAAGACAAATAAACAAAACCATGGGGAAAAAAATTCTAGTGTTTACATCTTTAGATCTCTGCAGCACAGCTACAGACTGCCCATACAAAAAAAGTCACACACTAACATTTCATTGGACCACCTTTGGCTTTAATTACAGTACACATTCACCGCAGCATCATTTCAATAAGCTTCTGCAATGTCACAACATTTATTTCTGTCCAGAGTTGCATAAATTTTTCTCCAAGATCTTATATTAATGTGGGGAAAGTCAGACCACTGTGTCAAGTCTTCTTCAGTACATCCCAAAGAGTCTGTTAGGTTCAGGTCTGGACTCTATGGTGGCCAATCCATGTGTTAAAATGATGCCTCATGCTCCCTGAAACACTCTTTCACAATTTGATTAATATTCTTCTGCCATCAGTGAAGAAGTCCTTTGATGGTATAATCTGATCATTCAGTATATTCAGGGAGTCAGGTGACCCCATAACGTTACTAAACCTAGACCTGACCAACTGCAGCAACCCCAGATCCTAGCACTGCCCCCACAGGCTTGTAGACAGTAGGCATGATGGATACATCACTTCATCTGCCTCTCTCCCCATCCTGATCACTCTGGAACAGGATAAATCTGGACTCATCAGACCACATGACCTTCTTCCAATATTTATGCTCCCTAATAAATTGGTACCTTTTGAAGCCTAACTGATAAGTGGTTTTCTTAAGGCCAAACAGCTGTTTAGTCCCACATTGTGCATGTGGGAATGCTCTTACTTTCACTATTAAACAAAGCCACCCTGTACTACTATTGTTTTTTTTATTTTTGTTTTTTGGTAGGACAGTACTATGCATTATGCCTGAGTAGTAATTTCAGCTCCCTCATACTCTTGGGCTGGATTTTCCTTTGTTACATTGTTACGCTGTAGTTAAGGTGTATTTACACCTTTGGGGACCTTTCACTGTACCCTGCACTGTAATCTGATGTTCATCGCCACAGAAACTACACATTAGGTTGACATAGACTGCAACGACTGTCAACAACAGTCCACTTGACAGCATTGTATTTCCTCCAGTGGATGTTGAGCTGCTACTACTCCTGTACCATGTTTTCAGTAAAAATAACTAAAGATTTATCATCTCCGACTCAGACATGATCTGCACCATTTCATTTGCCACATTTGAGGTATGTAAAGATGGTAAATAAAAAGAAGCTCTACACTGGAACATACAGTGCTATGTCTGCATAAATGTGGTGAAACAGTTGAATGTGAACATGTACACCCACTTTCATTTTTGCTAGTGTCGGTAATTCTGAATTCAGTATAGATTTATCAATTTTATTAAGATCTGTTTATCATGATTAAGATCTAAATATATAGAAAGATAGAACTTTCTTAATTCCCGAAGGGAAATTCAAATATATACATAATTGTAATTCATATCAAGGTCCTGCATTTTTTGTCACAAGCTTTCGAACTCACCAATGCAGAGACTCTGGGGTGCTTTCAAGTGGATCCCTTGGGTGTTGTGGGGTTTAGCCCTTTTCAGATTAGTGTGGGTCTGACGCATGGTGGGTCAACATCTTTGTATCTTAGTCATGTTCCAAAGCTTCTCCCCAGCGGTAAGTGATGCTTGTTGGTTGGTGCATCTTTACAGCGCATACCGATAGATGTTGTGTGTACATTCAGCAATAAACTTTGACAAAACATCCCAGCATCTTCAGTCCTGACTGTTTCCCACCAAATTACAGAATTGTATTTACTGTAGGGCAGGCTGGGCTGAGGTTTATTGGTTTCTTTAAAGCTGTATGTGCATTTTGCTTGAGAAGTTGATTTGTGTAGTGCAACTTCTTGCTAGATATATGTGAGAAACATTCATGAAGGGCCAGCATTTTCTTTAAATTTAGCAGCAGACAGGGTAAGGACTTTGGTCCTTACCCTGGGCGTGTGGGCAATGGACACATTGTTGACACAAATGACTCGTTACGGTGACGGAGGTTCGTTGCACATCCGACATACGGCCAACGGACGTACCCCCAGGATCCGTTTGGTGTTCCATGTATGTCTTAAGGACTCTACCCATTGGTGGCGCTCTTTTACCAAAAATGACCCCTTTGTTGGTGAATGGCCCCGGGGTCCATTGTATGCACGTTACATGAGTGGAGGGGGTCCTGCAGTTCAGAAGTGGCCAACGGGGGTTCCTTTGCCCCAATTCACCCCAGATGGGGTTTCGGGGGTCTGGAGGTCCCCCTGGGGGGGTCTTTTGGGTCCGGGGACCCCCAGGTACCCCTTTTTTTTTTTAAACTAAACGGCTCCCCCGTTCACAAGGTGCAACTGTGACCCCGGGGGATACCCCGAAGCTGTTTTTGGGGTGTTCTGGGGGGGGTTGGTCCCAAACCTCCCAAGATCACCCCAAAACCACTACCACTGCGTAGCTTCCCTGTAGACCCTGAGGTCTACAGGGGATCAAGAGGGGTCCATTTTGATCACCAGAAGCTGCTCTTTCCAATTAGACCAGCCGCATTGGTCCATTGGGTAACTTTTCAGTCAGAGTCGGGCACCAAACTTGCTGGATATATTGTCTCGGTCCTGCTGAAGCGGGTGACGCTGCCCCCGGCTCTCTAGGTGGCCCCTGAGGCTAAGTGGCTCAGGAAGGGAGCTAGGAGGCTGTGCTTCGGGGTGCTGTTTTCAGAGCCCCTGGAGGCTCAGCATGCCGATTTTCAGGCCTCTGGGACCTTCTTTGACCTTCCTGGAGTTGTAGGCTGAGCAAAGGCCATGAGGTCATACAGGGTCCAATCTGCACATCCATTGACAATGGGAGGTGGTGTGCGTGAATTGGACCCATTGATGTATTAGCAGTGGACCCAGGTTAGTGGACTTTGAAAAATTCACTCTGAGCCACCTGAGAGTCAGAAAAGCCATTTTTGACCCCCAAGAGCCAGAAAATGGACAAAATTTGACCGTCACCGATCGTTTTCAAACTTGGCACATTGCAAGATGACCCTCCAAGGGTCCCAAATCCCATTTTTAAAAAATATATATATTTTTTTTTCCTTCTGGGACCCCTAAAAGGTCAATGTTAGTGTCCAAGCAGTGGAAAAAATGCCCACCCCCACCCTAAATCAATTAGTGTTCAAATGGGGCACTTATCAGTGGGGTAATTGGACCAAACTCTAGGTGCAGGACCTCCACCACGGTACCAGTCCCCTGTTTGGGGGCGATTTGCCTGTATTAGCCCCAGGGACCTGTGCTTGGAGTATGTTGTAGAGGTCCCTGCAGTGTACCAACAGTGTACGTTTCAGGCCATTTGGACGTTCCTGAACCGGGATCTGGCTCCTGCCAAATTATGAATGGGTCCAATCCCCATACACGGTTCCCCATTGACAATGAACACCATTTGGACCCACTGCGTTACAGAGCCCCCCCCCAGAGTGTTCAAAATGCACCGAAATCACAGTCACACCAGGAGCAACCAGGCTTTTTTTTTTTTGTATGTGTGTGCTTGTTTGCTCTCGTGCTTTCCTCGTGGTGGAGTTTTCAGGCTACTTGGGTGGGTCCTTGGTGTGATTGCTTGTGTGTATTTGAAGACAGAGGCTCTGGGAGAAAGGAGGTTTGCAGCAGGGCAGATAGAAGAAGATCAATAGTTTAAAAGATGTAGAGTGAACAGCCACATACCTGCAGGCTGTAAAGGCACACTTGTGCAGTATGGCCCCTATAATTGAGTATGTCAGTTACATACTGCAGACCCAGAAACTTTTCTTAGTTTTTAATGACTTTAAAATAAAAATCTTTTGAGTTTTGAAGTGGTCAAACAGAACAAGAAAAGTAAACTTCTTGCCCAGAAAAATTAAGATCTTTGAGAGTTTTCATTAACCTTGTAAATTTTAATTCAACAAATTAATAAAAGAACATGTTTCGGGTTAACTGATAATAATGATGTCTATATGCTATATGCTTATTGGAAAATTATGTCATGGTTATGCAAACTCTTATGTTGATGATGAAATATAAAGCCTACTGTAACCATATTGCTGTCTTTACTGTCTGAATGCTTCTTCATAGAATGTCAGAAATGGATTTATTCCTATCAAAGACAGATAAAGAAATCAACATTTTAATTGAAGTGTAAAACTCAATTGAACACAGTTTACTTTCAAGCAGCTAAATCACTGGATAACTGTGTTCTTAGAACAGAAATGCATAAATCTTTCAGCAAAATCATTAATGACGCAATAGACAGAAAAAATATTTCTCGTAAAAACAAAGGAAAGCTTTGATATTTTCACAATACCCAAATGTGGCGCCTAAGAAGGTGGTCGGAACATATCCACACGGTGCAGAATTAGATGGTGCACTGTCTCATTAGTGTAGGCTCTCATTAGTATGTGTGTGGGTGTTCTTCACTGTTTATTTAGCAGGTCTGTGTGTATGTCTGGGTGTGTGTACTTTATATGTGCCCATGCTGCTCGTGTTTACATTTAGTTTGTATACATTCATGCAGTTGTGTTGGTTTTGTGTGTTCATGCGCACACACACACACACACACACACACACACACACACACACCTAAATGCTCCCAGGCCACAATTAATGTGTCGGTGCCTGTCTGTGTGAAGAACATTCGTGTGTGTGCTTAGTAGCGATGCAGCACTGACAGAGCTGTCTGAAGCCTGGCAGCCTGCAGATTTGTCTCACATTCAGCTGATCATCTTATCTCCTGTCACCGCCAGTGAAAGATTGGAGGAACTGAGCCCACCATAACACACGTACAAATACACATACACACACATCATATCTCCTCCTTCCTTGTTGTTTCTCCCTCTCCTGGCCGCTCACTCAGTCTCGTCTCCTCCCTGTATGGCTGTCTTTCTCTCCATCCTCTGCAATGTCTTTCAGTGCCTCCTTAGTAAACAGTGCTGAGCAAAAGACTAATTATTACAGGCAATCATTTTGACATGAAATACCTACTTCCTACTCACAACTCTCCTCCCTTTTCTCCCTCATTTTCTTCTTCCATCCAACTCTTATGCTCTACAGTCACATAATGGATACACACACTTGTACAGTAATTCCTTTTCTTCAAATCCATTTTGATGTTTTGTGTTTTTTTTCCTATTACTTCTTAAGTGCAACCTGGAGCTCTTTCTAGTAAGCACAAGGTGTACCAATCTGCCCTTTGTGGGTACATCTATACATTACCTGCAAAGTCTCATCATGCCAATGTGCAGTTTGTGCTGCGTCGTGCCAAAACTGAGGACAAATTTTATGTGCAGACATCGATTTTCTATTTTTATGACTCTCTTTAATGAGAGTTAATAGCATGAATTACTGCTGCTTATTTGCTAAAATAAAATACTGATGAGTCAAGCTGCTTTTGTGAATGTGACATTTCAGCTGTGATAGACCATTTTTGAAATATATATAAAAATTGATAGCTGTTTAATGTGTATTTTTGTTACGCTTTAGTTTTATTGATTGAGGGTGTGAGGAAATGGGACACAAAAACCTCAATGATGACTCGATCTGCTTTTGTTTTTTTTTGTTTCTCTTTTCTTTTCGTTTAATAACACGCTGAATGTGGAGCAACCTTTATTTGGAAAATAAATGAACTTAAAAGGCACACTAGGACGTAGCCATTTCTAAAATGGACTGGTCAAATACACATCCCAGTATCAGTAGTGATCAGAAAATCAGTTCAAATCTAAAACACTTTATTGATCTCCTAAGGGAAATTCAGTTACCTAACCCTAACTCCCTGCTTTAGAAAGAGGATAGAAACTGAGGACGATCACAAAACAAAATTGTAAAGAGGAGAAACAAAATGTGACCGGTTCTTCTAAAACACAAATTAGTTTACACTTCCACACAGTGATTATAGGAATTTTGTGTCATTGAGTTTTGTGTGACACTCTGTGTTTACTGTCAGAAGCTTCTGTTTGAGTTGATTATTTTTTTTTCTAAAGGCTGTAATTGACAATTAAATATACCATTTATTAAAGCGGTATAGTCTAGCGATTATTAGTCTGAAGGCCACCGCTCTCCTGTAGGAGTGCAAGTTAAGTTGTTTTCATTACATTGTCCAATATTTGCTTTCATTTGCTCGGTCACACTCTTGTTTACTTTTGTGTCATTATTTTGACTCTCTCTTTGCGCTAGTTTCATTGTCGTCGTCGTCTGACATGGTGCCATAAAGCAATATTCATTTATGACCAAGATGGGGGTTCAAATTTACTTTGACTGTTATTTGCCAATCGTATGGACGGGAGACCGCTAGAGCTGGATGACAAAGAAACAAAACTAAAATTCATATCGCAGCCTGGAGGGAAAACTCTGCTGCTGCTTTAAACTATTCATACTTTACAGCATTGTTCTATACATCAAAAGTAATCCATTAACTGCTTCTGACAATATTTACTCACAACTGATGCACATTTAAAATCCAGTACAATTCCTCATTATCTGTGTGTGTGTGTGTGTGTGTGTGTGTGTGTGTTGCGGTCAAATCTCTTGCCAAACTTCAGTCCAGTGTTATGTTATGATAAAGTGGCAGCTCTACACACACACACACACACGCAAACACACCACGTGGCCACACAGTTACATTAGTTTTCAGCCCAGCTGTGAGTGACTCCTGCCGTGAGGCAATTCCACTGTAATAAAATCTGTAGGTTGGGGTGGGGTTTAATCCTCACCACACTCCTTCCTCTCCCTCTCCTCCCTCGTCTGCTCAACTGGCTGGCAATGATAAATGAGTCAATTATGAGTGTGTGTGCACGCAGCGCTGGAGAGAGGCAGCGGATGTGGTCGTTATTACCTGTTGCGGCTGGGGGTAATGTTGCAGTATTAATCATATTCTAATTTTCCTCCACAAAATGACCCTCCCTCCACCCACCTCCAATGTCCCACCTCACCACAACCCCCCATCAATCTATGTGTCGCCTAAAAACAAGTTGGCGTTAACTGCCAAAGGCCTGAAATGTACTAGCTCTCTTGCGGAAACCAGAGTCTGAGGTGGAGGTGGGGGGAGTGTTTCTAGAGTAGAAGGAGCGAGCTGGAGAGAGTTAGAGGAACAGGTCTGTGCGGTTGGACATGAGCGCATTTTGAAATGATGTGTGAGTCATGCACAAATCTAGCCACTGACATTGTCCACTGTTATAGGACAGCAGGGACCGGTTTGGGTGCAAGGAGAGATAATGGGACACAGAGGACAGATGGAAATGTAGGACACACGGGAGAGGTGTTGGGCAGCTGTCATCTCAGATGTGTGTTTGTCAGAGACGGTCCGCATAAGCAGCAGCTAAAGGTCACGTCTTGTGACATTGTTGTGGACATGAGAGGAAACAAGTCAGTCGGACAGAAAAACTGCTCCACCTAAAGCAGAAGCTGCAGCTTCATGCAAAGCTTCAGACGTACATCAGAAGTGAAAGATGGGCACAGAGTCTGACGGGTTGGCTTTTAATTAGGAATGAGGCAGAGTGGGGACAGGATGGATGAGCCATGGATATAGCCTAGCAAACTTGTCCAGAGAATAAGAGCAAGAGAGCAACACTTTGGATATACTGTACCTCCCTGCAGTTTTGGCTGGATTTCAGGCTCCAAGCGTGACTTTGTCTATTTCTGCTCTGCTCTGAGGTGATAATGGGCTGTCAGCACCCCGGTCCCCTGCTCTCTCCTACCCTGAGAATGATGGAGTGAAGCAACTGTAGGAGGGGGGGGGGCAGTGACGGTAAATGGGGAGGGAGCAGTTTGTTATGTTGTTAATTGCACTGTGCATTTTTATTTACAGTAGTATTTAAACTCATTTGTTTTCCATTCTTCTGTGTTGCAGTCTGAAACTGGAGTGTGAGAAGCTGGCCACAGAGAAGACGGAGATCCAAAGACACTACGTTATGGTGAGACACACACAAACGCACATGCCATGTGTCTCCACTTTCATTTACGGCAAGTGCAGTGCCAAGTCCCCTGAATCCGATTCATCTGCTAACAGCGAGTCACAGCAAGCAGAAAATCAAACAAAAAAAAAACAAAAACAACAAACAGCTAAGCTGATGGCTGTCCAGAGCGGTTCAGTTTTGAGATGTACTGTTTGTTTAGTTAAATGAGAAGTTTCATTGCAAATGTTACTAAGTTAGCAGTATTTGGCATGAAAGCGAAAACTACTAAATAATGAGCACTAATGTTAATTTTCAGGTCGGCTTGTGATAGGTTTATAATCATTTCATTTGTTCCTATAATTCTGAGACATTTGTGATATTTGGGTTGAGTCCAAGTTACAGAAGTGAACCTGTAACCTGAGGTTTAACCCTGGGAATGATCGAATTAAAAATGGACAAGAGAAGACGAGTACATAGCTATAAAGCCACAACAGTGGTGAATGTAGATTTCATGGATACACAACATGAACACAACATTTTTCTAGTTACAATAATTGCCAAATCTTTTTATTTTTATTTTTACTTATCCTGCAAAGCCAGAGCCTTGAGTTACCTCTGATCAGAGCTCTAAGACACCACAGCTGATAGCTCTTTTTTGGCACAGCAGGCTGTGGGAAGCCCACGCTCTATGTGGCAATCTTGGCACAGAACTGGGACTTGTGAGGAAGAGGAGAGAGTCGCTGGCATCAAGCACAGGCCAGGTCTCTGTGCCGGCTGATGATTCGGGGGAGTTTGGATGTTGCTAAGCAACAGGCGAAACTTGGCAAAGCACCTGTTAAGTAGAGCTACCAGCTGCCAGGAAAGGCGTCTCTTATGGAGGCTTACAGGCAAACACACACAGAGGAGTGTGCATGCACATGGCTCAGAAAAACATACTCACATCAAAGCACATAGATGCAAACGCCTACGCAGTTGCAGACTTGTGCTATAAACACACACACACCTGCACTCGCGCACATGCATGAAAACTGCCAGGAAAGATGTCTGGAGAGAGAGGACCCCTGCCATCTCCTCTCCCGTCCTGCCAGCCTGTTCTGGCTGCTTGACTGCCAATCTTCTCTCCACTACCAGCCACGCTGAAAAGTAAATGTCAGCCTGTCACTTTTCAAGGCATCTGACTTTAAAATGTTCTCGCTTTTGTCCATCTCCGAGGGAAGAGAGGGATCTTCAGTTGTCTCTCTCCCTCTGTGGCATTCAACGCCTCCTGTGTGCCTCACAGCTCCTTGTACTTTTAGATAAAAGTGAAGGTCACATAGTTCACATTAGACATGATTACTGGAATAGTCTGTCACCTTCTTCTGCCCCACAAATATTTCCCTGGCCCATTTTGGGATCTTTTTTTCCTGAAACATAGCCCAGGGTCAATTTCGAACCACTGACTCTAACCAGAGTTGAGGTGAAATTACTGGTAATGGTCTTTTGGGGATACATAGCACATCATTTGGCTACCATAGTGTGACCCTGTGAGCAAACTGGGACCTGGAGGATTGAGGATGGTTGAATTTACTCCATTTGTGGAAAACCTTTGTTGAATTTTATGTGACCATAAGAAAGAAATTAAGAAAAAATAAAATAAATGGCAAGCGGTGCTGTTAAACCATAGCTGAAGATGTAGTAAAAGAGCAAGTTCTGAAAAGAGAAGTGTGATTTTTATGTCTCACATATCTGTTTGTTTTATATTAGTAAATGAAAGCTGTTATTGACAATGATCCCAAATAGCTTCAATATATAATGAGCACTACGAAGTATATTTGGACTATTTTAGCAGCAGACTGATACGGCTTTTGTGTGTTTGTGTTGTTGTGGAATTTATTAGTTTTGAGCTTTTCAAATGTGCCATTTGCAATTCAAATAGGATTGCAGAATTCAACTCATAGTTTTTGTTTTTTATGACTTCTGCATCTAATTTTGACAAGATAATTTAAAGTGGATGTATTTTTTTTTCATTCAGACAATGTATCGTTGGAAAGGTTTGCTTTATATTGAAAAACCCTCCAGCACAGGAAGCTGTTTCAGTGTCTTCTATTTGTGTACAATCATGTGTATTAACTGATATTCTCCTTTGTTTCAGTATTATGAAATGTCCTACGGCCTTAACATTGAAATGCACAAACAGGTGAGTCAGCTTCAGTTTCCTTGCTCTGTACTTTCAGTTTCTCTTAAAGCTTTGTGATATTCTTTGACGGTTATCTTTTCCTTGCCTTCTTTTCCACTGAGTTACTAAAGTTTTGAAGAAAGTCTGTTGGTCTTTGCCACTGCTCTGTCAATCTTCTAACAGGCTTCCAGAGCTCTGTTCAGCTGTGGGGGCGTTAATAGGATCCCCAAACAGAATTAATTTTTTCACTGCAGACAGATGTGAATACTCTGTCCTTCCCTCTCTCTTTATCATTATTCTGTGACTCCTTCTGTCCCTCCACCCATCCTCCCATTCCTCTTATTCCTCTTACATTGCATCTCTATCCCCTTTTTCATATTCTCCGTCTCCCTCTAAAGCTCTTATTGTCTCTTTTTCTTAATGTTGTTTAATTATATTTTTTATCCACCCTCCTCCTTGTTTCCTATTGATTTGTCTTTCTTTCTCTCCGTCTCCTGTTTTTCTGTGCATCCTCCCTCCTCCTCCGTCTCTTTGCAGACATGCAGTCAACGCTGAATTTCACTTTAAATCAGGTCACTGCCTTCCTGCTGTCTAATCTTATCTTTCGTTCCCTTCATTCATTTCACCATCTCAATCTCTTTGCTTTTGACGTGCTGCTGCTGCCGCTCCACCACCCACCCCCAAGTCTCAATTTTCCTCCCCCTTCTTCCTTCTGCTTCCCCTTTCTCTCCTTTTCTGCCTCCTGCATCCTTCCTTCATTGGCTGTCATTTCCTTAGTTCAATCTGCCCTTTGCCTCTTCCTCTCCTTCCTCCGCCTCTTCTTTTCATTCCCCCACTCTCATTTGTCCTCCCCTCTTTATTCTCTTTCTGCAGATTGCTCATGTTCCCCCCCTCTCCCCCCACTCTCTCTCTTTCTCTCTCCCTCTCTCTCTCCTGAAGATGTCATTTAGTAGTTGGAGTTCTCTAACAAGAAATCATTGTCTCCCTCGGGGTGGGGAGTGATGGATTCAGAGGAAGGAGGGAAGGAGGGCAGGGGCTTGCGAGGCGAAGGGGGGTGGCAGGCTTGGGGGGCACACTCACTGGCTGAAAAATGGAGAGTGCACGCAGGGAGAGATGTGTGCAAGTGAGAGGAATGAAAGAGGAAAAGCAAGAAAGAGGAGGGGTGCAAGTTCAGTCCAGCATCAATAAATCACTTAAGAGAGAGAGGATGGGGTGAGTGTGTGTATGTGTGTGTACACCCACAAACACACACACTCGTGTGCGTGTACAGTCTCTGATACCACACACACGTGTACATACGCACACACACACAGGAGAGTCGAGCTGTCAATAAGATAAACAGCCTGCAGCCATAATGATGTTGTCATGATCTCTGCATGCATACCATTACCATCTAACAGCCTTGTTGGACCTGAGAATGTTTGTGCTCATGTTCATGTATGTGTGTAAGATGTAACATGGCAGCGCTTGTAACTGATTATTGTGCTAATACTAGGGAGAAATGGATGGATGGATGGAAAGGAGCAGCAATAAATGTAGTGGGATTGGAAAAAAAATAATGGAAAAGAAATGATGAGTGAGGGATGGAGAGAGAGTTTGCCGTTGGCTGCGTATTACAGCAGATCGAGGGAGACACACACACACACACACACACACACAGCAAGAATCACTGACCCCCACCCCCCCACCCTCCCTGCAGGAGGAACACATATACACACACACGATTGCAAAAATGTAAACATGCACATAGACAAAACAGGCGTGCAAGGACACATCAAAAGCATGTACACACACAATGGATGTTTATTGTCTTTTCGTCCTCGTGCACGCACACATACACACATCGTGTGGGCTGGCTGTAGCCACAGCAGATGCTGTCCATGAATATTTTAGCCAAACTCTCTGGCAGAGTTTCCATTTGCATGGACCAGATGTAAGCAGCTGAAATATTTACCACACTGGCCCAGGGAGAAGCAGGCCATGGCTATCTGTGTGTGTGTGTGTGTGTGTGTGTGTGTGTGTGTGTGTGTGTGTGTGTGTGTGTGTGTGTGTGTGTGTGTGT
>JBAMYA010000019.1:15740541-15757766 GCA_037176975.1 Arrhamphus sclerolepis
CATGGTGAAGCTTTAAATCTCGTTGTACTTTGTATAAATGACAATAAAGGCATTCTATTCTATTCTATTCTATTCTACCTACAGGATTCGAAGACAAAAACATAAACTGTATGGATTACATTTAAGCAGTCTCAGAAATAAGCAGTAGAAAGCAAGACATGGTTCACCGTGTTAAGTGTAGTCTATCGTGTCATACAATTGCCAGGATTTAAACCTGAGAAATCAGCACATAGAGCAAGAAGAGAGATTCTCAGACAGAAAGCAGCGGGTTTTTAACTCCAGAAAATAAGAAGCTTAGCTTTGAATGAGGCACAGTCACAAAATGAAGTTACAGTGTTAACTGGTTCCATCTAAACATAAGCTCTTTTAACTGGACAACCAAGCAGATGGATGGTGATTGGACAGTTGTGGTTTCAACTGAGGGGGCAGAAAGAGCAGAGCGAGTAAGTGAAAGTGTAGTCACAGTGAGACGTCCTGTGGGAGTGGGCCAGACGGGGGTGAAGTGACTATTCTACTACTATGCTATCTGATTGACACTACAGCTACAACATACCATGGGAGTCTGGTCTGGTGAAACAGACACATTAAAACAGATAACTGATTAAAATAATTTGTGCTCCTACACTGTCCTCTATAGATTGGTACTAATGTTTTACTGATACAGTAGTGAAGTCAGCCAATTCGCTAACATGTTAAAATAGATTTCATGGACCTAAATAGTAACCCAAATGTAAAATCAAATTACTATATTCCACCAGACCAGTAGTAACAGGTGCAAACATAATAAACTACATTAGGATACGCTAAAAGCTGCATGACTTTGACCGTATGACTAATAACAGTTCTGTATGCACGGCTGAAATTGCAGAACAACAGTTATGTTTTGTCTGTTGCAGTCACATTTTAATGGGTTCATCTCTTGCTCCCCCAACCTCCAATTATACTTCTTAATGCCCGCTGTTCTGGCTTATATAATCCCTCTGTTGTGTTTCTGCGATCTCATTCTTTGAAAAATCTATTGTGTTTGTGAGTTTTGTCAGTGTATGCACAGGAAGCGGCAAAGCACATGTGATGGATGTATGACTGTGTGTCTGTGTGTGCAAGTATGTGTGTAGCGTGTAAAGCAAACAGAGGGGCAAGAAGCCAACTGGCTGACGTCACAAAGTACAACCGGCCAACGACCACAGAAAGAGAACAGTGCATATTTGCATACTTATGTCCATATACAGTATGTTTTCTTTTCTTTTTTTTTATTCCCAGTTGAAATATATTGTTTTCTTTCACCGGCATGCATTCATATGGTAAAGTTCAGGCGTGTAAAATAAGGTATATCCATGTGACAAATCAACTTTATCAAAACCTCAACGCACTGTGAAGATGTAGAGGATGTTGTTCTAATCCTTCATGATTGTATCAATTTAAAATATTAATAATAAGAATTTCATATATCTTTCCGTTGCACAATACAAAGCAAAGCTAATAAAGCTAATAAAATGGTAAAAGTAGGTAGAAGTGAACATGCCGCCAAGACTGGAAGTAATATGAACATAATAGTAATATGAACAATGTTCCATGGAAAAGTTATCATGTCAAAATATTAACATATCATATTGTTGTGCAGGTGATGAGTAAAATCCAAAATGCTTATAAGAGCTTGAAATCAAAGGTAATGTTACCACCAAATTTCAAGAAAAAATCTGAGTGAAAAAAGTTAATCTGTGTTTCTACCAACTATTGTTAGGCAGTTTATCGAGGCTTGGAGTCGGCACTATGAGAAAGCTGTGGGCAATGTGGGGTTGAGCGTCCTACACAAGGACCCTTCAGTATATGACGAGGCTGTTGCCTTCTTCTAGTTGGGCAACTGACCCGATCCACTACTCAACAGCATGCCCCTCCACAAGTCACAACAAGTCAGGCGGAAAATAAAAGGAGGGTATATTAGCGTGACAGGGAGAGCGGCGACAGTGGTGCAGACTTCTCGTAATTATTTGAATTCTGCTTTCATGTATAGTTATCTTCAGGCTTCAACTGTTTATTTATTTTATTTTACTTTTTTTAAGAAATTATTTATGTCATGTGTGAAATTATTGCAAAGCCAGAAATATTTTCAAACCTCTTAAAATCTTTGCAGGTGTAATATATGCAACTCTATTTGCAAGAAATTAAAGGGTAAGGGCTCTGGAGCTTTAAATTGTTTTCATTACACACAGAAAATTTAGGTCTCACTCAGTGTCATTATCAACTCCTCATTTTACGCTTTTCAGATCGTTATGTCAGTTCAGCAGGCAGGTTCCTTGAGATAAACAAGTTATAATGTAATTCTTGTGTATCTGATTTCATGTCAACGTTCCGCCCTTCTGAATATAATTCATATCTAACATCCATCTCTCACTAATGACGTACACACTCCGCTATCATGATCAGAACAGAACGGACAGAGAGCATTCCTCCATCTCTTTCAGCGAGTGGTTCTCTCTCTCTCACACACACCCTCTGTTTCTGTCTTGCCTCACTCGTGTGTTTTCCTCCTCCTTTCCACTTTGCCATTCTTCAGGGAGTATTTGCTCTTTCGTTTCCCCCTCCCTCCACCCTGACAGTGCTGAGAGACTGTAAGACAGCAGTGCCAGACACTTTCTCCACTCTCTTTCCATCTTTTCTTATGCATTCTGCAAAGAATGCTGGCAGACTTTAAAATAAGCTTTAGGAAGTGGGTCTAATCCAAGGTGATTTATCTAAATAAGGCATTCATGTGTGTGCTACTCAACCGTCATGCTTGTGTGGCTTTGCAGCATATTTGTATTCATACAGTGGGTGTTCTGCTTACATGTGTGCACAAAAGGCGTGTTCGCCTCAGCATGTGGGTGGGTGTGGGGGGGTGGGTGTGGATGTGTGTTTAAGCCTCAACAAAAGCATTGTTCATTGATGTCTCTTGGGTGATGTTGTCTTTTTGTCCACCCACACACACCCACACGCAGAATTATTATTATTTATTTATTTTTGATGTGGGAAAAAGGGTGTGGCCACAAATCATAAATGGAGCCAATAGATGTGTCCAGTTCCGCAGGTGAAGTTCTGAAACTATATTGCAAGTAGAAAATTTCAGTAATAACTAAAACAGGTCTGCTCTGATAAAAACAGATCTGCATAATCAGAAGCATGTAAATGTCCAACAAAACAGCAGCTAGTGATGCGTCCAATAAATTAATTTAAAGAAAAACAAAAAAGCAGACCATAAAAAGATGCAAATTTTTTTGGTGAAGCAGGCAATTGAAAAATGTAATAATAATTTATCCAAATTTGACATTCCAGAGATTCAAGTCAATTAGAAGTGACGTGGTTTAACATTTATGCTTTAGTAAATCCTTTGCGACGCAGAGGCAGCAGCCACACACAGGTGCTGGAAGCATCTTCAGCTCTACTCTCTATAGACTTTGAATGCTGTCACATCAAGTGCTGCCGAACCGAACTGTGTGTTATGTGTTGTATGCTATATGTTATGGCAGCAGGACGGTTTCAAAGTATGTTGTTTTGTTTGCATCGCAAGCATGAAGAAATTTGACGTGCAGTTACATTCGGAGAGAGGTTCACGTCCGGGTCCAGAGTAGCCACCGAAGGCGTAGGCGTGGCATTGCTTTAACACAGAAGTATAAATCAGCATTAAGGTAGAGTTCAAGGTTTTTAAGATCAATTTTTTTTTCCAGGTTGCATCAGCTGGAGGAACTGCTCTGATTGGTTAACAAAACATTAAACAACAGGAGGGCTCCTTTGCAACTGGCGATTGTATTAAAGCCTGTATGGCCAAACGCTGTGCAGTCAAGCGCAGCTTAGACGATCTTTAAAAGTTACGTTTAAAATAAAAACTACCAAATAATGTATGAATAACAATTTTTTTTAATTGCTTCCTTTTCTGTCTTTTGGGGGGCTTTTTGAAGGTGTCATTCTCACACCATTTTCTGAACCTTTGATAGTGAATACCGAAGAGGTAGTGACATTTATGACAATGGAGTGAATCAGAAAACTTGGCAATTAATTTCTCATTCTTTCACTGCAGAAAGGTTCTCAGTCGGAAAAGCAACATGGCAACGAGGAGAGGTGGTTTTAACAATTTAACTTTCTTAATTCGTCCTATCTGTACTCACTCTAGGCCTCAGTGGAAATTAAAAAGACATGCGTCTCGAGTCAAAATGCATCTTTAGTGTACTTAAATACTTTGTTGCCATTTTCAAATTCCAAGAGGGACATCAACTGTTTTTCAGTGAAATCACCAATCAGGGCATTATATGCAAAAGCAAGTTAGCACCAATTAGCTTCAGCCTCTTTGAGAACCACCTCTGCAAGCCCTCCTCTCCTCAGACTTTGTAGATGCCACCTGAGGGGCAGCATCGAGCTCCTGAGCACTCATACATCATCTTGTCAATCAGGAGGTTCCAAAACCAAACTGCAAACTAATACAGAAACTTATTTTCTCCTTTTTCACACAGAAGACTTATTGAAATAACAGAAACTTCTAATATTCTTCAGCATAATGTTCAAGTATGATCTGAAACTTGGAACATGATCCAAAAAAAACAGTAAAACTTTGCTCTCTCTGCTTTTAAATATGACTGGACAGCAGAAATATCCACAGCTGTGCCTGAAGCAGATGATGATCCCCATGATTCATATGTTCATGGGGATCATTTTTTTTGTAAATTTGCTTACTTTTTAAACTGATTTGAGACATTGAATATATCCTTTATTGAATTATTACTGTATATCACAAGAAAAAACAAAATTAGCCCGAAAGATACTCTAATGTGGCACGTAAGCCACATTTATTTTTCCAGGTTCTAACTTCAGCAGTGATTTTACAATGACTGAATCTGCAGACATTCAGTCTCTGCTGCTGCCACTGCACCCCTCTCACAAGACGGATGGTGGGAACAACTGGACATTGCTAAAGTTGAATTTGAGGGATTCATATCTAAAAATAAATGCATGTAGCATGTTGTCTACAGGAGACACCGTGGATCTTTATGAATACTTTTTTTTTTTCTTCCTCCAGACAGTTGAGCCAGTGTTAAGACTCTTAAAACAGACTCAATCCTTCCCTACATCTGGCCACACTTAAATCCCCTGGCAATCTTTGTGTAATGGACGGGTAACATTTAGCTTAGCAAGGAGCAACCCTTGTTCAGATTCTGACCCCTTCTGTCCCGTCATCTCATACCAGTTTAATTTCTACTTCTCTCCCATTGTTGCATTTGTTTCTTCAATCACCTTTGATTTATCAAACTCATGCAGAAAAGGGGGTCATTTTTATTGCTGCTATTTTTCCCCTACTCCTCTTCCTCTCTTTACCAACGTACTGGTCTTGATTTTTCTTATAGTTTGTCTGCTGTCTGTGTCAACGCTCTTGTTCACAAAATCTCTCTTTCACCCCCTCTCTCTCTCTCTTTCATCTGTTTTTTTCCAACCCTTGCTCACACACCCCTTTCCTAAGAAGTCTGTGACTGTAATGTTTCTGAGGAGAGCACAGTGTGTCAGCATGAATCAGACAGATGAGATGGGAGAGAAGTAAGAGGCTAAGAACAGTGCATTAATCCACACACACACACACACACACACACACACACGGTTCATCCCTGTCTGAGAGGCTGGAGAGACACCACAAAAAAAAAAAGACACATCAGTCTATTTTTAAAATTATTTTAAGATCTCTTTCCACCAGTATAAATAAAATATGATTGTAGGCGGCTGTTTTGAGAAGCCTACCGACTTATTTACTAGGAAATCCAGCTTCTTGTAGTTTTTTTTTTTGTAGTTTTTTATTTCTTTACTTCTTGGAAATCAGAAATTATACATTTCCAAGTTGCAACCAAATCACATCAACAGTATTACGAGGCATTGAGAGACAGATTCTGGTCAAAGAGCAGACAATAAATCAGAAAAATACAACGACTCCTTCACAGCAGTTACGTTCTAAAGCACAAATAAACGTGCACACTTCCACTCAATGCTGTGGATAGCTTCTGAGTCAAAGTGAAAGTTGATTAGTGATCACTATGTTACTATATTACCCACTAATGCTGCTACTATAAAAATGCAAAAAAAAAATCCAATGAAAACAACAAAAAAAAAAGGCACAGGAAATTTTGTTCCTCATGAAATATATGCTTCTGGTTATTAGTCACCAATATTTGACCAACAGAAGACTCTCACTGTGATAATGTGATTGTAAGATGAAAGATCTGTCACATTCTTTTCCCATGTTGCAAAAACAGTTGAGCGTCATAATTCATCGTTCAGTGCTTGATATTTGATTTTGGTGGTAATCTCCGTGCACAGGAAGGTTAATATATGTTGACAGGATGCATTCTAATATAGAACTTTTCTCTCATTGTTGGATTAGGAAATTCAAAGCAACAATATTTTGTCTTCTGTCAGCAGTTTGGCCTTTCTTTGACACTGGAACCCTGCAGCTCCTCTGTACCTCACTTAAACGCACACACACACACACACCCACCCATCCACACAGTGATGGAGAGGGCACCTAAAGTGACTCCCAACTGTGAGCAGTCACTCTCCAGTAGATATTACTGGGGCCAGACTCCACGCCCGCTGAGGGTTTTGGCTTTTATTTTTTTGACTGTAAGGAGGACAGGATGGCTGCAGCAGAGTCTAGAGACCCTTTTTTTTTTACAGTCTAAATACATTTCTAAGACAAAAAACAATAATTAAAAATAGTAAACTTTACACTTTACATAGAAATTAAACAATTCTGAAGTCCATTTATTTATTATCCAGTTATTTTCTAATTCATTCCAATTGATTTAATTCAGTTACAATCCAGTTCATTCCAGTTGAGTAGAGATTCATAATACAAGTTACCAGTTCATTAAATAAATAAATAAATTGCATCAAACCTTCACTTTGGTGCAATTCCCCTCCCTCAGCAACACTGGAGAGGAAAAAACCTATTTCACAAAAGAGAAAAAACCTCTGCCATCCTACCAGATAACCAAAACAAAACAGAAACTGCCAATATATCTCATCATAAAGTTTTCAGTCACAAGACCACAATAAACACTTTTAAGATTTTAGAACAACACTAAAAACTCCACAACATCTAGACAGGTATTATGGTGACTTTGGCAGGGTTTATGATGCAAAGCAACATCTCTGTCCACCTCTTCTTTTTTTTTTTCCACATTCCACTTAACCACATGCTTATATAGCTGCTCATCCTAAAAATCAACCTCAGGCCAGGCGTGAACATAGTTCTCCAAAGAAGTGAACAAAGTGCAAGATTTGCTTGCACTTTGTGTGGGTATGCAACCAACATATCAACGCCCCCTCATTAGCCAGGGCTACAATGCAACCCTATTCAAAAATACACTGTGGAATTCCAGGGGAGCAGTGAAATCTGAAAACCATGAATTATAAATGCAAAAGCCAAAGAAGAGCATGACGCCTGCAGATGCTTGCAATGTGCATGACTTGATGTTTCTAGCAAAAAAAAAAAAAAAGAAATAAAGAATATTGCATACTGCCTCCACTCTCAACACATACAAAGATATGAGCCAACCCAGTGGTACAGCTGGCATAAAACATATATTTCATCCGAAACGCTAAAGAAACTGCGTCTGTCAAAGACAAATAAACTACATCAAAACCTGACAGTGCTGCTGTACTGCTACTACACTTTGCAGATGCAATTTGAGCAGGTTATGACATCATCCCTTTAAGCATGCAACGCATAAAATGTTCAAATATCCAGCTATGGACGTTAGTTACAAATTGTGAGGAGAAAAGACTTCAAGAGTATTTAAAGTCATAACAAAATATCTGGTAAAAGGGTTCAACATTATCTAGAAAAAAATGGTGTCATGTAGCAAAATTCAGCCTTTCATCAGTATAGTAAAACTACAACTTTACCTTCCTTTTTTTTTTTGCATTTTGCTTTGTTCGTGAAAGATTCTCCCTGAAAATTCAATGTGCTTGAGGGCAGTTACAGAATACTTCTGTAAGTCTGCTAGCATTATCCAGTGCGATGACTCAATGTAATAATTATAACGTACTGCTTAAGACTGAATTAAAACATAAATTTAATGAACAAAGTACCTGTAAATACATGCATACACATATATATATATATATATATATATATATATATATATTAAAAGAAAATGCTTGTAAGCATGCATTGGGGACTTTCATATAGTTTGTCACCCGCTAAGTCCAATGTACAGTAGTGCTGCCATGGGGACTGTGTTTTGTCTGCAACAATCATTATGATTGCATGCAGTTAGGTCAAACCATGATTATAGCTTGACTAGGCCATTTAACTGGACCACTGTCCGTGCCTCAGTACACATGCACAGAATCGATTTATTGACCACAGTCTGATTGACTTTGTTACGACAGGTGACAATATGCCCTCCTTTCAGCTTGTTAGTTTTGGCTATTTCCAGTTAACCTTTTACGTCACAGACCAAACCATCTGACAAACAATTGAGCTGGTGGCTGATCAGTACAATCTGAAGAGTTGAACTTCACAGCTCTACATTTCTTTATGTGCTATGTTTTTTTTAAAATAGTTTTACACAAATGATGTAAGATTCTATATTGTTGCCAGCTTCTTTTCTTCTTGGTCCCTGGCTTCTTTCATCACTTCTCATCACTAATCCAGTTGGGTTCAAGTGCATGTATACGTGTAGTAGTTTTCGATTTTATACAATTTCAGTTGGCCTGACAAAAGTTCAGTTTTTGTTGGACTACTAGGGTAAATAAACGTTTTTCTAACATCATATGAACATAAGAATGCTCCAATTTCCAAATTACGTCACTTCACTTATTTATGAGTTTTACCTTGAGGCTAATAAGCGTAGTTTGAGAAACCTAAATTCAACACATCCTAAAGTATTTCTCCCAGCAGCTAAAGATTAGAGAAGAACATAAAGAATGTAACCTCGAGAAAACTAATTCAGCTATCAGTATAAAACAACCACATTCATATATGGGGAAAAAGAAACAAGAACTATTAGTAGGAAAGAAAAGCAATGCACAGTGTTGTGAAATAACATGCAACCTGTAGTTGACCCACCCAGAACTCCTCTTTGAACTATATTGCCTTATTCATGTTAAACGCTACCATCTCATACACAGAATGTGTTTCTTAACCATGATGTATCGGGTGAACTAAGCTCTTAAAGCTCACAGACAGAACTCCAAGTGCATCAGCTGCACATAATCCTGCGTAACCATCTCCCTACTCTCCAACTTTGTATATTTAAGAGTTTAACACTGATGAATAGTAAAGGCAGGAGCAGTGCAGCGTGGTGAGCAGAGCAGAAGCCTGTGGAAACAGGCCTCAGTGTGGATGACAGGCCTAACGAGCTAAATATAGCCTTCTGGGTTATCTCCTCTGTGGGCGCAGTGAATCCGTTGTTGCTTCACATTATTTACGTGTCTGTGCGTGCATGCTCTCTCTTTCTCTCTCTCCTTCTATCATTTTACGTCCCCAACCTCACACAAACACACCAAAACCTTGTTCTCTTGCTCTCCATGCCGCATACCCTTTTTTCCCCCCATTTCATTCCTTTACAGCATCTTTTTCCCTTGCTCCATCTCTTCTCTCTGTCCCCTGACATCTCTCTTTATCATTTCCTCTCATTCGTTTTATACATTTTTCACTCTCACTCTTTCCCTCTGTATATCTCTCTTGCCTTCATCAATGCCTCCACTTCTCTTTATCTTTGTATGCTTTTGTATCCCTGCCTCCCACAGCAGCTCTTTTTTTTTTGTTTGACAGTCTGAGCCATTTTTTCCCCTCCGCAGCCATGTTACCCTGAGAACATTTCTTTCTCTTCCCTCCCTCTCATTTTCTCTCCCTCTTCCCCACCCTCTCATTTCCAAGCCTTGCGTATGAGGTAGCAGAACAGTGCTAGCCGTCCACGATGCCACAGTGAACCCCCCCATTCCAATAAGACAGCCGGGGGTGCTAAATGTCTGCCACGCTAACCTACACGGGTAAGTCATCAGCATCTGCAGCTCCCTGACCTCCTGCCTCTGGGAACTGCTAAAGCCCAGAGTCTAACCTTAACATGCAGCTGATGAAACTCCACTATTTCCTCACATCTCTTCAGCAGTGGTGCAAATGGTCACAAAGGTTTCCATTTAACATGCACAAAGTTCAACTAAATGCCACCCACTGGCCTCATCTGTGAAAAGACAGAGAACAGCATTTACACTGGCACATCACCACTCCTATTTTATAAGAACAGGCAGAGAGGATTTGCAGTGGAGAACTACTGTCTGGGCTGCTCGCTCCACACAGTAATTCTGTGAAACCACAGCTAAAATGGGGAATGCCTGAGATTAGGGAAGTGGGTGTTTTTGAAAATCTGTGGTTTTCTCTTTTACTTTGTGTGTGTTCTGCGCCATCATATGCCATATTTATATGCACATTGAGAAACACTGTGAGGAGATTTGACACCCTCCATCTCTAAAGTGATATAGGAAGCACAGGATCCTCAAAAAGCCTCAACAGACTTTAGGCTGTATGTCATATATTCAAAGTTCTCACATGCATTGAAAAAGTTTCACATACAATAAAAAAAAAATAGCTGAGCCAACCTTTTTAACATCTGCTGATCAATCATCACTTTAATGATCACAATTTACAGGGAACTTAAAAAATACACATACACAACTAAATATTCATCAGAACAGTGAATATTGGAGTTATTGCAGTTAACATGAAATTTCTCCAAGTCCTGTGTTTTACTGGAATAAATTAGCGTGTTTTATTATGCATAAATTGAACTATATAAAAGAACTATAATTAGTCACAAGACTGAAAATGACCACATAATTATGATGTCACCAGTTGCAGAAAATGCTTTTATTTTTGGGGGAAAAAAAACTATTACAAAGGTATCCAGTTAAGAGAAAGACGTACATGCAATGTGTTCACAAGGCTTGGCCGCTTTGGTACTGCCATACCCTCATATATTAATGTATTCATGTGTGCATGTTTGTGTATTTTATCTGTTGATCCCCAGCCTGTTTATGTGCTTCTACACCCATTTGTTTGACTGCAAATTTGCCTGTCTGTCATGCTTTCCATTGACACTCTGTCTGCCTGTCTGCCTCTCCCTGTCTCGGTTTATCCATCTGTGTGTCTATCTAGCTTACGGCCCTGATCCTGCCTGCTCTCCCAGGTTTATGAAATGCGAGCAGCTTAGCAGATGGTGCATATTGTATTCTGGTTGGCTCTGTGTGGGTTTTGTACCACAAACGAAGGCTTACGACACATGTGAGCCTTCAGTTGCACAGACACACAAACAAGGGGAGATCAGGCTGTTAGCGCATGAGAGAAAAACGAGAGCCACAGAAACAGGGTAAAAAAAAAAAAAAGCCAGAAGATTTGAAGGGGGAATAAAATGGCTTGAGAAATAAGGTAGTATGGAGAGCAACTAGAGAGCAAGATTAAAAAGTGATAAAGACAAACTTGCAATAACAAACTACATTGTGAGAATTTGGAACTTTGTCCTACTGTAATTAAGATTTAAGATCCTTAACTATGAATACAAGACGTTATTGAGATTAAATGATTAAGAGATGTTAGCTCTTGTGAGTTTATGTAATTATATTGCTGAGTAAGTACATGGAGTGAATATGTAATTTAAAAGCAAAGAGCAAAGCAAAAGGAAAGAGGGAATTCTTGCTCTCCCTCTTTCTGACAAAAACACTACACATTAATCCTGCTAATAAAATTATTCTCCTGTCTATCTGACCAACAGCTCTGCAAACAGTACGGTTGGACTCACCATGATGTAGTGCCTCTGCATCTCTGTCTTTTCACTGGCCAGCTTCTCACACTCCAGTTTCAGGCTGCACGACAACAGAAACAGACACATGAGTATAAATCATGTGGCTTTTTTTTGCATCCAGTACAATAAATTATCATTTCTGCTGTACTCATAAAATGAAAGGGAAGTTACTAAAAAATGGATTTCTAGTAACACTGCTTAGAATTCAACTCCTGAAAAATATTCACCTTTATGGTAGAAACGGGTAACAGGGTTCGTCTTATTTCCCAGTGCAATTTCGGGTTTGTGCGTGGCTGTGTGATTCGGTATCACATTTATCAGGTGTGCATTGCTGCATAAAAGGTTTTGCAAACAACCACACTGGGTCCCAAATAATTAGCTGGTTTGCTTTCAAAAGCTTCTCTAATTTAGTGGATGAGTCCCTAAGGGAATAAAAATAGCACAGGTCCTGCAGATGAAGCTACCCAAAACTGTTTAGTTTGTTCAGGGATGGCTTGATGGAGGGCACAAGACTGAGAACCATGTGTTCCTGAGCATTCTAATCATCAAATGCAAATTGGAAAGTTTCAGTTTAAAAAAACTAATATTCAAAAATGTCAGATAAATTATTGTAATTAAAAACTGTCTATCGTTATGTGTGCAGGTGAGATTCCTCAGCAGACCTACTCTGTCACAGCAGGCTGTCCAATCCACCAACTGAGGTGTGAGCAAGAGGCTGAATGTTTGGACCTACTGTGGTTTACTGTCTTATAGGCAAACTGACTTCTGATCAGCCACATGATAATGTGATCATCAGTGACCTGGTATGCTGGAAACTATAAAGTAATCTAACATCTACTGAAGGTAATACACAGCGTTGCAGCCACCTGTTGATGAGCTGTATGACAAATGCAACTGGGAGAAATCATAAGAAAACATTTGCAGAATTTGTTTTTTGTCATGGAGAGACTGATATTGACAGAAGCTACAATCATTCAATGACTTTTACAATTTTGGGACTTTACATTGTTTTCAAAAGAAAGCACTATACTTTCTTAGTTCTCGTGAAATAGCTGCCAAAGGGTCATTTGCATCTTTTGTTATGCACACATTTCTGTAAAGATACGTGTCAGGGGGACTTCTTCTTCCAAAGCCTGAAAAGGTGGTCCCTTACCATCCACCATCAAGTCTGCTGAAATTCATGATTTGATGTCCTTGGGCTAATCATTTTCAATGTTTTTCAAGCATAATACAGAAATAAAATGTAATTAAGGGTTCTTAAATGTGTAACACAGCTGAATATTGCGATATATGTGACTTCAAATACAGCACATGTTAGAGACTTGTATAGAAATTATTTATAGATTTTCTGTGGGATGATTGGGTCTGAATTCAGTTTGATAGGCCACAACTCAAGTTTCATATAGTTGATACGAAAGGTCAGAAGACAGCACCAGGAGTTATTATCTTCACTGGCTAATATGTTTAACAAAGCAACACCCACTTCCATAGAGCTGAATTAAAATGTGTTGTATAAAGTATTACCATTTGTAGTTCTTCACTGAAGAAGTGAAACAAAAGACTGCTGCTAGCTATGAAGTAAATTTAGATGCAACAAAAATACCAAACCTTCAGTTACATATACACATTTTATACATTATTTTTTCCTCCATATGTTTAATTTAATTTCCGAAGTTTTATCTTTTGTTCCCCGAAGCACTTTGGTTCAAAGGTGCTATATAAATAAAGCTGATTTGACTTGTTACGTGTAATGTGTGTGAATGTACCTGTGATATTGAGCTTGGAGGAACTGGAATTCCTCCTTGATACGGTCCAGAGTTTCCAGGACTGTGAACTTGAAAGACTGGCCAGGCTGTAAGGGGACCTGCACAAGTGAAAGAATGAATGAGAACAGATATTGATGTGTGCAGGTTGTATGTGCCTGTGAAAGAGTGGAATGTGAGCATTATGCCCATGTGGTATGCGCGCAGGTGCATGTGAGCCTGCATGTACTGCACATGTGGATGTGTGCTTGTGCATTTGTGATCAGGAAGCAAGGCAAGGGGAGAAGAAAAGCCAAGATGAAAGTGAGAGGGAAGGTCACATCTCCTTCCCACACACCATAAAGCTGTGTCCTCTGCCTCTCTGTTCCCCTCCTCCTCTAATGACTCTACTCCTTCCCTTCCACTGCTCATATCCTCTCTTCCTCTCCCCCTCTTCCACATTAGCATCCTCTCAACTCTGCCAGGTTGCTAATGTATTCCATCCTACAAAGAGCTGAGAAAGGAGGAAACATCAAATGAATAACTTATTGGGAATCAAGGCACCATCTCTCACCTGCTAAAAGCTAAAGAAGGCCCAACAAAACAAGCAAATCCCAGGGGTTCACTACCACCAGCAGCCCTCCATGTCTGCCGAAAGCATTTCTGACATCATCCCACCTCCTCCGTAGTTTCCATGAAGTTGAAGATACAAGGACATTGTTTTTGATGCTGTGGTTGTTTTCTTTAGGGATGGGACTAGAATCCTCATAGAGGTTGTTAGTTCTCAAAAGAGAACTGACAACTTTTTTTTTTTCATTTGCACCCAATAAGTTACTTTTTTTTATGTCAAATGTACCACATATGTGGGACTAACCATATCAACCTGCCAGATGTCACTTCCAGTCTGATTCATTTTACATCCTCTGTCTTACACCTGTTTTAGCATTTACATACAGTTTTTTTTATTACTTCATATACACACACACATATATATGTACTGTATATACTAATATATAGGTATATGATGCACTGCTTTGTCACATGCAGCCACAATCAATATCTTACCCGACGACTTCATCACACAACAAAGCTGGAGTTCAAAACCACCGACCTGACTGAAACACCTACAGCTGGGTTACAGTCGTCATATGGTACTTGGTAGTGTGTCCCTCCGAGTGTGGAGTTACAATCACTACTGGTCAGATATGGAAGTGGAAAAAGATATAGTTTTTTCTAATGAACACTATGAGCTCGCTCCAAAAGAGTCGATCTCCATTTACCTTCATGTTAAAATGTCCAAGTTACATAAATAAACATATTTAAAAGCATGATGACCTCTTGCCAGTTTTTCTTATGCAGTCTGGTCAGAACTGGAGCTGATGAATACCTGGGACGACTCCAGTCTCTTAAACTGGAATTAAAGACCGTTCTATTCTTCTCGATTAAAGGCAAAAGCCAGAAATTAGTGTTTTTTTGTTCAATAAAAATGAGGCTTCAGTAAGAAGCATCATCATGAACCCTTAGATGTCATAAGATGCCATTATAGAAATGGTGTAACCAAAGACTCTTCCACCCTGGAAATTTGTGACAATGTGGCATCTGGCCAAGCCCAGAGCTTCATAGCTGGAGACAGAACCCAGATTACAGTACTGCCACTGCAGCCAGATTGGGTAACCCAAATCCTATTACTTCACACATAACAAAGTGATTCAGTAAATTGAGACAACTATGCTAGCTTCACTCTAAAAGGTGAATGACGTCATATTCATGTCATGTGTTTGTCCAACTCAACTTTACTTTGACCATGATTTTGTCATACATCTAAATTTATTCACTCATCCATTCATCCATCCATCCAAACTAATCGGCAAAATGCGGTGGGTATGGCTGGGTGGCTATCAGCCCGCAAAAGAGGCTAGGAGATTGGCGGTTTCAGTGGCAGGGCTTCATTAGTCTAGACAAGCACAATTCAATTAGATTTCAATTAGTCTGATGGCGGAGGTCAGAGACGCGGTCGGTTCTTCAGTAATTAATCCGCAGAGCTGAGCTGAGCCCGGGCTAAACTGAGCTGAGGCAGACGCAGTGAGGACATCTAGATGGCTGGATGGGCAAAACACACACACACACACCCTGTGTGTGTGTGTGTTTGTGGGTGTGAGAGGGTGGGAGGAGGTGTGGGCCAGCGAATCCCCACTGACCTTGATTCACACCACAAACATACACGTACACACACACTCACTGAGAGGAAGGAAAGGAGGGAGGGGTGGGTGGGGGGGCAGATAGAGATCTGGCACAAGCAGATACACACAAAATACACAAAGCAATAAGTGCACTGAATAACACATCAACAAACAAACACACACCACTGAATAAGCACACACAGATCACACAAAGCCACAGAGCCAGGGTGGGGGTAAAGGGATGGACTGACAAGGAGAAAAAGTCAGAGGAGAGATGGATACCCATCTGACAGAAGGAGAGCTGGAAGAAGGGACTGATATACAATTCTGACATTATGTGAGAGGAATGAAAGCACGAGCAGAGAGACACATGATGAAAGAGTGTTGTGGTCGCTGACTGAGAAAGATAGCTGGCCATTCAGCCGTCTGACAGTGGAAGAGGACAAGGAGATGGAGAGAGTGAGAGAGACAGACAGAGTGTCACTGCTGTAGTCAACACAGCCTGGTCGCTCTACCCTGTTCACTGTCCATCGGCCTGTGGTAATACCGCTCCCACCATCTGCTGCAATGCACACATGAACACACAGCCATGCTCATCGCACACAGACAAAGTGCTGCTGGCAGGTTACAACAGCACATCTACGTCATATAAAGTCATACAAATGCTAAATGTGACCACTGGTGTCAGCACGGCAGCCTATAGACTGTGCAGATGAGGCTCCATTTCCTTTTATCAGGTGGACAAAAACTCCAAAAGTGGCTCACTTTTGATTTAACAGTTGCACCTTTCTGAATGAGTTTCACGGACCCAAGAGCGATAACGCTTCTTATGAGCAAAAGGAAATGAAAAATACAAAAGAAATTGAGTTAAAAGATCCTCAGGCAGAAGGAAAAATGCTCACAGCTTGTGCCGAGTTCTGTCTATCAGAAAAAAGAGACTCGTATGAAAAAAAAGGTTTTAATCTAGTTCAAACTTAATAGGAATAAAAACATTTCTCAAGATGATTTAAGCCAGTAAGAGGAAAGCTATCCTTTAAGTTCAACTATGTATAATTACAAAGGCAGAAGCAGAGGCAAATCATGCAACATGTACACCACAACAAACATTCGTTGGATTACACTGTATGTGTTTTATCTCTTTAATTTTGTGGGAACTGGCAGCCCATACTGTAAGGGGTGTGTGGTAAGCACATCATGACCCCACCCCACCCAAAAAAAAAGAAAAAAAAAAAGGGAGGATTCTGAAACCCAAAACTGATCTGCTTAATCTATGAAGTGGAGGAGGGGAGAGGAGGACAGAAGGTCATTTGTGCAAACACACACACACCAATACACACCATGTGGGACAGCAGTCAATCACAATTTAGACGAGCTGGCACGGGTGAGCAGAGAATTAGGAACGATTATCTGTGGGGGAGGGGGAGGTTGGGGAGTAACGGAGGCAAAGTGGTTGAAGCTTCATTTACTGTATCACATAACAGGTTTAA
>JBAMYA010000019.1:15757866-15778493 GCA_037176975.1 Arrhamphus sclerolepis
CACCCACCCGCCTAACCACCCCCCGAGCTGTGGAGAGCTGGGATTTACCACCCGCAGCCACACACACACACACACACACACACACACCTACACACACACCCACACACTCATAAACTTTCACTTAGCTGTAAGTTGGTGACATGAGTCCTTGGAAAGTGCAGTATTCAATTTGTAACTATTATAGAGACAAGGACGCAGTCCTTTATGTGAGCAGCTTCAGAAAGAAAATGGAGGCAGTCGCCATAGTAACCGCCAGAAGAGTGCCCAACAAATCAACAAACAATGTGGTACAAGACTTTTCCAGGAGAGGCATTTAATGCAAAAACCTTGAATCATCCAAACTTGTTCTCTTAAGTTTCTGAGATCTGTCTTTAGGTTTCTGTGGGTGTCTAACTTCCAAGTGTTTCTCAAAGTGTTTCTTCTCTACACTTGTATTTCAAGGCCAGAAAGACTGAATGTGCCAAAGAGCTGTTGTCTTGGGTCACGGCAACCTCAAGATTTAATTTGTGTGAGGAGCCTTTAGGAAATGCTTGCTGCTGCAACGGCATATAAAAATACTTCGTTGTTTTTTTTATTTTGTATTTATCTTAGTGACTGACCCATTTTGAAACGCTGTCAAATGAATATTAATTGTGCACTGAAATTTGGTTGCAAAGTCATTACTTTTTCATTTTGGGAAGCTCTTAAAGATATCAATAGGTGATAATACAACAAATCAGAGAAATGTTGCTGTCTACCAATGTCACTAACAAATCCAAAAGCACTGTAATTTAATTAAATAATAGTGATTTTTTTTTTCTCCTTTCCAATTAATTCTCCCATGTTGCTCTCATTTTCCCATGGCCCTCGTCAGAGTAAATATGCTCTTCGGTTCTGACCTTGCTCTAAATTCTGCTTCGAGACACAAAACTGCAGTGTGGCTGATTCTCTCCAACTCAGAATGTCTGTGCGTTACAGCAAATGCTCATTTAAAAAAAGAGAGAAAAGGCACACACAAGCGATTGCTAATTTGTGGGAAAAAGCAACTTTCATTTTTTTGCATCATAGATGCGTGTCAGTTCTGGCTGCCACAGACAAAAAAAATAATTAAAGAGTTTTATACAGAAAAGGAAATTTCATCACAGCATCTCCAAGTAAATGTTTGCTGCTCTTGATGAAGGTTGAAAGAGGAATATTGGATAATGTTTCCTGGAAAGATGAAGTGTTGATCTAACAACCAAGCAGCAACCATCCCACTTCCGGGTTGAAGTTCACGGAGCAAGTTTGTTTTGTTGCAGTTAAAAGTACCAACTTTGCTGCAGAATTAACCATATTTACAGCCTCGTACAAAAATCTTTTTTTTTTTTTCATCTGGGATAACATGTTACATCCATGACACCTGGGCGGTGGATGAATTTCTTTCTACCGCATTAGATAAATTAATATTAAGGAATACATCACATCATTTGGTGTGCTTGACTGACAGCTAGCCATTGGTTCTGCCGTTGGTCTTAACAGCTTGGTCCAACATCTTTGCAACATTGTGCTGTGCGGTTTGAGTAAAAATGGACTTCAAAGGCTCTCTGTATAAATCTACAGGTCATGTGACCAGATAGTTAGTCCAGCATTTACAGCCAATGCTAACAATGTGTGTGGTACTGTGGGGATGGAGGTGCAATGGTTTGGGATTGTTTGAACTCAATGCATGACCAGGTTCAACAAGGAAAACCTAAAAAAATAAAATTCATATGTAGAAATTGAAAGTGGTGAATGCTAGAATGGGGGTTTTGAAGATGAAGGAAAAACCTTAATTTTCCTGAAAGAATTCTGTGGAAGAGCAGTTAATAACTGCTCCTCTTCTTCGTCTTGGGTAGCACCATCACCATGGTTACCGTCAAAGAGCTGGTTATTTATTACTCTCTCAACTGTGATGTCAGATTTCCTGCTAGTTCCTGGACTTGGTCAACGATGGTGTTTCTTGATGTTCTGATATTGAGACTCAGTTTATGGTCAGAACCAACATGTTCATATTCCTTCGGAACATGCTGATTTAAAAATCTATATTCTGAAAAAATATAGATTTGAAGCTAAGGTTACCTTACTTAACTCCTTTCTTGGTGTCAAACGTTCAACTGCCATGCTAGTGTATGCTATCAAAATTACAACTTTTTGTTTTTGTAAAATCACAAAAAAGCTTTGTGATTTCACAACTTTTTGTCCAGATATCGTACTTTTTTTTAATCATAGTATCTCACATTTCTCAAGAAATACTTTATCTCCAAAAGCAGCTTTTTTTTCCCTTGTAAAATTGCAGATTTAAGAAAAAAATTCACTTTTAAGGTTGAGACTTTTTGTTGTGAAACTACAAATTTCATAAAATTGCAACGATTTAAAATCTTTGATGTAGAAATGCATTTTTTTTAAATTGCAACTTTTTGTCCTAAAATAAAACACAAAAAGAAAAAGAAAGAAAAATAAATATTTACAAGTTCGTAAATTTTCAACAAAATTAGTAACCTTTTCTTCTGAGATCGTTACTTTAATGCAATAACATGTTTTTGTTGTAAGTTATGAGTTTATCTGTGGATGGAAGTGGGTAGTCGTGACGTTTGTTGTCATGACTTTTTGATGTAAATCTTTTTCTTTTCCTTCTAAAGTAGCTGCAGTGTCCTGGCTGCTGGCAGCGTCCTCAGTTATTTGAGTTTGTGATCTCAGTTCTTAATTAAACGAGCAGTCGTGTTGGCACCTCTTCAGATTTTTGTTCATGTTATATATTTATGCTGGCCAGATAAAATTATGTGTTAGGTTGGATTCGGCCCATGGGCCTTGAGTTTGACACATATGGATTTGAGCGTATGGATAGCAATGAAAAATACTTGCCAGAACAAATTTTTGTATAAAAAAACAAAACAAAAATACAAACAAAAGAAAAAAAAAAACAACCTTCCCTGATAGTTCTGTTCATATATCTCAATGTTTTCTCTCCATGTTTGCAATAAAAAAGATGACACTTTTGGTTTTGTCTGACACATTTTCCCCTTCAGTGTCTAAAGTAAAGTATTATAGGTTCAAAGAGTGTTTGGCTGCACATCATGGGGGGAGGGGGAGGTTGGGGAGTAACGGAGGCAAAGTGGTTGAAGCTTCATTTACTGTATCACATAACAGGTTTAAGGTGAGACACACTGGTCTCATCCGTGTGTCTGTCTGTGTGTTAAACTGCTTGTCAGTCTGTCTGTCTGAACAGGCTTGACTTAATTAACTTGCCATCAAAGTGATGTGATAGTGCGTAGCTATGTCTCACAAAAGGACAAAGCTAGTGGCATGAATTGGAAAATAATGTGTTGCCGTCTTCCTTTTTATCTGCACCGTTGCAATGGTTTGCATGTCACCACTGTTAAATGTCAATCGGATGGATAGTGTGAAACCACCAGCAGGATGTAGAAATGTCAGCCGCTGAATGCTTAGTGACGGTAGCCGTTTGAGTGTGGAGTTTACTAACAATGCTGAGACACTAGCACATTACAGAAGGGTGTAGGAATAGTCTGGGAGATTTTGAGGGAAAGTCTTCTGTATGTTTGTCTTCCCTATTTACCCGTTTCGCCTCTGGCGCACTTTCTTCCAAGACATGAGCATTCACGTGGTATAAGCAGGCATGTCTATGCACAGATGCATCCACTGAAGCAAAACATCAACCAACATCTTCTCTTTCTTCTGCCCTATCTCATGCAACTCCACCTTCTTTTTCTTTTCTTCCACATTGCACATCTCCTTCGTGCTCTTTTTTTCCCCCCTTTCTGTGTCTCTTTCTGAGACAAGCAGAGACACATTCAGAATCAGCCCATTAAATAATAATTGACTTGTCAAATATTTAAGAAAAAGGCACATGAAAAGATAAGAAATGCCAAGTGTTGGAGAAGAGTGTCACTGGCCCCCTTGTTCGTGTCTCTGAGTGTGCATGTTTGTGCACGTGTTTGTATCTCCTGAAGTGTACAGCAAGGAACATGAGATACAGCTCACCGGTTTAGACTGTGTCAGAGTGAAGAACACCTGAAGGAAGAATGAGAATTAAACTTGCATATCAGCCATCGTTTTGATGAAATCCACAAACATTCCTGCTTTTTCTTTTTTTTTTTTTTTGGTATGCCATACACAGTTTCCCCTGAATTTCCACAAACCACACAAAAGGTCCTCACAGTGAACAGAAAGCCACCTCTCCAGAATCCAAATAATGGATGTCTATTTACAGTTAGCGTCTCTCCCATTGTTCTGAGAACCAGCAAACATCTTTTCCACTCACATATTCAACCAATCACTCAGGCTCAAGATCAAGCAGGCCAGCTGGCCAGTAACGCAAAACGCACACATTCAATAAGCCAGTCAGTCCACCAGCTAACCAGTCAGCCATCAGTCAGTCAGAGAGCTATCCAGTTAACACCGCAGCTCACGTGTCAGAAGTGGACTACAAATCAGGAAAGAATTGGCACCTATATAAGAATCTGGACTCTTGATTATTATATTTTTTCAAATCAAAGAAAAGGCCTTGAAACCCAAGATCTGAGGATAGATGATGGCTTATTCTTAATTACAGTGCAGCTGCTGAATGATGTCTGATCAGTAGTTGGCGGTTGCTTATATGATTTATGATCTATGCGTTGCCTCATTCCAGCCGTGTTGTTGTTGACTTGACCTTTTGCCTCTTTAAAAGAACTACTTTCTAAAATGATCAGTGAAAGAAAAATGGAAAAAAGACTAGGACAATGTCCTTTGTGCGAGATGACGACAATCCACAGTGCTGCTTATTGCCACAAACTGCTTGGTACAATATTTTTTTTTTAAAAAGGGACGGAGAAAGATTTTCATGTATTTCAAAGACGCACATATTAGAAAGTAGTTCATGTTTTCACAGTGGAAACTTATATGAAATCCAGGGCAATGTAGACACAAAAAAAAAAAAAAAAGAAAATCCAGTTGAGGGCACATTCTCACTGTACGTGCGTCTCTGCCCTGTGGTTTACGTGGCCACATATTTGGCATCACTTTGCTTACTTGGCCATAACACGTTACCTTTTTCATGGCCAAAGGAAGGGGAAGCTCTCCCATGTACACTCACAGATGATTATAGATTTCAGCGGCAACAATTATTATAAAGTTAACCACACATACACTGAACCTCTTGTGACTTTGACATACAGTATCTTCATATTTTTCATTTGTATGTCTTTTATTTTTCAGTTAAGTATGTTGCTGTCCTGACACCCATTTCCAAAGTAATTGCTGACTGAGCAACTATCCAGGACATTGTAACGCTGAATATTGGTGTACATTTGGTTAGGTATCAACAGCACCAACGTTTCAAAGTTGGAACATTTAACACCTTCAGCATCTAAACTGAAGCCCCAAGTCCATATTTGTCTCGCTTTTACCGTCTCTTTGTGCAGTTGCAGAAATATTTCTTCAGCGTTATCACACACACATACACGCACACACCATGCTTGGGTGTGGCAGCCAATCAAGGGCTTATGCATTCACAGCAACAGCTGAGGTCGAACTGGGGCATTATTTATTGTTATTGTTGTTGGCACACTGTGCACACATACACAAATCACCACTGCTCTCCTTTACCTTCCTCTCCCAAACACATGCACACACACACACATTTTAGTAGCAGCATTCATAAGCATAAACTCACTTAGAATGACTCAAAAACACATTGAAACATGTGCAAAAGTTTAGCGTATTCATAGGGTACGTTCACATTATCATCCACAATAACGGCAGGACCACATCTGATGAGTCACACAGTCATTCAGCCACAGGACAACCACATCCAAATACGCAGCCAGAATGATAAAGAACAAGTTACAGTCATAACAACAGTCCAGAAACAAATGGTATTACCCCAAAACAGTCCCAATTTCAACATCATATTCTGGGAATAGATGTCTAGACAGAGGAGAGACACTCCAGCCAGTTTCAGACTGGCCAATTTTCATTGTTGGCTGATTGTTGGTCTGTTCAGTTCATACAACTTGCTACTGTGTAATCAGGAGTCTTGAAGTTATTTAGCTTTTCATATTATGTTACTGATCGCTGACAGAGAGCCACACATTACCCAATCTGACAGCAACCTCATAACCACGTGCAAAACACAGCTGATTATTTGAAAATGTATCAAGAGAGGAAACAAGCAGTACAAGGGGTCTGTGCTATGATCTCTTTAGAACGCAAATAAGGAAAAAAAAAACGACAAAGATATGAATGAAGGGATATAGTTGCAAACACTGATAGCAAATTATCTACCAAGAGAGTTGAGGGCCAGTAGAAAAAGCTTTATTTAAATAAAAGATAAAACAGACCTCAAAATCTGAAGAAATCGTGAAAATTACAAACTCCAAAAAACCTTGTTTCTAGAATCTACAAACTCAAATCATACTGCTCATTCAAGACAAAATCATCCAGTACAAAAGGTATATACCAAAGGTCTCACATCACTCAACGTAAAATGTTTAAAATGGGTTTAGTGGTCAAAGGCATTTGCTCACAATGCACCATGGGTAGCACTAATGGTTACTTTCACACCACATGGACCTGCCTATATGTTCACTCTTTCTGCTTAATATTACCAGGAACTTTACACCATTCTCAGCTGTAGAATCCCTTCATCTGCATCACTCTGCTCACTTGGTAACTGTATTGAACTTGACAATCTTCCAATTAAAGACAGAAACCCAGTCTTTATTTCGCTATCGCCAAGAAAAAATTAATTCTCTATTCGAAATTCAAAAAAGGACTGCCTACCTGGGATGCTCCGAATGGTGCTCCCCCCATATGTTGAGTTGCACACACACACATATATATATATGTACACACATACATACAAAAAGAACAATATTGCACACAAGATGAAAAGAAAAAAAACACACCAGCACACCTTGCACACATATGCACACACACCACACATCTCTGATAACACTTGCCACAAAAAAATCCAGTGGAACCAATTACAGCTTCACTCGCCTGGCAAATCATACCTCAGTTTTAACCCTTTCCTGCCAGGGAGCAAGGAGAATAAAGTAAGACTTCTTTTCTTTCAGAAAAAAAAAAATCTTCAAGCCCTGAATGCACTTTTATCTATTTATACTGAAGCTACGTTTTATCATCCCAAAAGGGGAACAGAGGAGAAGGAAATGAGGAGCCGTATTCAAGGCACGTTGATGGGAATTGGACCATCATGTCCACCTGACACAAGCAAAGATACATCATTCCCACTGACTAAACAGAGTTAAGCCAGTTTAATGGAAGGACATCAAGGTAATAGATGTACTACTCTGTATTCACAGTGCACTACCAAAAGCTTGTAATAGATTAATAAAATGTCAGTTTTACAAAACAATTTTCACTCCTATTGAAATTCCTTAGTTAACTTTCTTCATTTTAAAGCAGTAGGCAATTTTATGACATTAAAAAAGAAGGCCAGTCATTCATCCTTTCTTATTGATCCTCTACTGTTCTTGTGATCATCACCTCGTCCTCTGGAAGTTTCAAAATAAACAAACAAGTACATGCAGATGATTTGGTGGGATCAAGAAAAAAAATTCTAATCAAAAGGGGACCATCAACAGTAATATTCAAACAAGTCCATAATTCATTTTTCACAGCTTTCAAGTGTTTGGAATCCGACTTTATTTATTTGGAAACGTACAACAAGTGTGTTCTTTCATGTAATCTTTCTGACAGTTAACTAGTTTTAAAATTCAGGATGCAAATGTTTCTTTAACATTCTTTCTTAAACAAGGCAAATAGCAAGACAATGAAAAAACTACTGACATAGACTTACAACATATGCTATTTTACCAAACACTTTTTTTGGTTTTTAGGCAGCCAAGTGCAGGAAGGGTGCTCGTGAGTCCCAGTGGAAAAAGGTTCCAGGGACTTTGAAGGGAAAGTAGTTTATGAACTTTCCGGTGCTATAAAATACTGATGTTTAATCAAAGCTGCTGGCAGATCTTTTACGTACAAGGTGTCCTGGCATTATGAGATGTCATTTACTATTTGGGGAAAAAAGGAAAGCCCTTCCCTCATTTTTGAAGTCACTTAGTCGCCTCATCTTAGTTACTTAGTCTATAAATCTTCAAAAGAGGCTGGCGTTATTTATTACATACTATTGTTACAACATTTAACTAGTGTATTACATGCTGCATCTTAGATAACCTGTGGCTAAATTCTTTGGAAAAATCATACCAAAACGCTTTTGAGTGTTTGCTTTTCCTTCTTCACCTGTTTAGCCTGGAGGTGAGATGAGTATGTGAACTAACCATCTAAGAATGAAGCTAGAAAAAAAAAGAAGACACATTCTCAAAGGTCATTTTATCAGACAATATTGCATTTATATCAGGGACTGCAACTGAAAGTAGTATCATAGCAGACATTATTTCAAATATTTTAGTCATTTCCTTCTGACTCATTGTTCACTTTGATAAAGAGAAAAAAATATATAAAGATCGACAGCTTAAGAAGAGGTTTTTCTGAATTAAAATACAGTTGATGAGAGCTAAGATGGCAGGAGAGGGTCAAACCAGCAACCATTCCACTTCCAGGTTGAAGCCCAGGGAGGAAGTTTGTTTTGTTGCAGAGCAAGTCCCCATTGACTCCAATGTTAAAAGTCCCAACTTTGCATATTTACAGCCTGGTACAAAAGTTGGTTTTGGTGTCTATAGTTAGATTTGACATTCATGCCAACTGTACGGGAGGTGAACTATTTTGTACCACATCAGATAGATTTATATTCAGCAATAAAACTGACCAATCAGAAGCCCGGCTTCATTTGACATGCTTGAATGAGAGCTAGCCATTGGCTCTGCCGTTGGCTTTGACAGCTTTGTCCCGCCTCTTTGCAGTATGCCACTTTGCGATTCGAGGAAACGTGCATTTCAAAGGCTCTCTATGGGTCACGTGCCAGGATAGTTCACCTATAAGTTATTGGCAATGGTTGATGGGTAAAATTCACCATTCTATAAAAAATACCTACCTGAAAACAACAGATTCTTTTATTTATTTTGTTGAGTGACAGGAAGGGTGGTAAATAGCACAAATAAAAAAAGTTTTTTAAAATCTGTCCTTTTGCTTTCTTCCCCAGTTATATTCGGTCGTCCCACGAGTCCCATGTCAATGGAGGCTCACACAAGCTTTGCAAGAGCATGTACAGTATGTCAGACCAATAAGTAAAATTTCTTCCCACTTCCACAAGAAAGTAAGGAGTTTGTCCAGTTTGACACAGCTTTGAAACAGTCCTTCCGTGATAATGGGTGGCAATTTTACTATGACAGTGGCACCCATAAGCTACCCACTGCCTCTGGGTGCATTGTATTCATCAGAAAAGCAGGCACCAGGGGAAATATCCCAGGCGTACGAGGAAGTTCTGCTTGAACAGGTTGCAACTGATGTTGAGAAAGGATACCATGAAGTTACCATGCAGTCAAGAAAACTAGCCTGTCCACAACCATACCAATGCAATGCATACTATATTTCACCATTATCATACCATTTTTAAGGTTCGTTCCACAACATGACCACAAAGTTTGGTCATATGAAATGGACCGACTGCACATGGCAACAATCAGTTTTTCCTCCCCTCTTCCCCTTATTGGCCTACTCCTGTGCACAACTGAATTGACTTGCATCTATTTTATTGAGCCACAACTTGATTGACTAATGCTTGTGTTGAAGCCTTAAAATTGAAACTTTTCTCAACTTGTGATGCAAGCAATGCTTCAAGATTGACACAACATACCCACAGTTCAGTTCAGCAGTGCACAACATCACCCCATTCAAAGTCAGTGGACAGCAACACTGTTGATGCCTCTGACTCCTATGTGCCATTTTTGTATAATTTACTTTCACTTAACATTAGGATTGCCTAAACACATAAATACACCACGTGATTCAAGAAAGCCGGGTTCATTATGTCCAAGTAAATCTTCAATTGTCTATGAATTTCTCTGAAAAAAACACAATAGAACATAATATTCCAGCAATAGAAATGCAAGTGAACTCAGAAAAAGTCTAGAAAAGCAGTCTACAAGCATTCCACAAAACGTTAAGAATCATATTTTCCATGTAACTCCGATCTCTAAAACATAATATACACATGCACCCCAACAAAGGGACCAAATATCAAACAAAAGTAGGTAATAATCATCACACATATATATATACATTTTCTCAGCATCTTAACACCTCTCTACAGATCACATTTCATAGCAACACGAGAAATCAAGTTCAGTTCATGGGGAGAGTTGACAAGAAGGAGAGCAAAGAAACAGAGGAGAAAAACAGTAGAGGAAAAGAAAGAGTGCAAAAGGGGCTATCGATTGGTTTGAGTTGGCTCAATCTAGGATTGAACTTAATCACTAATGCAGAGCATCACAGCAGGAAGCTCCGTTGTAAGGCTCTAAAGGAGAGAACAGAGGAATGTTCCTACTCTTTTTTCAATCGCATCCCTGATTCATTTTCATTTGTCTTTCCACCTCCAGCAGTGCCTCGATAAAGAATTGTTTCTGTCTCTTTTATTTTTTACTTGGTGCTCACACATTCCACTTTTTTGCTTTGTTTTTTTTTTTCCACCTTTCCTTAGTTCTTTGCATCTTTTCCAGCGGCTGGCTTATTAGCACTCTCTCTGTACATATAATTGATTTCTCAAGCCTTCCTCTTGTGAAAATGTCATTCATAATTCTATGTGATAGCAGCTGAATGGCTGGATGCTGGTTAGCTGGCTCAGTGTCTGGTTGACTGTGGGTTGGATGGCAAACTGTGATGCAAAGTGGCCACTGACCCATTTGTATCAGATACAAAGAGACTGACAACCAAATCTGATTATAGCAACCAGATCAGGACCCTTGTGCAACGAATGGCCCCGGCCAGACTCATCTTAAGCTATTATTCACCTCTCTGTGCAGTTTAGTTTATGTAACCTTTAAATTAACCACAAGTTCTCACTGCTAATGAAGGGTGAAACTGAAGGAGGGGTTTAGAGACCTTAAAGAGGTACTGAAGGGGAAGTTCTTGTACAGAATTAAGCAGAATTGGACTACAAACTGGTCGATGGATGTGTCAGTGCTTTCTTAGCAACCAAAATGAGAAAAAACAGACTTTATCTGTTCCCCAAACATATCTCAAAATGTAGCCAGATCTTTTACACACACACACAGACACACACATATATACATATACATATATATGTATATATATATATATGTATATGTATATACATATACATATATATATGCTGTTGCGCTTATCAACATGATTTCAAAGGCACCTGGTTGCAGCTGATGGAGAAGAAGGCGGTGTGTGTGTGTGTCTGCATATACATAACAACCCAAACACCCCACTACCCTCCTATCGTGTCTATCCCTTCTCATGTTGCAGTTCTGTCCATTTAACTAAACAGGAGAGGAACAAGTGAGACAAACAGCGGGACAGCGAAACGCAGACAAGCTGAAAGCATAAGAAGCAGAAGGAGGATAAAAAAAAAAAAGTTTAGGTTGAAAGAAAGAGGGCACAAAATCAGAGAGGCTTGCAAGCAAGAAAAGACAGCGGCAGACAGTAGTGACAAATCGAATCTGATAAATGAAAAGCTACAGACAGATTGGAGCTGAGAGACAGTCATGTACAAAGATGAGGAGACAAACGGAAAAAAGTGTGACAGACAGGAAAGAGAAACATGAAGAGGAACTTACCGGATGCCTACCCTGAGGGTACATGATCCCAGGAGAGGAAAGGCTTCCAGTCCGTTTGATGGCCAGGTTAGTCCCCTGGCCCTCCACTCCTCTGCCCTCCACCGGTTACACTGTCACACACACCCGCACGCACGAACCCACACACACACACACACACACACACACAAGCCCACTCACTCTCTGTAACACTTAGTAGGTCCTGTCCCTGCTCCTTAGCTTGGCTGAGCAAAGCAGTCTTCACTCTTCTCTTCGTTGCTCTCCGTCTTTATCTTTCAACACAACAGAAGAACGTTCAGCCCGACGACTCGTTTATCCAAAAATGTCATGAGATAACGGAGCAACAGACTTCACCTCCACGTTTGTCTTTACCCCGTGAAACCCAAGTCACAGTTTCTCCTCCTCACCTCCTCGTCTTCCTCGCAGTGTCTACCCCTTTTCCTCAGCTTGTGATCAGTCAAAGTCCACACGTAGTGACATGATACAGAATTTCTTCCAGGCAAGCAGCCCCTCTTCTACATCTCGTCCCCCTCCTCCTGTTCCTGCCCTCTTCCTCTTTGCGCTCCTTCACCCTGCAGTCCACTGGTGAAACATACAAACATAAACACTCACTCAGCTCAACCAAATAGTCCTCTTCCCTGCTTTTTCCTCCTCTTCACCCTCTCTGACACACTGAAGCCTTGACTGCTGCAGCAGGGAAAAAGGAGGAGAAGGGAGGGGAGAGAAGAGAGTGAGAGCTTTGTTTTTAATCTAAATGTGGAAAAAAAAAAAAAACGCAAGAGGAAAGCAGGAAAGAACAGCAGGTCAGTGGAGGATCCAGCGGGCTTTTCAGCAGCAAGCCCTAGACTGTAATATATTGTGCCTGTTGGCTTCAACACAAACACGACAGGCTGCTAAAGCTCCTCTTAAGGTGGAGCTGAGTAGATAGAGACACCCGGTCATACACAGCAGGGGAGAGAGAGGCAAGAGATGGATCCATTTTCAATTGTGGTCAGACACATGCAAAGACCAGGCTCAAAGTGATATGAATGGAGATGCAAACAAACACGCTCAGACACTAATTCCCAAATTCATGAAAGCCACGTGCTCACGCTAAAAAGACTCAAAAGGCAGAAATGTGTACTCACACGCACAGATTCACACGAAATAGTCACTCAGAGTGACAAGTTTGTTCTTCAGTTTACAACTTGCATTAGGTGCATCTGGACTGGACAGAATCCAACCATGCTGAATTGCGTACAAATCTAGATTTTAATGCATCTCTGTTTTACCAAAGACTGCTGGTGATGAGACTTTCAGACCACAGTACAGCAGCCAGATGTTTGTGATGTGCACATGCATCTATTACCAGCCCTTCTCAAACTAACTAAAAAAGTAATCAAAACAAACTGAACCAAAAAGAAAACTTAACTTGAAGCTTTCAAACAGCTTGAAGGGCTCTACATCTCAAGAAGGTTTGAGCAATGTTTACATCAGGTCTTCTCTCTGTCTTTGTGAGAGACTCCCAAGCTCAAGAATGCACTTTAGTTAATGAAAGAAGGTTTGAAAGTTTTCCTTCTCCAACTGCAAGGCTCGCATGCACATGCAGTGAGATAGGAACACATGTCTCAAACATGGTGGAGACATGCAACGTTGCCAACGGAATGGGATCACTGGTGTTTACTGGTAACTGGATTGATGATTTAATGATTATTGATGGTCGGCTGCTGACAGAAATAGCTAGATTACCTCTAAGGTTTATAGGTCTATACTCTTAAAGTTAATGTTCAACCAAATGCAGCAAAACTAACAAGACGGTGCTTCACAGCACAGGTGGATCGTTACTCTAAACGTACCAAAAAAAGCAACTCTGGACTTTTTGAATACAAGGAATTTAAATATGATTCAATTTCCAAGTCAGTCACCTTCAGTTACTGAAGACAAAACTGACAACAACAAGGCCAATGGAAGGAGCCTGCAGTGAAGGCATTACATTTACATTCATATAACTTTATCCAAATACATGCAAGCACCTGAACATTTGTTTAAAATGGCTGGGATCCCATCCATCCATCCATCATCTATACCTGCTATTTCCTGTGCAGGGTCATGGGGGTCTGCTGGAGCCTATCCCAGCCCTCTCTGGGCGAAAGGCAGGGGTACACCCTGGACAAGTCGAAACCTGCTAAATTAAAGATAAATACATGTAAATCACATCTTGATTGTTTTATTTCAAATCCATTGTGGTGGTATACAAAGCCAAAACTATAACAGCTCTGTAATTGTCCTAATACTTCTTGACCTATTAGTTCATTGGCATTCTCACATGAGAAAGAAGTTTAACGTGGGTGTGTGCTGTAATCTAAGCTTCTATGATTTGATCAGTATTATCCATTATCTCTAACCATATCCAGGATGTGAGAAATGAAATCTGGCCTCTGCGGGCTTGGGTACTCCCAAAGACAACCATGAGACGGTGTCTGTGTGCAAGTGTGAACCAGCATGGTGAAACAATGCTCCTGTCACTCAGCTTATCTCAGATGATTCTGCGATGCCAGCATGTAGTGTGCAATCAGACACCGATCTGGTGCTGTGCCACACCTGTTTGGCTTGTTTGAAATACCAAAAGAGAAGCAGAAGCAGCTTAAAAAGTATGGCTTTTCCACTCCGATATGGCACAACTTGTGTGTGAAAAGGGCTTCAGTAGATATTGATTGCATTGTTGCTCTCTTTATACAAGCGAAACCTCATGTGTCTCTATTATAAGTGGTCCTGAATTTCTGGGCTGGCATGTAGAATTAAACTTTTATGCATTGAGAAAATATACCCTATAGAAAGCTTAACTTAAAAATGCATTGTTAAGCTCATTGTCAATAAATACGTTTTAAAAAATAACATCTGCACAAAGAGTGGGCCACACTTTTGCAGATATGTACAAGAGATTTATATATAAATATATATAGATAGATATAGGGATGACACATAGTAAATAATGAAGGAAAATTTGTTAAAACGACACACATTGCACCAGAGGAATGTCCACTTACTGCCAGGGATGTAATAAAATCAGCAAGTCAAGTATCTAGAGGATTACCACTGTAACACTCCAGAAATATCTCTTCCACAGCAGGATAAAAATTGTCTGCCTGCTTACTTCTGAGTGGTGACTCTGGTACATATGTTATTTACAGGAGTGCAAAGAATGGACCACTACCTACTGAGACCTGGTATTTAAAGACTTTCCAAGTTCAGTACACTGGGCTGGCCCAGACGTGCTTTGGTGCTGTTTATAATGAGCTTCTCCAGGGCAGCTCTCCCTTTGAACTTGATCAAACAGCCATTAATCCGACACTGCAGACTCGGACACAGTTGGTCCTGGCATCCGTGGAGGATTTCCAGTAAGATAGGAATTGCATTTGATAACTAGAGGGTTAGCCAGAGGTCAGCTCCAAAGCCTCAATTAAGGACAAATACAGACATCCTATTATACCAAACACTACAGACCCTTTGAGAAAGTATAATGCCTCTTTTTTAATCTCCTCTGAAAGTCTCTGCAAGGTTTACTTAAATGCTTAACATGCTGAGCTTACACAGAGTTAAAGTGTTGGTATTCTCTATGCCATTTTCACACTATTCACGCAGATTTTATCATTATTATTATTATTATTAGAAAGCAGGTGTTGGACGGAAGATGGAGTGATCAGTTCTTCGTGAGCTAATAATTAATATAATACATTTTGCTGGGTGGTAGCTCTGGTGCTTACCTTAACACAATTTCACTAAATTAAAAAAAAAAAAAAAAACGATAAAAGCATTAAATCCAATTCCTTTATACAGTTCATTTGATTGGATTTCACTGATGCTATGTTGTTTAAAGATTCTCTTCATTTCAAGTAGGATGATGCTACTTAAAAAAAAAACAAAAAAAAAACTGCTTTTAACTCTTTGTTTTAAAATAGAACAATAATCCAAAAGGGAAACAACACAAGTCTGAACTTCATCATGAACGTCCACCTAACATGCCTCAACAGTGGTCATCCTGTCTGCAGAGATACCCATAATGCACCAATATGCTTTCTCTTTGCTTTAGCAGATGTCTGATGTACCAAATGAACCACACAGTGTCAAACACACACTGATCCACCAATTAAATCCACCAATTAAATTCACAGAACAAGTCAGGGTTAAGATGTTTGCGCCTAATGAATCCAGGAAAATTTCACGATACTAAAAGTTCGTGAATCTTCTGAATTTTTGGCGAAGGAATTTTTGTCAAATTAGAATTTGTGTTTGACCTCTCATGAAAATCACAAAAATAGAACTGACGCATCATTGAAACTTATCATTTATCAAATGATCTTTTTCACAAATGTCCCTTTAATTTTATGCTTGTTTGGTTGCGATCCTTAATCTGAATAAAATGTAATACATACCTTACATATATTCATTCATTGGAAAATTGATAATAATTTTGGTGAACCCTAGTTTCCTGCCCTTTTAGAGCACATGGCAGAAGTTCAAAATGGCCACCAGAAGTCACATCATCTAGTGATCTGCAGCAAATACTAGATGACACACCATTTGCTGATGTTATGTGATTAAAAATATATGAAAAAGAATTCTGTGAAATAAAAAATTGCCTGCTCTGTACCATTTTTCGTGGAATTGCCCGTCTGACCTGACTAAATAGAGCTTTAGTTCACTGTATGCAAGTCAATGCCACCGCAAACTCCATGGGTAGTCTATGGACTTTTCCTCACCAGTGAAAAGAAATACTAAAAAGTATTCCTTGCAGGTCACAGAGTTTAATCATTCAAAGATCCTGTCCTTCACAAGATGTAATCACTCTTGCTTGAATTTGAAGACTAAGCTACCATAACATTAAGGAAAAAAAATACCATTCATGGCCATAGACGGCAGTGTTTTAACAAAGTACATTTTGTCCCTGTAAAGGACACAAGGAGACAGATTTGGAAGATATGCAGTCACTGAGAAACACAAAAGGAGAAAAGGAGGGTGAAGAAACCAACGGTAGCAGCATCCCACATATATAACAGCATCAACTTCTCACTAAAATCTCTATCCATCTATCCGTATTATTAACATCCAAACCAAGTGTCCTTTTCTGTTGATGCAGGTCAAGAAGTAAGATTCCAAACAGGTCAGTCGAGTGAATTTAACAAAGACAGGCACAACTTGGCGAGCATTCAAACCCAGGGACTTCACGCTGCGAGGCAACTGTGATTGCTAAAAAGAAACCTTGGATACTGCTTGGCAGATTGCCATAAAATTTATTAGGCAAATTTGTACCTCTAAGAGGTTGAATGTTTTCCATTTTTGACACACAAGCTTTCTTTACATACTCCCCTCAATCATATTCCTTCTTCCCTCTACCTTTATCCTAAATCTCTTATGCACACAGTCATTCAATGATGCCCCGCAACCACCATCGCCTCCACCATTCCCCATGTAGCCCATTGTACTAATCAGCATTATCTAATTGTCTAGAATGGATTATGCAGATAATTATTCCCCTGACTCCTCACACTGGGAATCAGAGCGACAGATGGGCAAGTATGCAAACACACAAACATACAGACGGAGACACCGACGCGGTCCTGAGATGATATAAGCTCAAAGCTTGCAGGTATATTCATCAAAATCACTTAAAATATTGCTTCAGTCCATAGTATGAATACAGACTGATGGCAGCAGGGTGGAACCACTTGATGCGCTGAACACTGAATGCCCTGTCATTGCCTTTGAAAATTCAAAGGTGCAAAGAAACAAATGATTCAAACATCAAGTTGAAGACAGATGTCACACAGGATAAAATCTGCATGTTGTGTTAAATACAGTGCATGCAGAAAATAACAGATGGCATTCTGAGTTTCAAAAGCAAAATGGTAACGCACATAATCAGCAAAGCTTCTCATCAGCTCCTGACTTTTATCTTAATGCCTTTTACTGAGGGATTTCAGAAATTTTGAACTCAAATGGTAAATGGTAGACTGTCACTGACCTTGTCCCGGTTGCTGCAGGAGAAAAAGGAAGCATGCAGCCTGGGAGGACCCACAGAGGACAGCCAGCGCCTCCGAGCATCTAAAAACATAGCAGCACAATCAGATCAGCATGGATCTCAGCTCTGAAATTCATCTTCATGAGTACATTATAAAGGCCATCTAATGACACATAAGTTCACAAGAACAGATAAATGTTAATAAAAATAATACCAAGCCTGACTGCTGGACCTACTGTAGTATTATATCTGAGCTGTATTACCAGACAAATAAAACAGAAGGCTGGTAGAAAGACTAAACTGAGACATTAGGCTGGGGGGTTATGATGAGACTAATTCATGGCAGATAAAAGCATAAATTACCCCAACATTGTCTCTCCTGTCAGACAATAAACTGTGTTACATGAACAAGACCTTCAGTGTTTTGCTTTACATTAAAAAAAAAAGGTTTGATATCCACCGCTTTGCATTATTACCCTTTTATCACTTGATAGGCTATGAATACTCTGAAAGTTTTTATCCTAATATATCCTGCTTAACTTAATAAAAGTTGTAGCCTATGTCGAAGTAGCAGAAACACAAGAAACGCAGTAATAAATAAATAACCGCTTGAACCGGGTCACATTACGTTTAAATGACCGTGCGTGTGTTTGTCTTTTCCTTATATCAACAACGAAAGCCTGTTTTTAATGCTAAAATGTCTCAATTTAAACCGTTCAGACGGATATCAGTAACTCTTCCGTTCCACCTTAACGATTCTCGCCTTGCCTTGGGCTTTCTGCGCGCTCTGATTGGAAGCAGCCTTACTTTGCTCCGACCAATCGTCTTCACAGGACCCCACGTTGGGTCCTGACATCATCGAGACGGCTGGCCAATTGCGACCCGACCCGGTTTGTTAAAATGGTGTTGGTGGGAAGGAGGGCGGGGGGTTGCTCAGGAGTCTGTGGGGATTGTGGGCATTGAAGTTCCAATTATTCAGCACGCGCTCCCGTGCACAAACACGCACGCTGTCAGTCACGCTACATAAATGCTCAGTAAATTCTGCCGTTAATTTCAGCCCCACTATTTCTACAGCACACACACATACAGAATGGGTAAACACTTCACATTTCAGAAAGACCTGGAGATAAAATAAAGATTTATTCCGACTAATTTTCTTTATTCCACTTCAAACAGAGAAACATCAAAATAAGTGAACATTGAACATAAATCATGATGTAGAAAGGAATGAGAAGTCAGCTGATGCACATGACCTGCAGAGTCTGGACTTCTGCTTTGAAATGTGCATTAGATCTTTCTTTCTTGTTTTTCATATGTTCTGATAAATGTATTACTAAAGCTACAGATATGCAAATGAAAACTTCACTTATATAGTAAGCTGGGAGTAGTACACATGGCTGTCTTCTTCCAGTTACCTCAGGCTTTACCAGTATTTGTTCTGTCCAGAAAGATTGGATGCTCTCCATTTCAGAGTGATACTGTGATATGCGATATATGAACCATAGAACACGCTTTGAAGTCCCCTCATAGACCACATCTTCTGCATCTGCAGCTGCAGAGTGAAAATAAAAAAAGCTGTTGACTCTCATTTTACCCACACTGTCTTGTCTTTCTCATATGGAAGGTTGATGTAAAGCTTTATGGACAGGATACATGTATATTTCTCCCAGGAGAGAAGATTGTGAAATATGTGTCTGTGGAGGGCAGTATTCGTGGTTATAAAAAAATAAATAAAAAAAACGAGGGGGGGGTGCAGACTTATCAAAGGAAACAGGCATGCTGTGGACCAGTGAGATGATCTCTGTTCAGAGTAGAAATTCTTTGCTGGTATTTCTGTATAGCACCTGCTCCTCCTCAGCGTGTCTCACCCGCAGTGCTGTTCCTTCAGTAATGACGCCAATGGTAAGTACTTGCGACCTCAGAAGCGACTTTATGCTTTAACCACACGTGTGGCTGCATCGCCGGCACAGTCAGCTGTAAAAGGAGAAACTGCCCCCTCTATATCTGCTGCAGCAGGCTTACGTGTCATTGTTCTCCCAGAAACCTGGCCTTTGTAAAGGGTGAACATCAAAGTCTGACATTTGTCATTATTTTTTAGCATATTGAGATTGAAGTGCATAACTCCTCTATGGCTTTGCTTGACATCAGATGTCCTTTCTTGATTTTCTTTTTCTTGTAATGTTTAATTCAAAGAGTTAGTTAAATAAGACAATTCATTTTAATTGATGGCCCTTCCAGTCTCAATAATAGACTGGAAGAAAGGAAGGAAGGAAGAAGGGGGTGGGATAGATTGTCCATGCCAAAGAACAGTAAGTTCAGTGACCTCTCACTCTTCAAACAACTCCAGGTTGTGTCTAATGGCTTTTCCAGCTCTATGGTTGAGCTCAATGATCTGACACCTCTGGCATCGATGCTTCTCCCAAGCAGAACCACCAACACAATATTCTAAGATGGCATAGACTACCACAGAAAAAAGAACATCTTTAGAACTTGTTTGGTCTTCAAGTTCAGTTTGGTGTTAAAATTTGCTCAAAAAGATTCGTAGTGCTCTGCTGCTTCGACTTTGTGGTCTAGGCAAGGCAAGTTTATTTCTAGAGCACAATGCATACACAAGATAATTCAAAGTGCTTTACATCTATAAAAATAATCACAAGACGCAAATAAAATCATTCCATAAAACACATAAATAATCAATAATTAATTAAATTAAAAATGAAGAGTGCAGAGTAGAAGTATAATTTAAAATTTAAAAATTAAGTGGAAGAGAAAGGGGAAAAAGAAGAAAACAGCAGTTAAAACTATTTTGCTTTTGGTTCTAAGATACAGGCTCAAAATAACTGAATTTGGAACTTTATTCAAATGCAGCTGAGAACAGGTGGGTCTTTAACCTGGATTTAAATAAACTGAGTGTTTCA
>JBAMYA010000019.1:15778593-15801853 GCA_037176975.1 Arrhamphus sclerolepis
ATTTCAACTCTCTAATGGAACTAGCCATTCGCCGCACCCACTCACAATGTGCACAAAGAAAGGACACACACACACACACACACACACACACACACACACGCACACACAGGAAAACTGAGTACGCATGCACACCACACCACAAAGCTGCTTGTGAACATGTGCCAGTAGGGGACACACACACAAATTCAAGCATATTCCCTGATGAAGGGAGGTGCGCGCACACACACAGACAGGCTCAACCCACACAAACTTTTTTCTTTTTTTTTTTTTAAATTGCTGACATGCCACACAAAAATACACAAGCAAATGTACATTGTCAGATGCACACAAAAATGAAACACACAACCCAACTTGTATCTGTGAATTTCATCTCGGCAAGATAAAGTACACACAGACCTTTGTGTGTGCGTGTGTGTGTGTGTGTGCGCGCGCGAGCGTGTGCCCAGCACGTATCACAGTTGCTGTCTTGGGCTTCCAACCTCAGAGTTTGTGTGGGTGCATAAATGTGGAGGTCTTTAAATCATGGAAGCTGCTACTTCTGTGTGCATGTGTCCATTTGTCAAAGCATACTCGCGTCTTCCAATATGGCTGTCAGTGTGCAGCGTCAATCATAAGGAGTGTGTGTGTGTGGGGACATGCAGCTCCAGACGAGGTCACTGATAAAGGCTGGTCCTTTGGAGACCCATCGCTCTCTCCCACCTACAGGCTGAACATAAATTACTCCCCCAGCTTCAGTCACACAAACTGATGTATGGACATCAGCTTCTCTCTCCCCAGTATGAATCAGGCTTCTTGGAACCTTACAGGTTATAAATGCAAAGTCCTCATCGATTTATTTTGTGGATAAATGAAAATAGACAAAAAAAAAGCCTGCTTGTCATTGTAATGAGCATTTCAGAGACAATTTTTTAGTGCCATTATTGCATTTATTATTTTTAAAATTAAAATATCTGTTTCAACGTAAATTCAAGGAATATTTGATTACCTCGAGGAAGAATTGTCTAACTGTCATAGTCTCCTGTCCTTAATATCAGCAAAACCCAGACAAATTAACTTTGGATTCAGCACTATGTCTCACGATGAAACAACTTAACAGGACTACAGTGGACATCACGGCAGAGGCAACTATGAAGCGGCTCAGAAAAGTAGTGACAGAAGAGAAAATGAGAGGGACCAAGCAAGAAAGGTAGGAACTTAACTTCCACGCCTACAGAGGGACCCTCTGAGCTAAAATGAAACAAAATATTGATTCTAACATTTTGTTTGAAGGCAGCACCATGGAAGGTTGAGCTCTTTAGCATCTTTTCTCTGGCTGAGAAGCAAACTGTTTGCGCTTTTCAGAGACATATTATCATACAATGTCATTTAATAACTTTATTTTTAACTGTTTTGTACAAATCTCTTTCCCTGTTGCATATATTTGCACAGCTTTCAAAATCAAAATCCTGCTAAGAGCAGGAAGTTAATGCAAAGGAATGCAAAATGAATTTCAATTGGATTCTGTGCAGGACATGTAAAGTGTGTCCTTACAAATTAATGTAGAAATTCAGTGGCTCCACATGTATACCATTAACTTCGGTTGGTAAATAATCTGTGCCCCCTAGTATTCAACATAAGGCAAAGCTTTTCTTTTCTAATGCATGAAAAAACTGCTAAAGCAATGAAAAAGGCTAGTTTAATTTGAGTAATTTTCCCACCCTTTTTTATGGAATATTAACATGGATTACTTACAAAGAACACAACAAATAACACATGGGAAGAATTAAGTTTGGAGGCTGTTCTTTCTGAAGCGCAGCCAGTCTTATAAAAAAACAACAACAAACGGCATTAAAAAACTAACACTATGACCACTATTAACCACCTTGACGCCGCTCTGTACTCTTGACTTAATGTCTATGAAGTTTTGACTTGTGTTCAAATTGCAACTCGTTTGACTGTCAGGATAATGGCCTGTTCACTACTCCCTTTTACTCAACCGAAAACAGCGCAACATTTCCCTACAACTCACAACGAAAGTTCACATTTTTCCATTGTAATCAAGGCAAAATCTAGAGAGGGCAAGTGTGTGCCCCTGTTGGAGATAATGTGGATTCTTACAGCATTTCCAGGCTTAGGCAGGTTTAGTAAAATGACAGATTTGTCTTATGGGGATGTTTTTGATTTGGTAGACATTTCAGGCACATGAATATAAGCTACAAAGCAGATATGGAGCATAATATCTCCACTTTAATGTAATGCTAAATTTCAGAATCTACAATAATACACAAAATACAAGGACAAGAATGAAAAATCCAATATAGACATACCTGCTTGTGCATCTCAATGTTGAGCCCATAGGACATCTCATAATACTACAAAGAAAAAAAAGAGAGAAATTAAAAACACGAAGATGACAAGCATCTACAGCTTTTCTGAAAACTTGAACTTTCTTTTTATATTCTGCCGCATGTGGTCCAAAGTGGTATTGCTACATGAATGACAAGTAGCTGCTGTCAGTTTGTCACCTCCTCATGTTTGCATTTGCTCATATCAATTATTTAATAGATACAGATGGCATCAAAAAATTCAACAAGATCACAAGATACTTAACTAATTGCTTACTGAAGTTCCACTTTGTTGTTTGCAGTTGTGTGAATGATAAGTTTCATAGTTTCATAAATCACAGCAGCAGCAAGAGAAGTAATAGAGCAACATCTATTCATGGCAAAACAATTATCACATTAATTATTTACAATATTCCTTTGCCCAGACAAGCAAGTAAGGGTGATAAGAGAAACCGCAATCTTTTGTAAGCTGTCACACTCCACTCACAGTAAGTTCCATTACAAACAAATACACTTTTCAATGGTGCGCATGCATTGCTCTTAAGTGTCATTTAAAAAAGAAAAAAGGGAATAAACTTTATGGGAACTGAATATGCTGATATTTAAAAACAACAACAGCAAAAATAATTACTAGCTAGTAAGTGCAAGCTTGACAAATATCAACTGCTCAATGCTGTTAATTAAGACAATGCTTTTTTATGAGATTCACAGTATTAAAATGTATATGCATGTGGAGATATCATGAAACCAAAAAGAGGTAAGATCCTTGAAAATTGTTCCTGTGGAAATGAAAACCAGTGCTCCCTGCAAACTGAACTGTCAGCACTGTAAAGAACATTAAGCTAAAATCAAGTTGATGAAAACAAAGAAGGAATATAAACCTTTAACATACTGTACCCTAAACGCTATGCATTTTTGGACTCCCAGTAGTCCACATTTGGATTCTGCAAACACACTTCCAACAGGAGCACGCTTACATGGATGCACACAAAAGGTAGAAAAGGTGGACAAAGAAAAAGAAGAACATGCAGAAAAAGAGTCTCTGTTGTGTACGAGTGTGTGTGTTCATTTTAATGAGAGGGCCACCTTCTAGGCATCAACCATGTTAATCACCCACTCTGTCTGCAGGGGTCTGGCTCTGTCACTGGAAAACAAACACTACACTAATCTCACCCTTTCTGATGCTAAAACACACACACAAACACACACACACATTTATGCTGCTTGATTGCCCTCTTTCTCTCCCTCTTGCACACCTTTGTTGTTTTCTGATCAATCTCATGCTGACAGTGTCTTTTGTGTGAATGCACGTGCACACATTTATTACACACTTACACACACACGCGTACCCACAGACACACACCGTTTTTCTCCATAGCTGCCCACGCGGAAGCTCCCTAAAGTAATTACAGCACTGGGGAAATGGATGTGCCGCTGGCTGGGGGAGTGGGGCAACCTGATATGCTATTAGAGGAGGAGAGGGGCGATCGCTGTGGGGATACAACACTGGTTCTGCTACTGCTGGAGTGGAAGTGCGTTTGTTTGTGTGTATATATGTGCAACATGTGCCTTAGTGTGCGTTTGTGCATACATGCGCAAGGTTGAATAAAGCAGAGTGAAAGAAGAGGGATCAGCAATATTACATTTGTGGTTAAATTTGATAGCAACATTTTTGAGCTACATCTGAAGATGGTTACCATTCAGGATCCATCTGTGTCATGTAGAATTGGGATAATTACCAAAGTAAAGGCTGATCTATACTGTTATGTCAGTGTTCTGGACTGTTAATTAGGTTGGTCAAATGGGAAGCACAGAGCAAACCTTATACGAGTTTCTGAATCCTGTTTCAGTGCTGAGGTGTTGTCATAAAATGGTGATGACAGCATCACTTGTATTTTAAAGAAAAGTACTGATATTATGTTAATAAACATATATTATTATAAATATCACATTAACTCACATAAACCGTAAGACAAGGTGTTTTTTCCAGTTTGAATGCATCTGAAAAAATTGTGTCATCTTATATTTGTGGTATAGCCTTCTCAACATCTAGTGTGTTTTATCCAGAACAACTGGTAGCGTAGGGCCAACAACCAGAATGTTCCCGTTAGGCTATAAATATCCGATAACAGTGTCAGAGGGTTTGAGAGATGCAGAAAAGATGGTGAGCATCCCAATCAAAGGGGCACAGAAAGGCAAGTGAGCAATCAAATTAGAAGTTTGGATGCCAGCTTTAAGATGATGGTGATGAATACTACAGCAACATGTTACACAATGTAGTACATGGCATTGGAGAATCCAAAATTTAAATCCAGCTTCAGTTTGTAGAGATAAATGTTGAGGCACAACATTTGCACTGCAGGACAATTCACCAGTCTAGAATTTAGGATTTATACTTTTAAAAAGTAAGGGGCTGCAGACAGTTCACAGATGACCCCCAAACACCAAAAAACTGAAGCCACAGTCAAGACAGTCAAGAGTGGTGGCACAAGCTTCCTGATGGTAACGTATAGGCCTATTTATCACATAACAGGGATCAGAATACATCAAAACAGTTGAAAAGGTCATGTTGCCTTACGTAGAGGAGGAAACGCTCTTGAAATGGGTGTGTCGATAAGAGAGAGCCCCAAAAACACCAGTAAGTGAGCAGCAGCTTGGTTCCAGCCAAAAAAGATTAACATTATCGAGTGGCGAACCTAATCCCTGGACCTTGATCCAATAGAAAACTTGTAGAATGACATCAAAAATGTTTCTGAGGCAAAACCAAGAGATGCAGAAGAATTGTGGCGTGTAGTCCAATCGTCCTGGACTGGAATACCTGTTTACAGGTGCCAGAAGTTGTTTATCTCCATGCAACACAGATGTGAAGCAGCTTGCAAAAACATCAGTTATACAACTAAATATTAAGTTCAGTGGAAAGCTACATCTTCACTTACTATAAAAATAATAATAATAATAAGAAGAAATAAATAAATAAAAAAGTAAATTCTAAGAAATTAGAAATATTTTTCATGGTTTGATTTGGAAAAAAAATGTGCAATTTTCCCAGCGCCATGTGCCTGTTTGGAAATAAAGGCTATTATAAAAGATTTCACCCTTTAAAAATATTCACTGTTGTTATTTTGAGCACAACTGTGTATCTCGCTGTTTTATTCTAGACTACCACATTTAAAAAAATTAGTACTATCAAAACAAATGTGCTTTATGACATAAACTGACCATTTCCTCATATATGTGTGTGTATATATATTTATATGCATGTATGTGTATTTATACATATATACACACACATACATACATACATACACTGTGTTTAAGTGGTTGGCTCCTGAAAATACTCAAAAAAAAGCATACTGATTATGCCTAAAAGGCAGACTGAGGATGTGTGTGCATAGTTTGTCTCTCTCTGCTGGCCTACTGATGGTGGAGAGACCAGTGTGGCGGTGCCGATTAGATGAGATTAAAGCCAGTCAGAGGATCAATTAGAGGCAAAATATCAGACGGCTACACAGCAACAGCCAGTAACAATGAGATTAGCCCCAAGGTGGAGCAGGGAGCAGGCAAGCACATCTCTGTGTGTGCGTGTTTGTGTGTGTGTATGAGAGGTAGAGAGAGAGAGAGAGAGAGAGAACATGTATATGTGAAGAGAGAGGGTGATGGGGAAAACAGTGGAAATGAAGTGAGGAAAGGAGGAAATAAACAATAAAGATGTTTTTTGCAGTTTATTTCAGCTATGGTTGTATCTTTTTTGAGACATTTTGCTTTCATTATGCACACAATGATAGTTAAGAATTCTGAGCAGAGCAAAGATGCTAAACAATAGAACAGCAGTGAACTATTTATTTTACAGCATGAATGACAAACATGTCTGTCACATTAAACTACAAAATACATGCCTAGTAATTTTCCCTAGAAGAACAAACAAGCATTATGCATAAAACCCACCACAAGGATGGCATTCTTTGTGCACAATGATTCATGAGCTCTTGATCCCACAGTAGATCAGTTAGATTTTTAATCACACAACACAATAAGTGAATCGTTTGCATTTACTGTATCAATTAATTATTAGAAACCACTAAGTACCCTCTTATTTCTACTAATCATCAGCCCTTGATGAATTGGTCATCGGCTGGTGTGCAGACTTCTATAAAAGGAGACTGCTGATTGGAGCATTCAGGTGTATGCTAACAAAACGCCAAAAGAAAAGTTGTCAGCAATTTCAAGAAAAGATTAAAAGTTCTACAGTGAGAAAGATTATCCAGAAGTGGAAAGCATTAATGACAGTTGCTAATCTTTCCCAGAGTGAACTATCCAGCAATTTTTCCTCTCAGGTCAGGCATGCAATGCTCAGAAAAACACAACAAAACAACATGTTCATTTGTATCAGGTGTGTTGTGGCAGGGAAACATGCAAGACATGCAGGACCGCGGGACTCGAGGCCTGTAGTTGGGGACCACTGCTCCAGTCCATAACAGTTTAATTAGAAAAAGACTGAACAATGGCATGTTTGTAGTTGCAAGAGATGCCCATTTTTTTCTAAAAAGGACATGGAAGAACAACTGACACAAAACTGAATCTGAATAATGTCGTATAGACAGGTGAAACCAACCTAGCGTTGTCTGGCCTTAATGCCCACCATCATGTTTGGAGAAATCCAAATGCAGTTTTTTCAGCAGAAACACATCATACCCACTATAAAGGATGGTGGTGTAGTCATTACATTGACCATGAACATAACTGAGTATTCAAGAGGCAAATGTGAGGACAACTGTCTGAAAGTTTGGTCAAAACTGATTCATATGACATGGACTATGTTTACACTAATAATAAACTGATCATTGACCGTAATCTAATTAAGACATTATTCCGATTAAGATGTTTACATTGTTTAGCAGTTAGGAGCAGAAGTAGCCAGCCACTGCTTTCCAACAACTGTAAGTTTTCATGATAACTTATTTGGTTCTGTTGTAATTTGATCATAGAATAGTAAAAGTTGAATAAAAAAATTAAAAAAACTACCTCACAGCCAACTTTGGTTGCAGTAAGCCTCCTGCAGAAAAATGTGAAGGACCAAAGTTATTTGTGTTTTTATGGTTTTTGGACCCTGGTATGATATAATTCTTCAATTTTCCAGTTTCAGGATGAATGGTTTTCAAATTTAAAGGTCTGAAAAATCTTTGATCTCTATTTTTGTAGATGCAACACGAAGCTATATTCAAAGAATTAAATAAGCTTGAAAATTTTGAGTCCTTTTTGCATAGCTGTGTATATAAAGCTGGTGAAAACAGGTAAAATATGATTTCATAAGATTGCTCAGGTTGTGCTGTAAAACAGGATATATTACACTATATTGCACATTATCGTAGCCTCTGTATATATGTTTTAAGACAGTAATGGGAGTGCATGCATGGAGTTCTAATGGTTCTGGATTACTCCAAAATGAGATTAGCAGTGGTGGTTCCAGCATTTATGGGGCCAGTAAAAATGGGACCTGAACAGGCTCAAAAACTCAAAATAGTTTGCGCTTGCATCAAGTATGTCATAAAATTATCAATTTTATGGGTTCAGGGCAAAGGTGTAAGAAAATGGGCTCAGTGAAACCTGTCACAGGAGCACTGGGGGGGACAATGTGTCCATAGTCCCCATATACAGCACTTTATTTCAAGTCTGGTTGTGTGAAAGCATTTTATAAATAAATATGGTACGGTATACCCTAACTGGAATGGGAAGGTGGTGGTACCTGGGGGTGGCGGAGATGGGTGCGAGGACCTGTACAACCGAGCTTGCAGCTTTAATTGATTTTAGAATATTCACTTCATAATCCTGTTACATGTTAAAGAGTATTGTTTATTAGTGTGGCTCCAAATAAACCTCTCTCTGGTTAAACATACTGTGACAAAAATATACAGATCATCATCTATGGTGAACAACACACATGCACAGCTTTACTCACCATTATATAATGGCGCTGCATCTCTGACTTTTCACTGGCCAACTTGTCACATTCAAGCTTCAAACTGGAGAGAGAGGCAGAGGGGAAAAAACAGAGTCAGATCTTGTTCTGGTGTTATTTGGCTCGACAGCCTTTCTGACATCAAGTGACTATTTTTTTATTTTTTATTTTTTAAACTCTCTTCATCATTACCTCCACTTCACCGGTAGCACTGGCATCACTTTTAGAAACACTAAAATATCCATCATCATCTTCGTCAGCACCACCGCCACATTCATCATCTCTTCTACATCATCATTTCCACTTCCATCATCATCCTACCCTTTACATGTCAGCGGTAGCATTTTCCCTCCATTTGGCAGGTGCTCATGGACAAGACAGGGATGAACTCTTTTTGAACTCCAGCAATGAGCCCATTCAAAACATCTGCTTTCTAATACATAAACAAAATCAGAACAAAATCTAAATATAGCATTTTAGCGTTCTCTGTGACCCAGCCCTTACGACATCCATTAACCGTAATCATGTTGACGCTGATTTTATCCAAGGCGATGTGACAAAAGAGAACGTGTCAACAAGTCGGCCTCATTGTCAAATAAAAATGACAAAAAGCAGCCTGGTTAGGACTGAAGCAGCCAGTCAGAACGTGCCAGTGTCAGAAGGCAAAATCTATTCTGAAGACTTGGTAGGACATCAAAATATGCATAGAAACATGACGGAAAGGTTTAGATTCAGGATAAATCTGCATCCTGTATGATGGTGCGTGCATCTACTGTATGGTGGAATGTTCTCTTCAACAGTCTGCAGAAATGACAGCTCGATTATAGTGAGCACTGGCTGAGTCTTCATCGTGATTAGCCCTAAGTGGCAGACTGAACACGTTCCACACAGCCAGTAATGTGAACCTGCTTACAGTAGTGTGTGTTTTCTGTAATCATCACAGCAGACAGTGGATTTTCTGTTCATCTTTGCTCTGACTTAAAAATTTGTTGTTGATGTAACACTAAAACATATCAAATATAGTTTCATGTTTCATATGTAAATGGCAGGTGTAGTTTACAATCATGCTCATCTTGATCATTTAGTTTTCATCTGCAGGGTTCTCCCCAGCTTTTGCGACTACGGTGGTGCTGCACCCATTGCACCCGCCCTCCTCTCTGCATTTACTGTCCATTTAAAAAAAAATTAATTAATTAATTAACTAATTAATTAAATTTCATCACAAATAACTGTGCAAAATGCAACAAACAACTTCAGAATGTGCTAAGGTTATAAATAAAAACAACAACAAAAAATGAACTTAACAAAAGCTAAAGAATAATATTTTAAATAGCTATATGAAAAGCTATATACATACTTGCAAACAATCATTAAAATATGCTCAGAAAAATGTGTAAAAGCTCAAAAACACAGTTTGCACTTTGGATGATGCTCCTCCTGTTAGCTGAACTGAGTTTGTCTCTGACTTTGCTCAGGTGGCTTTCCAACTGAGTCTGTCACTCACTTGGTTCACCTGAGTTCATCTCTGACTTGGTTCTGGCGCTGCTATCCGCTCTCACTCACTACATTTATATTTATTGTTGTGGCTAACATTAGCAGCTCGAGGACTCGTATGAACCGGATTAGCGGAGAGCGTTAGCAGCTAGAGGACTCATATGAACCAGATTAGTGGAGAGTGTTGGCAGCTAGAGGATTTGTGATTCAGTAGGAAGATCCGGCTCATTAACCCGAGTAAATCAGTAACCAGCCAGCTCTTCCCGAACCCTGATGGTTAATGGAGTTAACGACACTTGCACGGAAGTAGATGGGTTTGCTACTGTCATTATATGTTGAAGGAAGCCTACAAATTGATGGTGGCGGTAAAAAAAAAAAGGATGGTGGGGAGAACCCTGACCTGTCACAAAATAGAGTGAAAACAGTTCTATATTTTTATGAGGAGTCTTAAGATCAGAATACTCTGAATATCTTAATTCAATTATTCCTAACTACAAATATGACCTCATTTGGGTTATGCTAATCAGAATCAGTGTTTTTAAAATAACTGAAGTTCCAGCTTGGTGCAGTTAATTTCATCTTTAGTAAACACAATAATCACATCCAGGTTCAAACCAAACCAACCACATCAAGACCTGCAATAAGAGGTGGTCTCAAGCCAACTCTGTGGTCCTCCTGGTGAGGAAGTATAATGAACCAAAAACAAGACCAAAAGATTAATCACATGATTTCTTGGACATGTGAAATACCTTCAGTCAAGCATATCAAAGTTCTGTATGACTAAAGCACGCAACCTCCTGTACTGTAATATTTCTGTAAAACTATGCAATGACTGCGTATTTCTTTGCTGATTTCATTGTCTGATAATTTTCGAGGTCTGATCTGCTGGTACTGATTTTGGCCAGTTTGGATTTTCTTTCTTAAGATCCATAAACATCTGCATGCATTAACTTAATCAACATGAAAGATAAAGGCTGTAAACTATGTTTTCTACTGGGTTTGTTTTTAGCCTTTGTTAGCCACAGAACATGCTCAACATTGTGAAGCTGTTAGTGTTGGACTAAGTTATTGGGGTTTTTATTTCTGCCTGACAGAATGTGAAAATACCTCAACAACAACATCATGGTGTACCAATGAGAAGATGAAATGTGGATGTCTCAGTATTCTAAGCTATTTCCTGCCACACTCCCACTCAACGAAATAAATAAGACACCGACTGTACATATGTTGCATCTACTAAATGAAAAAAGAAAAAAAAAAAAATCTGCCATTGGTCGATATCAGCAACCATGTTGGCCAATAGCAGTTACAGCCATTCAGGCAAAAAATTGTCTGGTTCCAATCAACAGCCAATGAATTGTTGCATCTCTTTTTAAAACACACACACTCAACCACAGGATCTGCTTCCTTGTAGCAGACACATTTGGTCATCAAGGGGCAACAACACTCACTACCTTGGCTAGGATCTAAAAGGAAACACTGATCAATGATAATTGAATAAAGAATATGTTCCAGCAAAACCTTGCCAGGTAGAATAAAATATCAGGAACTTATTCCTTAGATGAGGATGTGTACTGGTGTATGTGGAAAAAATGTTGCTTCGCTTCAAAAGTTAACAACACAATAGATGCCTAACCTGATACCACTCACATGAGTGGGGTACACTTTTTATTGAATTTAATGGGCAATCTTATTTTCCTGCCTAATTTATGTGTGAATGAACAGCCCCCACTTACTCAAACATCTCCCCTTAACACCTACATATAAACCTTGTTATTCGTGTGCATGTATATGCTATGTAGTGTGTTGTCATGACGACTGCTGTCCTCACCGTCAGTCTACCTTGGATTGGCTCAGTGCCTCCTCTGATTGCTGCTCAGCAGCCCCAGGGTCTGCACCACTGTTCTCAAACGACACTTTGATGGAGTTTTATTGCCAATTCTTCCGTCTCTAAATCGCTCCTGCTGTCATCTTTATTTTGATTTATGTATTCCCTGATCTATTTATGCACGTGAAATAGGGGAGGGGAGAAGATGAGGGGGGGAGCTGGTGGAAAGACAACGACAGCTACAATGCTCGGTACTATACCCCAGGGAACACATGCGGTACATTTGCCTTTTAAAGTGTTCAGCAAGAGACAAGCAAAGCTCAGCAGCAGAGCGCTACAAAGCCTTGTTTGTGGCTCCCCATCCCATCCCAGCCCTCCTCCTGAGTCAATAAGCACTGTATGCATGTTCTGTATGCTCAGACAAAAGAGGTATTCTTTCAACTGCGCCCTGACTCTCTGAAGAGGGTTAAATGGTGCTGCTCACTGTTATGGGAATAACAAAACCAAAATGCAAGGAAAAAGACACAAAGGGCATTACTGGAGCTTCAGAATTCAACAAAAATGAGAGCCATCAGACCAGAGCAGGGATTTTGCACACCGTTTGGCTTTCATGTGCTTTTGACTGTCTCTGTAACCGGCAGAGGTAAGCCTCTGGAAGGTTCGGGGAGTACAGGTACAGAGGAACAAACCAACCTCCTCCGGAAGGAAGACGGGCTTCAAAGACTCCACTCTCACAACGAAAGGATTTCTCACTGAGATGCAGACCCTGTGGCACCCCCTTGCTTTATAACAGCTATCAAACAGATCTGTGAAGGTCAGAATTTGGTAGTACCTCAAACCTCTGAAAGTACAGTGGTATTTAAGCAGTACAGAAAGATCAATAGCCAAAGGAAAACAAGATCGATTTAGGTATGAGTCAATGAAAAGTCTTTGAGTTTACAGTGCAGTGGGGAGTTGAGGTACAAGTGGAACAAAAGGAGAAATCTCAATTTATCATACCACTAAGGAGTCTGTTCAGTTCATAAAATGCTTTACTGAAAACAATCTGTTATTTTTTTACATAATTCAACTATTGCTTAAAGGGTTCCTTTAAACAAGGGTTAAATTTTCCACTAAATTTAGCAAGAATAGAGACTGAATTCTTACACGGACACTTGAAACTTTTTAATAACTTAACTTTTTTTACAAGTATTTAACTGAAAATTATTTGAGTGGATTAGGTGCCCTTGAGCAAGGCACCTGAAACCCCCACCCACTCCCCAGGCGCCGCACTGTGGCAGTTCTGGGTCCCGCAGCCCAGATGGGTCAAATGCGGAGATAGAATTTCCCCACGGGGATAAACAATAGTATATCAAAAATAAATAAATAAAAAATAATAAATGCAAACCAACAATATATCTGTCTGCTTACCAAATTACATCATTTTGTGATGTTCAGTCTAACATCATCACTGAATCAATTTCAGACCAATGGTTCCTGCCACGCCTCCCTGTAGAGGAAGAAGTATTTCCAAGCTGCACCTCCCATTGATTGTATATAACTATTGAAGCAATAGATTTGTACAGAGAGCTTCTGAAGCCTCGTTTCCCCAAACTACATGGCGAATATGTCATAAAAGAAGTGAAATCAGCAGCACTGAAAAGCCAACAGGAACACACCCTCCAGTTAGCTGTTTTTAGCTTGGCTGACTTAGCTTCTGCTCACCCAGGATGATAATTCATATTCCTTTATATCCATTTTGTCGCAGCAATTTAGCATGGGAGATAATTGGGATTTGCTCCGATTTGCAGACAGCACCTAGTGGTCAGACGACGAATTGCAACAAAGCTTTGTTCCTTGTTGAGCGTCCCAAAGTGGGTGGGTTGCCGCTTGCCAACACTTTACCAGAAATGACTAATAATCAAAAAGAAATTGCACACTGAAGAGTTAAAGCTATAAATTATACTTCAGCAGTCAGTGCTTTTCCCAAATTAGATCAAATTTACATAAAATGTTCAATCATATTTTTGGAACAATAACAGAGCTGTATCAGTTTTCACAAAAATCACCATTTGAGTGAAAAAAAAACAAAAAAGTGTTGTATTTTGTGTCAATGAGGAATTCTTTTTCTTTTTTTTTTTTAAAAAAAGAACTACTTTGCTGTGTGTGTGTGTGTGTGCACATGAGAATTTCTGTCTGCACCTGTGGTATTGTGCTTGAAGAAACTGGAACTCATCCTTGATCCTGTCACAGGAGTCAGAGGTTGTGAATTTCAGCTGCTGTGATGAGGCCTGCCAAAAACAAATAAAAAGAAAAACACACAAGAGAGAAAAACAGTGAGAACTACATGGAGACAGCAAACACAGAAAAGACGAGGTGGGGTGAAACACGGGGAGAGCCTGCTGGGTGGGAGAAAATTAAAAACAGCAACATGAAATCAAGCGCTTGTCAATTTTCCAACATTCAGTGAGTACAAAATTGCTAAGAAATTGGTTGTCAAGAATGTTTCCACATACAAGAGTCCAAGTGCACAAGACCTTGAGTAGATTCAAGATTAAAACAGCATGAGCAAAAACAAAAACATGCATACCCATTTCTCCTGCCAGATTTATATCCCTGCGATGCAGTGTTCTGTTATATATCTCAATCACAGTGAAATCACACGCCTGCACGCGAGCCAAAGCGACACACAGCCATAATTAGCCACAAATAGATTTCAGCACACCCCTAGTTAACCTCTATAGACTTAACCCAAGCATAATCTGTCAGTGCTCTGGCACTGGCAACATCTTTACAGTGCTAAAGCAGGCGCAAGATGTATTACCCAGGGCTATTACAAACATTAGTACTGGCTGTGAGTAATAACAGCATACTGACTGATGACACATGAGTGAGTCAAACCTATCATCTAATAAATGTTATTTTAGTATTTCTTACAGTCATCCAACATTCAGTTCAGGTGACAATACACAAACCTACGGACCTCCTGTATTAGCAGTATTAAAGAAGTATTTATCTTCACATTAAACATTTCACCTATTACTATATTACAATGTGTAAAGAACAGTAATTCCGTGACATTTTGGAAAGCGTGCATGGAGTAAAGTAAGTAGCACAAGCACACAGTGCATTCTTGCATTGTGTGTATACACGTGACAATTCTTTTTTCATTATTCTTAAAATTAGAATGTCTACTTTGAATTAATCCATGTCTTCATTTCAAAGGTTTTGCTGTAAAGCAGTCCTCCTTACTTTTTTTTTGAACGCTGTTAATATTACAATTCTTCAAAGGGTAAACAAGAAACTAAGCATCAAAGCTGTGACATAGTATAATGGGAGGCAGTCACTTTGGATTGTTAGGTTGCTACAGTGGTAAGATGAGAGAGGTTTTATAAATACTTAATTGAAAAAATGTATGCCTTTGCTGTCATTACTCACATCAGTGCCATCATGCATATGTGATTTTATGTACAAGCACCAGACTAGTAAGTCTAAACAGTGAATTAGTTTTTGCCTCGGAGCTTACCTTGGTTGCTAAGCTCTCTGTATGAAACTGTGTGAATTGACATGTCAAAAAGTCCTCATATGGTAAGCTACATCACGCATCTTTTGCCTTGCCTGGATATTACCATTAGTCCTTATTATTATTCTGTTCACACTTAATTCCCCATGCAGCAGTGGATGGGCTGGTTGTGTGCAGAGCGCAGTGTAAAAATCAAATACAAATAAGAAGAAAATCTCTCCATTTCTCAGCAGGGTGTTTTATGGGTCAGGTGGCAGTAAAATAAATAAATAAAGATAATCAAATCGACATTTTTGTGCTATGAGCAGCCATAAAAAACATCAGAAATCTAATTGGAGCACTTACAGGAAGCTAGCCGCTGCTCTTAGCACTGACCTGTCGATTTGTACCTTGCTCCCTATGACATGTCACTCAACCTCATTTTTAAACTACAAACAAGCTGCTATGCATTCATAGAAACATGCCCAAAGACCGTGCTAAGCAACAATAATCACTTCTGCTTTTTTTAAAAGCTAAATTATTGTTTTCTCTAGGTTGATGGTTAAGGGATGTGAATGATATCATACTAATGTCCCAAAATGAAAACATAGTCACCATATTAGATATCAGTTTACACATGTAGGAAACAAACATAAAACAACAACATCATTTGGGCAACTCAAAAACATTTATGCTGTGGGAGGCTAATGCAGTTAAAAAGTCATTTAAAAAAAGAAAGGGGGGGAAAAAAACCCAGGCAAGACTGTGACAAACAGTAACCTCAGCCATTATACTTTAAATGTCATGAGAAGTATTGACATTATCATGCTGCCACCACACATGTAAACCTCCAATCTACATAAACCAGGCCGTTGCTCAGATACAACGGTTTCTCCTGTAAAGCAGAATAACCTATTCCATTATCTCTCCAGCCAATATGGCACAGACCAAATTCAGCAAACAACAGCATGGCTATATCACTCCATGTCACACAGAGTCTCTGTCAATGCAAGGTGCTTGGCAACTGACATTCCACTATGTGCGCATGTTTTATAAGAGTGTGTTCAGGTCGCACTTCTGCCAGAGGGCATTGTTGTTGATCGAGATCTGATTTCTTCTTTTTGAAGCGTAGTATGTAAACGTTTAAAATAAAAAAGGAGCAGACGATGACAAAAACAATGTAGATAGAAACTAAAGACAAGAAAGGGAATAAATGAATAAGAAAAGAAAAGACAAAAGAGGAGGAGACTCAGACTGTTGTGGCATAACGACCTTTTCTGAGCAAAGTTGGCAACATCGTATAGCTTAGCATGTCGGTCATCAAGATTTAAAAATCTAAAATTGGCATCAAGTAAAACAAAACTAAATAAAATTTGACAAACTAAACTGAAAAGACTGAACATTTCCTTCTATAACTAGTTGCAAGGCCAAAAACAAAAATAAAAAATATCCATCAGCTGTTTCTTACCAACAGTGAAATAATCATGATAGAGAGACTTAAATCATGAGACTACTGCAATACAGGAATTTCCCTTCGGGGATGAATAAAGTATTTTTGAACTCAACTGAGCCGTGGATATGATCAAATATGAAAAAAAAAAGTACCTTAAGAAATATTTTTGTCATATCTTTGCTACTCACACACACACAAGCACACATTAGGAATTTATAAATGTTAATAAATGCTGGAGAATTTAAGAAGTATACTGCTCATTAGCACTATTTTACCCCAAGGCCAACAGCTGTCAAATGACAGCTTCACAATGACTACTGATGCTTATCTATAACCATCTCCTCTCTTTAATGTATTTTTCTTCTTTAGTTTGTACTTTTAGTTTGGTAGCTCTTGGGTAAATCCCTTGCACCCCATGGAAAAAAGTTGCAAGAGATGTTTTCATATGAGAATAGCAGTTGCCAGTGAGAGCGATCAGATCAAAGAAACGGGTAGATGAAGGTCAACATCTGGCTGCATGGGGAACCAAGATAAATGTTACAATTTACCCTCCAACTGAAAATGTTTCACACATTTTAACACAGATCTGATTTATGCAGCAAAAAAGATTACATTTCCTAACTCCAAGCTGACTTTATGGCTGGTATTCATTTGCAAGCTTGGCACGTGGAGTCATGGGACATGGGATCTGAAAAGGGTAAATTCAATATTTTACAACTTAAGTCAAGTAGAAACCCCTCTATACCAGGACAGAAGATACGATACAAGTCCACCATTTTTTTTTTTTTTTAATGTGTAACAAATTGTAATGTGACGCATTGACAAGCTAGTGTCAGCCAGTTGCATTAGCTTTGGTGAAAGTGCTTCTTTCTTTGCATAAGACGTTTCTTTTATCATTATAAAAGATTTTTGCAGAGTTGACATATGTTACCTGCCAATACTGCATTTGTCATTAGATCAATTATGTTATGAGCATAATAGGGCTGCAAAGATGAGCTGACCTAATCAACGTAATCGATTATGAAAAATTGTCAACGCAGGATTTTTGGTATTGACGCGCCATATAAAACCACATTAATGTTACGGACAAACAGGTCTTTCTCCACCGTTCAGTGTTGGGGAATGTTGATTTGTTATTGTTATACACGGCAGGAAGCACAGTGGAAGGACACAGTGTGGCTGAGGAGAAGAATACACAAACCGTGACGAGGGAAACGGGTGAGAGGGAGGGTGAGCTGCATGTGTGAACATGATTACTGACTGTCATTTCCCAGAAGAATTATGATGAGGCATGTGAAGGGCATGACAGAAATAATCAATGACCATTTGAAGCATAATAAAAATAATCAAGAGATAAGTGGACTACCAAAATAGTCATTAGTGGCAGCTCTAAACATAAACAAGGTTCCAATATGGCCATCTCTGAAGATTTAAACTCCAACTCACTCTCTATGCTACGGTGAGTTTATTACTTTATTTTTCTAAATTTTTTACTTCAGCAATGCAATTTTCCTTTTTGGATTGATGAAGTATTATCAAATTAAATTAAATTCAATATGCAGCACCTGATGTGTTCACGTCATATGAAACTGTTTTGTGTACTATACCAGTACTTACAATCCGGATCAGGTTTGAAGGACACAATAGTACACACTTTTCTGACTGCACAACCAGAAAATCTGGACCTAACCAAGCCCCATCTAATGAATGGTACTAAAAGTTTATTATCTTCTCCTGTCAGTGACCAAAACAAGGTGCTTTGGTGTGCACAACAGATGCATGCCCATAATGTTAATGAAATACTGCTGTCATATTGTGACACAGGCCATCTGCTGTAACCCCCCCCCCAAAAAAAAGAAGGGAAAAAAAAGAAGGAGGTGGCTTTAAATTGTGTGAATGAACGTGGTTGTGCCAAGGAGTAGTGAGGCTAAAAATTGAGTACATATGCTTTGTCAATGTTACAGAGAAAATTCCAGGGACGAAGGGGCCAGGGGCCTGCACTACGAAGCGGGGTTAACGGCTTATCAGGGTAACTCCGAGAGTAACTTGATCATGTGAGGAGCAACGTCCTGCTTAACTACTACTATGAAAGGTGAATAGGTTTTGATCAAGGTATGCTGCCATGGCTGTGTCCCAAACCTGCTTCAAGCAGGTTATGTTCTTGGCTAACTCGAGGTTTTTGCTTAACCGCACCTCCCAAGACAACACAGGCGTACCTGGATGATCCGTGTGATCATCCCCTCATGCAGTAGTTCGCAAATTCACGACTATGCTTGATATCTATTTTTTCACTTCTGCCAGACATTTAATGTTTTAAATAAATGTATTTAAATGTATTTAAAACATCATCTTTTTGGGTTTTCAGAACATGGTCACCCTAGGTATGCCCACCACTGAGTTATGTTGTATCTAGGCATTATTAATTCAAAGTAGGTAATTCCACAGGCTAATAATCGTCTGTCACACACATTTAAAGAACACAGAAAAAAAAAAAAAAAACACCTCAACTTTACTTACGCATTTACCCAATCAGCATTTTGTGCCAACAAACCTGCATTGCTTTATTAGAAGCCAATGTGTTTGATTTCCATCTTAAAGTTCATTTCAATTCCTCAAAGCTCAACATTATGATAATGCATAACCTTATAATCAACGTCATAGTACCAAGTAAAACCACTGTCGGAGGTCCGGTTTTGTCAACCCTGGTTTAGAAAGCTTGGGTTACAACTGAGTAAGTTAACCTTGCTTCATAGCTCAAGCCCCAGTAAAAATGCATCTGTGTGTGAGTAAGAGAGTGACAAGAGAACCTTACCAATGAAGAGGGGTGTGTATGCGTGTGAGAAATATTTTTGTGTCAGCATCTTTGTGTGGATGTGCTGTGCATGATTCCTGCCTACAAAAGGAACAAATATTCAATGCCATGAATCATACACAAGGATACGACAGCCCACACACACTCTCCTTCACATGTAAAATGTGTGTAACACACACACACACATACACACTCACACACAGAGCCACGTGCACAGCACCCAAATGTAGGACAATCTCTAATTTGATTCTGCCCTGCTCCTTTGAGACGTAATTAAAGCATTAAAAAGCTTTGTGGGCTGCTGAGGCAATTGAGACAGTCTTCAGCGAATAAATGGGATTCATCGTTTCAGGAAATTGCTGTCCCACCCCCATCCCCCGCACAACCACCCTAAGTCCCCCCCACCAACACACATATACACTCTCCCTGGCCTCATCATCTGGTCCAATCCATGTGAAATCTTCTGTGAACCATTATGTCTATTTTAAATAAGAAGCAGACTAAGGCTGTTTCTGCTCCATAGATCAGTCGACAAAAGCAACAGGAAAGGGTGGAGATTGCAGGGGGTGGGCTTAGGTTTATACACACACACACACACACACACACAGATCACACTAAAGTGATTAGACACACCAACAATAAATGAATACAGTAAAGCAAGCCGGGTACGTACACAACCACAGACAGAAGCACACAAGCACACACAATAATAGCAGGATGCTTTAGAAAACATCCTCCTCAGTATAAATCCTGCCCGAGGGTAGCAGCAGTGTGGGGATTGCATTTCCTGGAGCACTGCCTGACTGTTTACATCTCAGCCGGAGTATGTTTGTGTGGTATATGTGTGAGTGTTTTGTGTGTTTGAGGAGGAGGGATGGAGTCTGGCATTGTAATCACTCACTAATGACTGGATGTTATCTCACTCCCACTTTTAAATGAATGCAGAAGATCCACAATGGCGAACAGTTGGCCTATTACTCATTGCCAGGTTGTCTGTTCGTTCCATAGCAACATTCTCAAGGATGCCATTTAGGCCAGCCGCCTCTTTTGTTCATCAAAGACTACCATTGATAGTTTCTATGTTAAACACAGACACAAATTATTATTGAAGAAACTTGATGTTGGCATTTAAATGCACATTTACTGATAGACCAAGTATAAAAAAAAATTACATTTGTGCATTTGCTGTTAAAAAGTATAGATTTGAATATATGATGCAGCTGGAATTATAACAAGAAAGTAAAAGTTACTATAAAAAAGTAGCCAGTGATGGTTCAGATATGAAGCCAAAGTCAAGCCAAGTTCAGACTGGATTTTCAGTAATGTAGAATTGTATTGGGCACACTCCATTGCATACTTGTCATGTGATGGTAATTTCTTTTTTTTTTTTGTGATAGTTATTTTTGAAGTTGTACTGGGTTCACACTGCAGCCACACACACCTGACTTGCCTGCCTGGTCTTTCTCATGCAGCTACAGCTGTCATGTTAGCGTTATGCTTACATGACTCTCTTGTTGTACACATTATACTATGGCTACAAGTAGTTCCCAGTTTTTCTCATCAGGTTATTGTACAATTTATTATCATGCCTTCTCTCTTCCTCCTCAAGCCTGTTGAGATATTTTATGCTGGAAATGTTTGAGGTATCATGGCTAAATTCCAATCAAATTCTGATCACTGTGTCCAAGACACCATATGTTTACCATGTTCTCTGCACCGTTTGATATTCGTTTGTTGTATTCTTCTTCCAGCTTATTTCTGATCCCCCTCTCTCTTGCAATCTTGGTTCTTCCTCCTTGTGATGCCTCATTGAAAAATTCATCCACCATTGAGTGCTCTGAAATATCTAACATGTTAGATATTAGGTTGGATTTTTAGAGTTGTCACAAAGTGGAAGCAAGAAAAACTGTAGTCCATTAAATAACCACTACGGGCTGGCTGAAAAAAACAGGTCAATCTCCATTTGCCCCCATGCTGAATTGTCCAACATTGCAGCAGAAATAGACATAATTACAACCTGCTTCAGGAAAAAAAAGGTTTTGGTCTACACAGCTAGATTTTACTTTCATAACAACTGTACAGGGGGTGAATTTGTTCTGAGCTGTGTATAAAGACCTAACAGTGTATAATCAGTCCTATTCTAAAGATCCTGAGGCTGCTGTCAGTTAGCCATACTTAGGTTTGTCAAGTGTCCCCCTGGTGCTGAATTTGAGCTCTGTCAGTCCTGAAGTTCAGCTCTGAAGGTTTAGCTGAGACTGCCTATGGCAAGATGACCACATCCACAAACAAGAAACAGCCTTCAAACTGACCCCTCAGGAAAACTATAGGCAATGTCACACGGGGGTTGCCCAGTAGATATCAGTGGTTGGACTAAACCATACTGCAACATGTTTCTAGCATCATGAACTATATCTTAAAGCATTCCAAAAAAAAAACAAAAAAAAAAAACAGCTGGCGGCCTCACAATTTGGCCATGATGTGAATACTGGACTTAATTTTAATGTGAACCAAGCATGAGTAAAACACTATCTGTGAAGTGGTGAAAGCTGGGACAGCTCTTATTCATAAATTCCAGAAAGCTCAGAAGGCTGCTTTACACCAGCTGTAGCTGTACTAGCTTTACACTACCTTCAAACCACTGACTTTCCTAATTCCACTTTCTGCTTAGCCGATAAGAAGTTGACATCAGCAGTGCAATTGTTGCCATAAAAATACACTATACTCTTATCTGTGAATTAAAAATCTGTTATTTTTACTAAGGTCCATGATAAATAAATATGGAATTGGCGCATCTATTATAAGCACACTTGTTTAAAGAATACAATGGAGATGGATTAGGCGAAGTAAAGCAATGAAGACATACTGTAAAACACCTGAACAACTGAAAATGACACAAAAACATAAGTTGATTAAACTGACATGTAATTTGTCAGACACTCCCTTCATCAGTATGTAATTCTATGTACAAAATACACCCCATCTTATCTGGTCTGTGTATTGGTGGACATTTTGAAAGCGATTTGTACAAATTTTTAGCAAAAAAATAAATAAAAATAAAAAAAACACCATGACACGATTCCCTGAGCCAGACATTGAGGGCTTAAGCCTTTTGCTAATACACCAGTGCCAAACAAGATTGCATCCTCCATCTAAGAATAGCTTCAACCAAACAATTCCATCTAAATATCCTGGATTAGTGTTTGGACTAAAGCATATGAGCCCAGTGATCTGGGAGAGGGCTAACTGGCTCACATCCAAGTTCAGTCCAGCCAACTCTGTCTGGGCCAAAAGGAAGCCTTGCCCATGCTAGCTGCTCAGTGTTTGTACGTGTGCAAGTAGAGAGATTGAGGAATAGGATTGTGTCTTCAGCCGCTCTGGACAGGAGCTTTAGAGCGTGGAGAGAACCTAATCCTGTTTCAGCCAGGAATTTGATTTTGATTATTATCTCTCAAAAACCAAGCAGAAGCTTACCCCATTTCTGCAGCGTTATCCTCACAACACACACACACCTCCCCCTTGCAGCCCAACAGATTTGACCTCGTTAAGACGCTTTAAAGGGGATTATTCTACTTTTATCACTTCGAGTGAAGTGCCCTTGCAAACACAGGATTGGCATGGCATGCTTTCCCTCTGCACTCTGCAGAACTATCTTGACCTCCTACGCAAGGCCAGCCAAGCTTTCAGTATAAACACACACAAACATGGCACCTAAAATACACTGCCCTGCAAGCACGCATGTTCTCGCACACACAAAACAAAAACCTGTCCTGAACTACAAAAAAATAAATAAATAAAATAACACACAAGTACACAAGCATAAGTTGGGGGAGGCATGTGCATACACACACACACACACACACACACACACACACACACACACACACACACACACACACACACACACACACACAC
>JBAMYA010000019.1:15801953-15861602 GCA_037176975.1 Arrhamphus sclerolepis
TACGAGCTTGCATAGCTCTCAGATGGATGAAAGCCTGGTGCCTGTTTTGCAGTACATTTCATCCAAGCCCAGAAAAACAATGTTACTAAAGTTGAGAGAAAATGGACAAAAAGACAGCTTCTTTGTTTTTGTGGAAAACTTATAAAATGCTGTCTAATGCCTAATATGAAAAACAGTATGGTTTGAAAGGTTATCTCAATAGGAATCAGCAAACGTAATAATTAGACCACTGTTTTATTTTCCTCATGCAAGTGACATTTCCTTCCACTACTATCTTGTGTCAAAAATAAGCCACTGATATATAGATGTACTTCAAATATGCATGTGTTATTAAAACAGCTATTATTGCATTTGCTCCCTTGGAGCTTTCCACTCATCCTTCGCAGGAGGTGGACTTCCCAAGTGCGTAAATTTTTTTTATCTTCTTCTGTTTCAGCAGATGTTTTTTTCCCCCTTTTGTCACCTCTAAACTTGCTCATTTATATTTCCGGTCTGTCTTTCTTTTTTTTTTTAACTAATGAAATCTCTTCATAGTGCAGGCTACGTTGTTGTTTTTAGTTTAAATCACTGCCTGTTGCAGCAGAAAATTATGCTATGAAGGAAGTGGGACTTAATCTTTAAAACTGCAGTCTGGGCAGCTAAACAAAATACTGAAACGGTAAATCACTCACTCTCCTTCATAGAGCTGAAGGGGCAGTAAATTCCTGCGGTAATTTGCCCCAACTTCATCATTTACGGTCAACACTTTCACATCCCATGCATGCCATTTAAAACATTGTTGAAATTTTCATGACATTTGTTTTAAAGGTATTTTAACCACAATTTTGCATGAATTGATGATCAAATGTCAGACTTGATGCAGTTCTGTCATCCTTCGCCTCATTTTTCTTTTCTTTTCTCCTGTGAATCCACTAAACAACGCACACAAAACATTAAATGGTAGACTGAAAATACAGCTCACATACAGACTAAATCAGAGCTGAATGGAGAGCAAATTAGCAGTAATGTTGTGTCCATAAGAAGTGCATCAAACTCTAACGTCAGTGATATTTGGACTGAGTGAAAAAAGTACAATGCACAATCTGTTATATCAACACAAAAGGCTAAAGTCTCCTTTTGTTCAGAGCTGGAAAAAGCAAAATGATTTCAAGTACAATGAAAAACAAAACTGAGATATCAACATTTGAAGGGCAACGAGGTCTGGAGAATGTGGAAAACAAAGGTCCAGAGGAACCATGATACAGACATTTAATGTAAAAATATTGTTTCCAGATTAAATATCAGTCGTAACAGACGTGAATTAGAATTAAACTTTTTCTGTTAAGCTCTGCTGACCTCTTTGATCTTTTTTTTTTCTTTTCAGAACAGTGTTGCTTTCCAAACTGAGAATGAGAATACTGTGGCCAGCAACAGCAGTGAGGACAACCTGGGTGCCAACCAGGTACTGAAAGGGACATTTGACAAACTACAAACAAAAATGGAGCCAGATCCAAGCAGTATAGCCCCGGGTAGGTAACGTTACAGCGCACAACAAAACATTTCAAGGACCCATGAAATCATGCTGCACAGATACACTGTATCTTGAGTTGGCCATTTGTTTTGAGTTAGACTTTGTGATTTAACTTGTTAGGTTTTCCTGCTGAACACACATAAAAAAAAAACATGTATGTTTTTTGATTCCACTCATACTGAATGTGCATAACAGCTATCGACCCTGTGGAGAGGCTGAGTGCTTACGCTGTGCACAGGGTACTCCTTGTACCATATTTTGATAAGGATCCAACTGTTTTTCATTGTTTGTACTGCACCAGACTTTGATCGTGTAAGAAAACAATTTCTCCTTGCCTGAAATCTGCTGGACTCAGGCAAAATATGATTACATGTTTTTGTTTTCATCTCTTTCTCTCTCTGCCCGTCTTGCTCTTTCTTTTTCTTTTTTCATCCCACCCCTTTGTTTCATGTCCGTACATCCACATACTCCTCCTCCTCCCCTCCTTCTCCTCTCTGTCTTTCTGTTTTTGTTTTTTTTTCTTAAACCACCTTGTTCTTCATGCATCATTTTTTAAAATTGTTGAATTTTACCAACAGGATGTGTTTCCTGTTTCGCTGTCGTGCCACTGATACTATCAGCGTGCTCTCACATCCTCCCTCATGTCTAAATTTTGTCCAGTTAACAACAAAAACCAATGCCAAATTAATGATAAGTGTGCCTGCACTAGTGTGGGCTGTTATTTCTGGACCAGACGCCATCTGAATGAAGTCACTCCAGCTGTATCAGAAATTAGGCCAAAGTGCATTTGGTATCAAATGGTAAAAATTCTTAAAATAGCACTCTTGTGCCTTTGGTGTGTGTTTCATGTTTCTGTGCAGCTTGCAACATTTCTTAACTCAGCTATAGTCATATACGGTGAGCACTTTTGATTCCAGTTTAGCTTAATGACACGTGAATGCAAGTTGGTGCATTTTCTGTTCAAACTTTCTGCAGAGGGAAATATAAAATGTGCCCTCAGACATAAGGCCAAGTTTAAAAACGCTGCTTCTCTCATCCTCCAGTCCTTTTGAAGAATCCGTCTTTCATCTCCACATAAAGCCTGGTATATAACAAAACTTTCTCACAAAAATAGCAACACAGCCAAATGTCCAAGAACAGTATTCCATGACCTCAAAAATTCTTTTACACAGTGTTTTGTAACAGATTCCACCCCAAAATCTGCAAACTTCCCCTCAGGTCTGTTTGGTTCCTCCTGCTTCCTCCTGAGGGCAAAGCATAAACTCAGGAAGGGGGATTGTTCATTGTGAGAGATTTGGACGTGACACGACGCCCCGTGTTATGTAATTCCTCAGCTTGCAAGCCCCCCTGAGTGAAGTGCTGGGTTTGAAGGATAGTACTTTGGAAAGGCCTCTCTCATCAACACACCCAGAATCTGTGGGTAGACATATATGCAGGGATGTACTGAACATAAACATGGGAAAGCCGTTCTTGTTTTGTTTTTTGTTGTTGTTGTTGTGAACTTGAACAAAGAAAAAAATGAGGTGGAGAAAAGGCAGTCAAAAGATGCAAATGGAAATGAAAAAAAAGTAATCATGGAAGCCATGTTGCAAGGTTATATTTGACCTCAATTTATTAAAAAAGAAAAGAAAAGAAAATGCCCAGAGCCTGTCTACAAAGAGCCAGGGCTATTCTTATTAACCCCAGACTAATGAAAAAAGAACTTTACCAAGAAGGCATTCACAAGATAATCATAGAATAAATATAAATCGAACCAAACACCTACAATAATTATTATATATTTGGATAAAGACAAAAAAAAGCCCAGATATAATTTTAGTTTTAGCATCAGGACTGAAAAAGTTAAATGACATAGTTTTTCCATGAGTCACATGACCTGGCCAGCCATCCCCATTATTCTCATCATACAAGGAATTGCTCTGCGTCCTCTCGTTTGACTTTGATTTTCAAGGGGCAGTACCCAGTGTACGCAGAAGAAACCACCTCTGAATGTCACTGGACAGACGTGCAGCCAATCAGAGAAACAAAGCATGTGATGTAATCAGAGCAAGAACCACACTAGTATCAGCAAAAGACATTGAAAATGTCAATTTTGTTGATCAATTTCGGTAGTTTTTTACAGTGACTATTAGACGAGAGTGTATGAGACGTCCCATTAAGCCCACCCTCGCCTGTTGTGATTGGTTTGATACATTCTGTACTGTGTTTCATATCAAAGCTGCTCAAGTGGCAGCCTGTTGACAGAGGGGGTATCATGTTTTTTAGATGTGGCTGTAGGTTCTGCACCCCAGATGCTGAACTGTTGGATGTAACTTTCCATCCAAGTTCACCTCTGTTACCTGCTGATGTTCCATGGGACATCTTCACTACAGTTGTTGCCAGGCAACAAACACAAAGCACCAATGAAGTCATGGTGGTCTCTGCTGTCCATGAATTTCTGACCTCATACTAATCTAAATATTACTTAAGTACTTTAACTTCTTGTATATTTTCCTAAATAATTTACAATGTAAAAATATAATTTCGATGTAGAGATGAAAAAGTATTATTCTATTCACTTCCGTTCATTTCAGTTCTAGCTAGGGCCAAACTAAGGGTGACTATTCTGACTGGAATTGGCTAGAATTTTGCTGATGAATGCTGTCCCTGATATTTACGTTAGATTACGACAGCATGTCTGACCCCAACGGTATTCAGAGATCAAGAGGTCATGATAACGCCTGGAGGGAACAGCACTATCAAATGGAATAATACACAGATCTGAGCTTGTTTAATGGGAAACTCATCAAACCAATGCTGTAAAACAGATGTGTGATTTGTTTGATCTGTTTAATAAGTTACTGTGCTGTTGCTTTCTTTCTTTTCTTTTTCTTTTTTTTTTTTTTTACTGTTCCTGGAAGCTCTTCTTAAATACTAAAACTGTGCGGAGCAATAAGAAAAGAGAAATGAAGGAGAGCCTTATCTGACCTGAAAAAGGCTCTAATTTCATGACAGTATTATATATTTTTACTCAGGATATGCTGGGCCTTTGAAAGACATCCCTCCAGAGAGGTTTAACAGCACCGCTGTGCCAAAGTCATACCACTCTCCATGGGAGCAGGCCATTATCAATGACCCGGCCTTGGCAGACACACTCATCATACGGATGCCTGAAATGGAGCCTCGAGCGGACCTTCCTGGTTACAAAAGCTTCAACAGGTAACAACTTTAAAGCCAGACAACAATAGAGATGGGTAACACCTGTGATTTCTGTTTCAATACCTAGTAATACTAAGGCGAGCATCTGATGCTTTTAAAGTTATGTCTTGTACACAAGAACATCAGTTTCTGTATCTTTTATGTGTAAGTTCCAAAAATACACATAAAAGCTTAATTTTAAGACTTTACTTGGTCCACAATATAACAAGTACCCCTCAAACTTCTTTATTATGTTTTTCATTTTCTTTTAACTAAAACAGATTTATTCCTCAACTTTCAAACAAACATTCCTGACTGTGAAGCGACTCAGAGAAACATAAAGATGTGCTCTAATTCTTTCCCTCTTTATTAAACTTGTAGAGGAAGAGAAATAGGCCTCACATAATCTACAGCCACACCATCACTGTGGTTTCAAACATGAAATATCCTGCTTTCATTTCACTTGTTTAACAAATCTGTTATCACCACTCACCTGGTTAATTTCTGTCTTTCTGAAATATCTCCACTATAAAACTTAATGAAGTGAAGTGGGCGTTTTCTGTCTACAATTTCTTCAATTCTCTTCCAGCAGAATAGAGAGAGAGAGAGATATCAAACAGGCTCTTACACCACTGGAAGATGAGGCGGGAGATACTCAGCTAGTTGCAATCTGCAAAACCAACTCTAGACGCCACTAAATGCTCTAATTATGCAATTTGGCATAACAAGCACAGAGATTAGAAAATTAGTATGGCTGATCAATACAAAAAGAGGTGTGGACTAAATTCAATCAGTTCTTATCAAAGTTGACTCATTCAGAGATGTTCCAGAAGCTATTCCCTTGTGGCCATCTATGGTATTGCAACCATGAGACACAAATAAAACAGATAAACTGTTCATAATGTCGACTCGGTCTATTGTATAACAGTATTGAACATAACTGAGGAGCTTAAGTTTGCTTTGGTTTGCCAACATCTGCTGATGTTTGCTGCTGATTATTCCACATGATAATTGTAAGACTGTGAAAGCAAACGTAGAGAGTGATCGTATGCTATGAACAGTACAAAATTTGATAATACATTGTGTTTTCTGGTCAAAGTAAGTTCAATCAGTTACATGGTTTCAAATGTCACTGCAGTTTCCCTCTTTAGCACATGATGGCTACAGTTAACTCTGTTAACACTGTCACTCTGTTACCTTCAGGGTTGCAACCCCTTTTGGTGGCTTCAACAAAGCACCCACTCCTGCTCCCATCAAACCATTCCAGGCAGAAAGCCTCCTGGAGCTCCCAGCAATCCAGGAGGATAGTCCGGTAAATCGGCCCTCCTTCAACAGATCTGCTCTGGGGTGGGTGTCATCAGGTGGCCCGGCTGCATTCCCAACTGTTCCTCATGAGCCTCTGCTCATCCCTGAGTCAGAAGACCTTTGAACCCATGAAGAAGTCACACAGGGATGCTGTCTATGTATTTGCTTCATCAGAGGTTATTGTGGTCAGGATGACGTTTCTTTCAGAGCTGAGTTGTGGTAAGAAAAAACATCCTGATGGCTGTGACTGGTCACTGATGCACCCCTTGGTAAATAAAGTAAATGTGTTTTATAATAATGTGCACAAATCTTGCAAGCACGAACTTTGTTTTTCTCAATAAAGTTGTGCTGAATGCAACAGAAACAACCCTGCATTTCTGTTTCCTTTTCCAGTTTCTTGTGACTGATATTGATAATAAGATTATTACATAGTACCCCTGTATGAAAATTTCAAAAAAATTTAACTTTTCCAAGAGGAGGCGGGATCTCTCTCTATATATTGTTTTTTGTTGTTGTTTATTTTGTTTAGTTTTTTAATGCTGCTCTTTGACTGAGTGAATAATACTGTTTCCCGTGAGCACTCGGCCCATGCATCCCCATCCTGTATCATGTTAGAGGCCATAGATAGATGTGAACCGCTGCTGCATGGCTCAAGGTTACACTGCTTCACAAATCAAATCTACTACTCTGACATGACATGAGCGACTTGACTGATGCGTCTTTCACCTTTTGGCGACGCCCAGTGAAAGGACTGGGTCTGATGGGAGAGCAGCTTGATGAGCTGTGCCCACTGTATATTTCTGTTTACTGCAATACATAGTCATTTTTCAGAGGCATAACAGGCCTAATGGGCTGATTATGGTCAACACATCACTTACGGCGCCAGCAAACTGTGACTACAGCACAACAATGTAACCGGCGTTTGAGGCACGCTGCACCCGCTGCAGTGTAGACTCTCAACAATAGAAGTCACTACTGAAATCCCCACACTACTCTACATTAAAACACTAGAAGCAGTTGTACAGGAAGGACACAATTGTAACTGCATGCATACTGCACGAGTATGTGGTGACTTTACCAAAATGTAGTACACTTTATGGAGAACGCAAACAATTACCAATCTATTCTATGGAAGAAATATTCAGATTGGCGCTACTTCCAGGAAGATACGATACATCATCACCATAGTTGTTGTCAGGTTTCCTACTAGTTCCTGGACTCAGTTGTAATTTTTTTTTAAAAAAGTGATTTTTTTGTCATAAAATCTCAAGTTTCATGAAATGAATGAAATTTACTACAAAATTTTAATCACTTTTTTTTCTTGTAGAATTGCAAATTTTAGAAAAATTTACTTTTTTAGTAAAAAAGAAAAAGTGGATTTTGTTATAACATAAACAAACATTTTTTTCTTTCAAAAAATAAAGAATTTTTGTCATAAAACCTTTATTATAAAACTGAAACATTTCTACAAATTGATTTTTTTTCTTGTAAAATCACAAATTTAACATCAGTTATGGCTCAACCATTGTGACTTAACTTAATTTTTTTTTTTTTGGGGGGGGGGGGCAACTTTTTGTCCTAAAAATAAAAAAAAGGTTAATTTTACAAAAATCAAAGGTTTTTGTAAACAATTTGAACAACTGAACAATTTGATGCTTTTTGTTGTCAAATCTTTTGCAAATCTTTTCCAAATCAACCTCAGTTATTCCACTTTCTAAATTCATTGCAAGTGCCTGTTTGATTTGGCACTGACATAGAGTGTAGGAAGAAGATGTAATTTAATAAAAATGAGTTGTATTTCTGACTGCATGTGAATCACACAAGGCAGAATTATTCTAAATAGCTGAGTGTTTACTTTGTTATAAGCAAACTACAAATTAGTGGTAACGGTAGGATCTAAAGTTGAAATTTCAATCTCAAGAGGGATTTCAGCTAAATATTCAGACTGGAAATTCTGACTTCTAAGTACAAGTAAAGTCAGTACATTCAGTGTACTATGTCAGATAGACAGTACACAGTTTTGTTTTGTTTTACCTATGAGTATTTTTCCCCATGATTTTGTAACATTTGTTATAAAATGTCAATCAATACCAAAGCATTAGGCACACTGGTTATTGTGTCTTAAATTTAGGCATGAGGCAAAAAAAAATTCAGCTTAAGCAAACTGTAAAGCAAAGGGTGCTTAAAGACTATATTGAATAATTCATTCATTTTGTCAAGTTAAAGTGTAAAAAAACCCAACAAATCCTTGCTACAAAAAAATTACAAAAACAACATATGATACTGTGTTTCTTTATGCTCTACTGATAACAAAAATTTTCTTAGTAGATGAATCCAGAGGTCTTTTCCGGACTCTCCCCCCATTATCTAATTCCATACAGCTAAACCCTGAATGACTAAATCCACGAACTACACAGTTAAATCCATGCATTTGACCTTTGACCCCAGATTATGCTTTGATACTTGATTTGAGTTGTTCTAGTAACTATAGAATTGGTGTTTATCCTTTGTGTGTGTGTGTGTGTGTGTACATTTTACAACACAAACCAGATTGTTAAAAATGGCATGAAAGTAAAGACGCTCTCATGTGGATAAGATGATGGACAGTGGGGAGCATGAGAGGTTCAAGCAGACGGGTTACTGCTATGAGTGCCCAGCTGTCACTTTAAGTAGGCTAAAGTTGTCAATCACTATGTCTAGGGGTTAAGTAACATATTTGTAGCATATGACTGAGCTTTGGCATCATGTTTGTAAGGCCAGCTGAAGACAGAATGTTCTTCATCCCTGTTTTTTGGTTGAGGGCATTTTAGTCCCTTTTTTCTCCAACAATTTACTTTTTTTTGTCAATACTTGTCTGCTCTTTTGTAGCCCAGACTGATTAAGTTTGTCTTTCCAGTACTGTTCTTTGGAGCAATTACATTTCCTACTGATGGTGAATGCAACTTAAAACTTAAAAGCAGCATATAAAAATACAACTTCAAATCTTGACCACTGTCTGGTACACTGCCGTGTCTTTGCATACAGCATACTTAATTACATTACAGCCGATGAAGTCTTCTCCGTCCCCAAAACTGAATCAGGAAATGCCGCCAAGATTTCTTTAAGGCATGTGACTAAGTCCAGCGTCAGCATTCCTCGCCTCTGTCAGAGGGTCTTTGGAATGTGTGGCTCCTGGTGCCACTCCCTTTTAGAGTTGCACTGGATTCCTCTGGCCAACCTCCTCTGAGGAACTGCATGTACAGCACACCACCCAGCATCCGACAGTGCCAGTAGCTCTGCCAAGTACCGCAGAAAAGATCGAGCAGTGTTTATCAAAAGCAGGCTTGAACTCTCTTTGAACTTTGAATGTAGCCGTTATGAAAATGCAGCAGTGGAAATATAATCAGGAGGGGACTGTAGTGTAGGCTGAGGGTCGACAAAGCCAGACAATTTGTTTATTAGTCTCTTGCTAAAACTTGACTCCCCTTCAAGTATGTTTGCCTTGGCAAGAGATGGCAAAGAAGAAGCTAGAGTTGGACTGCCATCTCTGTCTGGACTTTGTTCTGGCCAAGAAGATGGTTTGAGGTTTAGCTATTTGGAGGAATAAACTATTTTATTGTCCTTGAGCAAGAGACTAAACTTATGACGCATAGTTATTTTAAAACTGCTCTTGATAAAAGCACAGAGAGGACATGTTAGGGCCTCCATGGGCTCAAAGAATATCCGAAACTGCACTGAGTGAGAAAAAGTACACAAACACCTGACAGGCATTCAAATCCACAATGTCCACTTGTTATGTAACAAGAAACCAGACAAGACAGGAACATTCAGTTATTTGTTGTTTTTTTGTGGGCTGAACAGGTGCACATTTGAGACAGATACCAAATTCCAGTCTATTTAGTAATTCATCTCATGATTTTACTGTATGGCCCAGTCCTGTGTGAGTTGCCGACCTTGTGTATCTTTATCAGCATTTAACAATCCCTGCTGCAGTTGCAGTCGCTGTAATGTTTTAGAGCTAAAGTCCCTCGGGTTTCCATTTGCACACACAGCAACAAGCACCAAGTGTGCTACGTGCTGCTGACACAGACAACCACTAAAAGGCTGAGCTGCTCGACCAGCCAATATCCCAGAAGGATTTCTTTAAGTATGCATGGGCCAAGCAAGAAAACAAATGTGCTGTGAAATAAGTGCAAGGATGGGGTGTACCAAGAGGAGGATGTACGGTTCTCCCAAACGTTTTTGTATGCAGAAACACATTTAATGTATTCACTGTTATATTTGGAGTGGCGTTCAGACTCAGATCTTCAACTAGACATGTTGAAAATCTGGGATTAACCTTGTAATCCCATTTTGAAATGACCTCCTGCCATAAAAATCCACAAAAAACTGACAAGCACAGCCAATCTAGAGATTCAGGGTTATGGTTTTTGTCTTTCTCATTTCATGATGAGACAGTTTTGCTGAGCTTGAAATGTCTGAAGTGTTGGCAAGGAATGCGGCCACACTTACAAGAAAGTGCAAAGCCTTATGGGATATCTAAAAATATGAGACAGGACTGAAATGTTTCATGGGTCACTAGGGTGGTGTGGGTTGCCTGTGAGGTGAAGGGTTTAAGGGAACACACACTACTTGTGAAATGAGGTGAGATGACGCAAGAGGTTGAGCTATGTTTTACTCAGGGGGCAAAAAAACAACAAAACTAATCTGATAAGGTGTATAATAAAGTGCACTTTAGTTCAAACCCAAAGACCAGTGTGCTTATGTTTAGAAGTGCACACACAAGTTTGTGGGTGTTTTTAATTGGACGGGATCATAATGCCTGAATAAATGTCAGATCTTCTTCAAAGAGTTTCTTTTAAGGATTAAAAAAAAAAAAGATTACAAAGCAATGTGCACTCATTTTTATTACAGAAGGAAACCTGTAGACACCACCTCGTGGAAGAACAAATGCAACTAAGGTAGTAATTAGCCACTATGGAGACATGAACTTTTAAAATGGTCTTCCTGTTTACTTGCAAAAGCCCTTGAGACCAATTAGAGCTCGACTGTCTCACAGCAATCCAGCCAGTGCTTTGCCTCGGGGGGCTCATTGATATTACTTACTAGTCAATAAATGTTAACCTTCTCTGTTTGGTTAATAATCACTGAGGAATTGTTAACTTAGCAAAGCAAACATGACAGGTAGTTAAATAAGCAGTAGCACCCACACTCCAGGTGACAAGCAAACCCATGTAAAATACCTAAAAACAATCCCCAAAAAACTTTTTTTAGTAGAACTAACGAATTCTAGTAATATTGCTGGGGAAAGAGCCATGAAGAATAAGACTAAGTGCTGAACATATAGCGTGCCTTTCCTGTGTGCTGCAGCTACTATGGATACAGCAGTGAAATATATCACCGTCACCCCTTTGGCTGTGCTCCAGAAACTACAATAAATAAATAAAAACTTTTCTGCATCAACATCATAAATAAATTCCTGCTTGGGGAATAAAAGAAAGAATAAAATGTAAACAAATGAATTTAAAAAAAGGTAAAATGAAGGCACAAACATGAGTCCTTCGTTTCTCATGTGCTTTCATGGTGCATTACAGAAACACAAAGTCATCGTGACAGCACACAAGCATTCCAGTGAACATGGACATGACCATAACAGATTCTTTTATTCTGGTTTGATCTTAACTGGGTATCTTAAACTGTTGGCCCTTATTTTGAAATGTAAAATTGGGCTGGAACAAATCATCAAAAGACATCAAAGTAAAGATGAGCTAATATTTTAGTGGTAAGAAAATTTGGTGGTTTAAAAAAAAAAAAGTCATATGTTTCCAGAAACTCCACAGTATTCACTGGGCCTAAGTTCATTTAAAATGGTCTGAGTCAAAATGGAAAACCGTTCCGTGGTCATCCATCCATCCATTATCTCCATCCATCCATCCATTATCTATACCTGCTATTTCCTGTACAGGGTCACGTGGATCTGCTGGAGCCTATCCCAGCTCTCTCCGGGCGAAAGGCAGGGGTCCACCCTGGACAGGTCGCCAGTCCATCGCAGGACCACATGTAGACATACAACCATACATGGTCAGGTGAATCAAAATTTGAAAGTCTTTTGGTAAACATGGACACCGTGGTCATAACAGGAGAAGGACCATCCAGCTTATTATCAGCAGACAGTTCAAAATCCTACATTTCTGATGGTATGGAGCTACATTAGTTCCTATGGTGTAGGCACTTTACACATCTGGAAAGGCACCATCAATGCTGAAGAGGTTTTACAGCAAACTCTTTCAGGGAAGACCTTGCATATTTCAGCAAGACAATACACAATGCTAAAACACATGCTGCATCTATCACAACAGCATCACAACAGCATGGCTTTGCAGCAGAAGGGTCCAGGTGCTGAACTGGTCTGCCTGCAGTCTGGACCTTTCACCAAAAGAAAACATTTGAAACGTCATAAAAGAAGAAAGTCCAGCAAAGAAGATCAAGGACTGTTGGAGAGCTGGAATCCTGCATGAGACAAGAGTGAGACAACATTTCTCTCCTAAAACTCCAAAAACTGGTCTCCTCGATTCCCAAAGGTTTGCAGACAGTTGTTAAAAGAAGAGGGGATGCTGCAATGGTAAACACCACGCTGTTCCAACGTTTCCGAGATGTATTGCTGCCATCTTCTATATGTTCTGTTAGGAATAAAAGATGGGTTCATGAGATCTGCACATCATTGCATTCTGTTTTTAGTTAAGCTTTACACAGTCTCCCCAAATCTTTGCAACTGGGATTGTATATATGTAAAAGGCCTGCAAAGCTAATAACTTTTTGACAAAGCCAGAGAGTGCTGTCAATTTAAAACAAAGCATACAAACAAAGACTTTCACCATAATGGGATTTTAATCCTTTGTTAACTATAGCATTAATTTAGATGCTTCAAAGGTGGTCCTTCCCATCACCACCAGCAGCGCTGAAGCATGCCTAATCTCTTGCGTAACAACAGGGCATTCCCTTCTGTGTGGTTCCACATCAGTTGTAACTCGGTAGCAACACAACAAATAGTTTTCGTAGAAAACATGTCAAACTTTGCTTTGCTCAGTAATTTGCCTCTAGGAAAACCACTTTGTGCAGTTTTACCAGAAGCTGATTCAGGAGAGACAGCCTTTACTGACAAACTCAAACCTTTAAAAAAAAGAAAAAAGGAAAAGAGCATGTCAATATTTACTTGAGAAAAAAAATTGTGCTTATTGATTCCGTCAGGACAACATGTGTCCTCACATTACCTTTTACTATTACAAGCTGCTCCATTTGATTTATTTGCATTTCCCGATGTGCATATCCAAATGTGTGCTTGCCATCACAAACATGCACACAGTCTAGGGCATTTATTATTACCCAAGCTGAAAAAGGGGTAGATGAAGTGTACATTTTAATTAGACACTTAAATTTTGGTGGTGCTAGTACAACAGTAGAGCAGATGAGACCAACAGGAGGAGAAGAATCCATGATTTCATTTATTCAAATTCACTTACACTACCTTTCCAGTATCAGAATATTAATGAATAATCAGAATATATCAGAAATAGGAATTGATAATTGCTTAATATTAATCAGATTCAACATGTTGAATGATGATGATGTTGATTTTATATTAGTTTGAATGAAAAAAATGAACTGTTCATGGCATAAAGCTGTTTTACTCTGTCCATGGAGTATGTGTATCGATTGAAATGTCAGAAACCAGAGCTAAAAATACGCCAGTTCAAAGGCCACAGCACATTTGGGATGAAGTGGAATTTAGTGACCCGAACAATCAAAATTATCAATGGCTCTATTCACTGATTAAACCGGGAGATGACTTTTCATTGTTAGAGCTGGCGAATTTGCAGAGATGGCACCACCTTGCAAAAAAGGGGCATTGGTTTGTCATTTGAGCTGTGTTTATCCACTGTGTTCAGCAGATCTCTTGCTGTTTATTGGGGCAATGACAAGGTGAGAAGTCAGGACAATGTCAGTGGTTCCCTGTGGGACATTTACTGTGTGCACTGTCAGGTTGCAGAGGTGGCAAAGGCTTGATAATAGACCTTAAAAAAAAACCCTTACAACAGAATAAAAACTCAAAATTGGGTGGACTGTTAGATTTGAGATCAACACCCAATTAAAGTCAGAAAAATTCATATTGATTATTTCCTTAAATTAAAAAAAAATGCGCTTCTTAAGAGGCACAAATGAATTCACAAACCAATGAGCCACTACTCTGCAGAAGTCATTCATATGGCACATCAGAGAGTCAATGATGTGTCAGTTTAATGATGTAGCCATTTTAGCCTTTGGGCTCGAAGCAATACAACAATACTGACAGGGCAAAAATTGCCAGATTGAACAAATGCATTGCAAACTGTCCACCAAGGACAGAAAATAAAAGTTCGTGTTTGTGGAGCTCATTAAAGACTTGATCTCTTTGAGTCGTCTAATCCATAATTCATACGTGGTGCTGGATATTCAGTGGTTGTGCTTCAAAGCGAGGAGGCCCACAGCCACAATAGAAATGTCCAATGTCATAATGTGAATCTGTTTTCTATAGCTCAGAGCGCTACAAACAATGTTAATCTGGTCCAAAAATATATACCGGTACGCATATAAATGAAATGTAACATCAACCCTGCAGAATACCTAGAGGTTTGTTTATTCAGTTTCCTTTAGAAAAAACAAAACAAAAACAGAAATGAACAAGGAAAAATTTTCTATTAGGCTGCATTTTGCACTCCCACACCATAAGGAATGAAGTAATAAATTATGAGGTAAATCTAAATATGTTTACTCAATATCATTAAAGCACATGTCTTTCAAAGGGGATTATTACTACCCTCTTGAACTGTTTTATGTTTTATGAGGAAGCATAATGTCCCTCAAGGAAACAAGAGCAGAGGGAAATGGCAGTGTCTCCTCAATGGGCCCTTTCAAGTACTTCCTGGGGAAAGTCTGGACCACGCTGATACATTGTGACCCCTCACTGCACACTCCATCATTGCAAGCAGCTTCCTCACTTTTACTAAGTGAATTATATTTTGAGAATCAAAGACTATTTCTTTTGTTCTAATCTTGTTGGACATGCTTTCATGGTTCAAATAATTTCCACAACATACACCTGATTATCAGACCATCTAATTATAGGTCTGCAGTGAAAGACAGAGTTTTACAGAAGATAACTCAACGCTCTGATTCAGTAATTTTGCACTTGCAGCATTAGGTCTGAATTATGTAAATGCATGAAAGTTAAAAAAAAAAATGAGAGAGAGAGAGAGAGATAGAGAGAGAGAGGGAGAGAGAGAGAGAGAGAGAGAGAGAGAGAGAGAGGGAGAGAGAGAATGTTTGATTCAAATTTAGCAGGATACTATGATGTCACAGACCCAGGTCAGAGTAGTTTTCCATCTTTATCTCCACCTAGCTTCACAGAATTTCACATTTTTGTACCTCTGTTGTGGGTGATGCATAACTCTCACACCAAGTCAAAAAAATAAAAAATAAATAAATACAGGCATTTCCCATGGAACGACGGAAGAAAAGTTAAGTCCAGGTGCTGATCCCCCCTTCAAAAAATCTGGTTGTTATGAACAGAACTGTAAAGACATGGTTGAAAATTTTGTTTTTGCAGCATCTCTCTGGAGTATTTTAATTAAAGTATGTCTCATAAATGTTATTAATGCAATATCTCCCTTAAAGATTAGATTACACTTAGACTGAGAATTGGTCCTGTTTGTTCATTTCATCATTCTTATGATCATAGATAGCCCACCCACAAGCTTTAGTTAACATTGTATGTTTTGATAAATCCTGTACAACTAGTGCCACTGCTTTACAATGAAGTCAAGTGTTCTAAATAAAAGCAAAAATAAAAATGAGTTCATCTTGAGCCATGACACATGATATGCTTTTATTCTCTTGCTTTAAAAGGGGAGAAACACTTTAATTGTGCACTCTTTTCATTTGCTTTCTTTATGTAACAGGATCAGGCAGATGGTGTTTGGGTAACATGAGCCTTGCATGACTTTTCTCCACTCCCATAATCATCTGTGTCAGAACTGTCACCACATTGTTGGAGTGAAACCATGCACAACATTTAACACCCCCCAAAACAAAGCTTTTCTCATTTGCCAAAGCATATAGATGCATACGGATTTCCTGTATGCAATTCTTTTTCTAACAAAAAAAAAAGAAGTTCAATATTGAAAGTAGCTGCGTGTGATGGAGCTTTTGCAGTGGGCTGCAAACTGCAAAAAACAAAACAAAACGGCACAATAAGGCAACATTAACATTAACAAGCCTGCCAGGGAGCAGAGTTGGCGCTCTGCAAGTATGCAAGTGTGCGTGCGTGCGCGCGCGCGCTGTAGCTGTGGCTGTGGCAGCGGTGTACAGGAGCATGGCAGACTGCAGCGCATACAGTGCTGAAGAGGCGGGGTTTGACATCTCAGCTCTGAAAACATCTCTAATCCAGTATTTCAGGTGCCGAAGTCGACCGTGCGACCATTGCTCACCGCCGCCGCGCGTCAGCAGCGACCCGCCGCAGAGACGGAGCCTCGTCCAGCCGGCGTGTCGCAAGAGCGTAGGAGTTACAGCCGTTGCTGTTTACGAACTGGAAATTACGGGGTGGAAAGAAGCCATAAAGGACTTAAAAGTGTGAAGTTTCAGCACTGCGAGAGGACGCTTCCCTGCCTGGTTGGTGGAGTAGTTATTTTTTTCTTTGGCGTCTCTCACTTGAAATACAGTTTAAGCAGAGACTCCTCGGCTTCTCAGCTCTACTATCCCCCGAAACTCAAACAGCACAACTCCTTCTTGGCACTCTTTAAAGGGCATTAGCTCTTTTTTTCCCCTTTCCCCCGCAGGTTAAAACCCTTCGCATAGGTGAGTGAGCATTTATACTGGTTTGACACAGATAGTTAACTCAAACTTTCCTGGCTGATGATTTGTACATTGGGGCGGAAATGTAGGCGTACCCGGAGCTCAGGTGAAACCAGGTAGGCCTAGCATTAGCTGCTGTTAGCACGGCAAACTTGTGAAGTTCGACAGGTGATGTGGAAATGCTTGAAATAATCACGAAAGTTGCTCTGACACATCTGTCAACTCGGCTTGTCAAACCTAATATTTATTTTTTTTATTTATTGTCCGAAACATCCTCAGTTGTGTTATGTTAACAGCTAGCTAGGTGCGTGCATTTATCATTAAATATTGATCAAACAAAACAAAAAACAACTACACGTTTAGTCTTCTGCTGATATTCTCACACGGCCTTTATGAGCTGTTGGAATGACGCATAAATAGGTTTTTTAAGCAGAAATATCTGCTTTCTTCTTTTGTCCTGTGTTACACCAGGATAAGTAATCAACTGCCAAACTTCCTTTTAGCTTTTGTTGTTCTATCTATCAATTAATTAATTAGAAAGTCTGGACCTAACTATGGATAAACAATATATTTCATCACTCTTGCCAACTTGGAGTCCTGTCATGGACCATTTTCTTCAATTTTCCACCACCAGTTGGATTGAAGTTCACTCAATTTGCAGGCCATGTCGCTGACTTTAGACTTATTTCTTAGGTTTTCATACCTTTTATCCCAATGGCATGGTGCATTATCATACTGATAAAATGATGTTGACATGAACAAATACCCTTTTTAATAGACTGAATAAGTGCCCAGAATTTCAATGTAAACTTTAGCATTTATTAAAGGTTAAATGGCTGCCATCTCTCCAATACCTTTGCCTGACATGCAGCCACACATCATGCCATTTTCATTCAGAACGTCCATGAGAAAGACTCCCGAGTTGCAGACCACATTTTCTTCAAACACACTCATGATGACAGTGTCAGATGAAATCATCAGCCCTGTGGACATTATGCACCTTCAGCTTTCATGTTGCAGAGTTTAGAACATTTCCATTAGGGCTAACGTTGAGAAACACAAGGAGGTATGCCGAAGAACCAGTTTTGCCTTAAGTCCTCTGTCACCGCTTTGTTTGCAATCATGATGAGCAAGTCTTTTTGGGATGGGACTCTTGCTCAAGTGTCTGAAAGGTGCTTGACCTTTAAGGTCCTAACTGGGGATTAAAAAAAAAAAAAATCAGGGTTTTTCTTGAAGAGGTGTTGTTGGCAATCCTCGTATTGGTATTTCTTTTCATGCCCCTGCCAAATTTTGGGTATCGAGGAAGTAATTCTAAAAGCAGGGGTGAGGATGTTATATTTCAGTCAGGTCTTATGCAGTGTACAATCCTGGAACTCTGCTTTTGTTCCTCTTTCCGCTGTTGAAAATAAGAAATAACTAGTGACTCAGTGTGGTGTCGGTGACCTGTTCAGTTTCACAAGAATGAACACAGTGACCATGTGTTGGAGAGTGCCAAGCCTTTGCACAGGAAGCCCACACAGGAAATGATCCTTGCTTTCTAGCCCAAAACCTTGAATCATGTCTGCTGGGAATTATACAGTCAAGTTGAAGTGCTGTATTAGGGGTTTTAGAATGCAGGATCAGTGGCTGCTTGTTTTGGAGGTTTTTGCAAATATTCAGACTTGTGTGTTTGCTTAGTTCTAACTTCTAATTAAAATACACTTGCATAAGACTTGAAGAAAGCTAGATTTAGATAAACTGAAAATTGTGAGTCATACCTCTTAAAAGTTGGCATGACTACATGTATAACTAAAAGAATGTGTTACAAGTTCAAGTTAAATAAAGACATAGAAGGTGTATTTACTTCTCACTTTGCATCATAGATGAACTGTGGAATTTAAGCACTTGTGCAACAGATTTTTCTTTTTTTGTTCACACGAGTAACACCGGTTTTTTATCATTTTCAAACCAAAGATTAAAATCAGTCTCTCAGTTGACTTTATAATAAGGTGAAATTAAATAAGATGTGTGGGAACTCAATTTTTTTTTTAAATTTAATCCACTAAATATTTAAAGGTTATGTTTAGTTCAAGTATATGAATTGTCTGTGGAGGAAGCATAATAATAGATGTGCAAAAAGGCAAGGTATGTAACTTTATCCACTTAAACTAGTAAGGACAGGAAGCAGGACAATTGCATACAAGCTTTGTATTTAATATTGCTCTCCCAGCTAACACATAACACAGTGTAGTTCTGGTTATGACTGTAATGCATCTACATTGAGTCACTGTTGAGGGCTCACAGGGTGGATAGTCTCAGCTGCCTTGTGGTTGTGTGACGCATCAGCGTGATGGAAATTTGTAATATGTTGATCATAATTTTATAAATAAGTTGGCTCATATGTGGAAACCGTGACTTGTGGCAACTTAAACTGTATTATCATGAGTTATGTTTGCATTAATCATTAAAAAGGCTTTGTTTTGCCCACAAGAAATAGCAAGAATTTTGGAAGGGAGTTTGAAAAATTCTGTAGTAGTTATCTCCAGGATTTGAACCCTGAAGCTAAATTGTTGTAAACAAAGGACTCTTTAAACACATCAAGTGCTTCTTCTGTTTTTGTGCATTTTCATGGTGTGCTTGTCTTCTCTCGTCACAATAGTGCTGAATTTGTGTGCATCGATGTACAACAGATGTAATCATCATTTCTTCTTTGCTTTGCCATATAAAGGACATTAAGATAATATTTCATAATGAGCCTATCAATTAAGAGATTGCTGATGGGTATATTGTAACAATCTGATTCAATATTCTCTAGCTTTGTCAAGTTGCTTACTTATAATTTACACATTTGGACTGCCTTGACATGCTTGTTTCTTTACGATAAGGGGAGTCCTGGGCTGGACTGTGTTTGCAAAGGAAGACTGGGCTTCCTGCAGTAGTTGACGTGAGCGGAAACTATAAAGTTACTATTGTAATTCATATTGAAATATACATGTTTAGCAAAGTTTACATGACGCAGAAAAAATGATTAGAGTAATTATTCCAATATAAAGTTGTTTTTTTTCCTTTTTCAAATGAATTACTTTTTTTTATATAGACTATTAAGTGCATTGTATTTCATAGTTGTTTTTTTAGGCAATTTTTATTCATCATTGTAGCTGATGTAGTTAATGTTCCTTACTATTAAAAGTACTGGTTTTATGAGGTCATATGTTAAGTTTGCAACTCTGGAAGTCAGTACCAACATTTTGGTCTGATAATTTTCATTTACACTTGCAGATTAAATTTGAAATGTAAAATGATTAAAACATTCTCTGCACATAAATAAACAGATGAATAAATAACTCAATTGGGAGGAAAAATTATACTAATCTTTTACATTCTGTGGAAGAAAAAAAATGTTTTACATAAAAGCATTGACTATGTGTTCTCTGAACCTGGTTTCCTCTTCTCATGTTTCAAATATGATTTGTCATTGTTGCATGATGAACCAGTGGTTGTATGTGTTAGCGCTCTTTGATGAATTAAAAGAATAAAAACATTTTTTTTTCCACTGGATCAACAGTGTTACACAAAGAGAACTTATGTTAGCTGCTTTACAGGGCAAACCTAGAAGAAAAACAAAGAAATTCATGTTGTATGAACATTAACTCATCATGGTTACATGATGATATGAAGTCAGACAGTTTCAGGGGGAAAAAGTTAATGACAAACTTGCAAAGATCAGCTCAATGAGAATAAAGTCCTGGGGAAATGGTGTCATTTGATACTCGAACTTAAAATGGGAAGGTGTTAACCGTCGTCTTGGCTTACATGAGGCAGTGATGTAAGCCTGGCTTTTGGACAGTATTGTTGTTAGCCAGCTGAGTCATTTTCTCCACCTTGGCTTATAAACAGTGCCGTCAATATTTCATATCTCCATTCAGTTCAACTTGACTCCGAGAGATTCTGTTTTTAACTATTTTTTAGTACAACTTTTATTACAAAATTACACAGCATCACATGGTATACAGTTAGAATGTTAGCAGAGCTGCCAGTGCAGACCTTGTGCATTATTTATTTAACACCCCCGCTCACCCCCACAGCATTTTGCCACTTCAACCATTCTGGACTGTAACTCAGCTGGACCAGGTCTTGAAATGTACATATATCTTGCAGTACAAATGTTATGTGCTGTCTTTCCAGATGAATTTCTGGATGATTAATTGAGGTATTGCTGAGTTCTCCTTGGAAAATGGATTAAAAGTAAAAAATAAGGGATTTTTCTTGGATTAAGGTATTGTTTAGTCCCTTTTTTTTTTTTTTTCAAGAATCAATGTTTTTTGCCACTGACCAACAAAACATAATCTTTTAAATGAATCCCAATGCCACTGACTTGTTATTACCAATTGTCAGTGTTTTTAATATAACAAGACATGAGCAGTTTTTCAAATGGACCCCCGTTCAGCTATAAAATTTCCATAAATAAGAAGGGAGAGCCATATGTACTCTTTCTGTTGTCAGGATTGTCACAATATAAAACATGTGTTGGCTTGTCATTCTCCAATGCATCATGTTGACGTTGAATAATGTGGACAGGAGGATGTATGGTGTTGTTTTCCCTCCCTGGTAAATGGGTATGGTTTTTATTACAATTAACATATCGAATGCTTGCGTATTATTTTCTAAAAACAGACTTTAATATCCTTCCTTAATTATAAGAATCAGTAAGTAGTAGCCTAGTTTTTCCAGATCTAATATATGCCTATGCATTTGCTTGGACCTGACTTACGACACACAGATTTAAACATCTCAGGACATGTAATGTTACTGGTGGGCTATATATCTTATACAAATTTCAACTTGCCACCTCCAGCCCTGAATTAGTTTCAGGGCTGTTGCAACTTTGAGCTTAAATGTTTTCTTTGGAATGTTGTTGCTATGGAGCCGAGGTACACAGTACAGAGGTTAAAGCTTTTGCATATTAAGTTGGATCACGTGTATGCTAATTCTGCTGTGCAAATACTAAACCTCAGGTTGTGCCATTAGCTGCATGCAATCTGGCACTGTGGCAATATCCACATCCATTTAGGATTCCCTGAATTCTTTCATGGTTTTGTTGTCCAGCAGGTTTAGAGTGAAACCTGTGGTTGTAAAAACTCTCAGGAAGTAGCCCATTAAAACCAAAAAAAAAAGTATATATATTGGTGTGTTTCACAAAAAAATGGTTGCCTCTTTTATTTATTTTTCCAATTTTTCCTTTTTTTTAAGCTTTAATTCTGTTTCAAAGGAAATCATAGTAAACGTATCTGAAGTTACATGTTGTGACTACATGGATTACTTGGGCCACTGACTAACGCTGCTACCCAGACACAGCTTCCACTGTCTCAAGTCAGCACAAACATGCTCATCCATCAAACCTCTCAGTCGTCTGTGTTCAGCCTTTCGTTCCAAGAAGCACAATGCACATTCTCTGCGGATTTTTAGTCTCTCACTGAGTTGTCAAAGCTGCAAGGACTGCAGGTTTTGTAAATTGAACTGCATATTCAGTGTAGTGTCCTCAACTGCTGAAATCATTGTTAAAATAAAAGGGGGGAAAAAATGGGTTAGAGCAGTTCTTTTTAGTTGAGTTTATAAAAGAATGTCAGACAAAGTGACAAGAGCAGCTTGAAGCATCCCCTGACTATGGGACTTTTAAAATTCAGAGCCACACAAAAGAAAGAGTGACAAATATTTTCACTTAAAAAAAAAGAATAATAAAACAAAAAAAACATATATTATTTACGAAACACATATTTCATACTTTGTGATCCAACGTAGTATGATTGATCAGATTAAACCTATCAGATTATATGGTAATGAGAAATATTATAAGTCTCCAGTGGAACTTATGACTAAAAAAAAAGCAGAAAATTATATTGATTATTAAAAAAATAAATGTATTCCTATTGATTATTATGTTGGTGGTGGTAGGAAACCTTTACAACTGTTAATGTTGGATAAATAGATTTCTAATGAGCCTGAATCTACTGGGTTTCACTGTTTGTTTCTTTGATATCCTTTTTTTTTCTCTACCATATGTGCAAAACAAGTTTATTCTTGCACCATCTTATTATTATTATTATTATTTTTTTATTATTATTTATTTATTTATTTATTTTAAACCAACATTATTTTCTGGTAACTACTTTTGAAAGTGATTTAAGAAATATCTGTTTACATGTTACACTGCAGTCTAAGTTTTTTTTCTTTTCTTTTTTTCCCCAAAATGAATTTTTCCATCAATTAGTGCATACAAAACAAACATTATAGACAAACAAACCAAAGTATTAAGTTACAAAATAATGTTGCTAATAAATGAGAAAACTAACAACAACAAAAACAAAGAAAATAAATAAACAAATAAACAAAAAAGAAATGAAGAAAAAGACAAAACATAAAATAAAAATAAGTAGATAAGTTAAGGATAACTAAGAATGGATCTGAACTTATTAATAGGTTCCCATTTCCCCTCTCCTCCCCTGGTCTTTATTTCCATAGTTACATCAACTCACCGGCATTGAATGGAATTATGGAATATATTTTAATGAAATATTCGGGTTGATTTTTATGAATTGCCGATTGTTGTTCCATTGATATCTGTTGTGTGAGAAGATCTAGCCATTGTGATGAACTAAATCTTTTTCCTGTTTTTCCAGTTAAACAGTATTGTTTTCTTGGCAATAGTCAGGGCTACAAGCAGTGGTGTTTGGATTTGTTTGGAGCTTATGTTCAATTCTTCTAGATTGCCAAGTACGCAGACAAAAGGGGAACGCGGGATATAGTGGCCAAAGATTTGAGATAGTGTGGTGATTATTTCTTTCCAGATGTTTTGCAGTTTACGTTTGATGTAGCTTTAGTTTGACACACTTTAAGTGCAAAGGGTGCTTGTAAAAGTTAATGTATAAGCTTTGTTTGCATGTTGGAAAAGAGTTTGACCTTAATTTGGAAGCACAAGTTCAATATTGAATTTATTTATTTAATTGCAGCATAAATTTGTCATTTCATTGACTTGAAAGGAAATATTCATGGACAAGAAACAATTAAAAGCAACAAAACTGGCAAAGTGTTTACAAAGTAGATAAACATCTGTAACTGAAGGTGAGCTCCACAATGGCTGATAAAATCTCACTCCCTCTCTTTTTCTAATCCAGCCCATCTGTGTTTCCTGACTAACCGGGATAAAACTTCAACCTGGACGACCGTCTGGGAGGGACAAATAAGTGGAGCTGAAGATCTTCAACAGTGTCAGGACCATGTGGGAACAATCTTTTGACATGGGTTTTCTGTTCTACCTGGAGCAGTTGTGAAGCTTCGACCTGCAGCTTCACAAGATGATTGAGCCATTTTCATTTGTGCTCAAAGTGCATCCTTTTGGAAATAAAAGACAACTTGTCAGAGGCTTGCCAAAAAGAAGACTTTAACAAAGAAACACACCCAATTACAGTCTTTTTTTTTATTAATCAAAAGATCTCCGTTGCTGAAGAAGTAAAAGAAGTTTCTGCATGAGCTGCTGACATGGTCTAGAAACCCATGTGTAGCAGGGCAGCTGCTGCAGCTGGCGGCATAACTTAGACTTGGACAACTGGGTTGTCATCCCCTCAGGGGTCAAGGGATTTGATCCCAGCAACAACCTGCCCCATCCTCTTACTCTCCCACCTGTCTAAAGGCAGACTCCACTAACCAATGGCATGGGTCAAGTTCTTCAGGAAGCCAGGGGGCAATCTGGGAAAATCGTACCAGCCGGGGAGCATGCTGTCTCTGGCTCCTACCAAAGGACTGTTGAATGAGCCGGGCCAGAACAGCTGTTTCCTCAACAGCGCTGTACAGGTATGTGTATAACATGTTCTTTCTTTATTATTATTATTTCATTTTATTCATTTTCTATTTGCTCAAGTTAAATGACATCATTTACAGGCTGTCATTTCTTTATTTCGTTAGCATAAATCATGGTTGCAGAAATAACTGCCAAGTTAAGATCTGGAAGACCATGAAGAGTTTAAGAGAAAACTGCTAATAGGATTGCTTTGGAGGCAAATCAAAGGCCTGATTTGACTGCAACAGACATTTAGAGAGGTTTGCTCCACTATGCAGCTACACCCGTACAAATATTACATTAGTTGAAGAGTTATCAGTAAAAACAAACTTTTCCTATTAGCTTAGTACAACAATTACAATCAGACGTTTGAAAATGAACTTAAACAAACCTGAGTAAGTTAAAATGCAACTTCCCGTCTCTGATTAGCAAAGGTATGCTTGAAGGAAGAAGGGTGCACAAGTTTATGCATAGGAATATGCTGATCCTGGTTTGGGATGACTTTTGAAGCTACTTGCACAGAAATTGTTTGACAGAAGGACAAAGTGACTTATTTACATACCAGTAGACTCTTCTAAGCAAATGGCTATTAACAAAAAGGACTTATAGCAGCAGGATAATAATCTACCTTGGTTAAAATCTGCAATGGCTACCTAAAGAGGTACAAGATCAAGGGTTGCCCTGTCCCTTACAGTTCCCGTCAAACAACACTGAAATAAAGGAAGTAAAGGACTAAATTCAGGTCTTGATGATGCCAAAAATAATTACTTATTGCAAGTAAATGCCGATCCTTGACCTACTATAGTGCATTTTCTGTGGGTGGGCCAGTCATACTTCATTGCTAGCTACCTAGTTTGTCTTTATCATGTAATGTGTTGACCCTGAATTGCAGAATTTATAGAACTGCTTAAACTGCAGAGCAATAAATGGTAAATGGTTTGCACTTGTATAGCGCTTTACAACTGTATTTCCATAGCGCCAAAGTACTTTATGCTGGGTTTACATCAGAAGACTTTGAAAAGATTTGGAAAAGACTCTTGGAAAACTATCAGCTCACACCTAAAGACAAGCTTTTATAGTTTTTAGTCTCAGACTGAGGTTTTACGAAGACTGTGCATCTTGCAGGGTCACTATTTACAAGACTACAACTAGATTCTTGTCGCATTTTTCCTCACCATGCGATTAAATAATGCCTCACCAGCCATGAACCTCATCATATGAGGTTCATGGCTGGTGAGGCACTGACTCCATCAGAATCAGATTTACAAATGTATGAATCCAACAGACTAGATAATTCATGATTTGATCAGCACTAGTTAGCAGGTTTCACATGTGATATCAGCTTCTTCCCAGCGGCCTTTATTGGATAGAGAGAAAACAAGGACAAAAAAAGGGGTAAACACTGGGATTGAACCTGCAAACCTCTGCTTGAAGGTCCACCCACTTAACCACAGACTGTCTGACAGCTGATATTAGTTGATATAGTCTTGCGTTAATATAGTCTTGGTTTGTCCAGACTTATCAGAAGGCCAGCGGTCCAGTGCAGCGCTTTATTATAAATATTAATGATCTGTAAAACAAACAGAGAAAAAGCCAGACATTTTAAGGAACTATATTTATTCTTGTACTGCCAGGTTTCTTGTTTGACCTATTGTCAGAGCTCATCTATAGGTTGTTGATTGTGTAAGGTCTCTCCGTCTTGCGATAATATCAAACACGTTTGATATTGTCACAAGCTAACGGTCTTTTCAAGACTAGGAAAAGACTGGTATGAAACGTCACAGATTATCACCTTAAACCTGACAATTGAGACGACAGGAGTGCGATGTGACTCCACTAAAACCCCTATGATTTACGAAAGACTTTCAGCTTTTAGTCTGAGACTGTCAAAATCATTTGGTGTAAACCAGCATTACACTGTAGACATTCACCCATTCACACACTGGAGTTGCCATACAACACTGCTGGCCAGGCAATCAGGAGCAACTGGGGATTTAGTGTCTTGCCCAAGGACACTGGTGGACACAGGAGGTACTAGGGCTCGAACCACCAACCTTCAGGTTCATGGCTGCACACTCTAATACAGAACCACCTTCCCCAATAGTGGGAGGAATAAGAACTGGACGGATTTTGTAAAAAGCAGCACACAGGTATTAATGGATCAGTGCACGAGCTCAAAAACACAGTCATCCTCTGGGGGTTTGAATGCCCGATTTAAGTTTTTCATAGAGACACACCGATTGATGGGCAAGTGATCGGAATAGGATGATTTTTGCAAGATTGGCCCTGACTAGCTTTGGCCAGTATTGGTTGTTGAAGCTGGCTGATTTATTTATTTTTTTCCTCAAGGTCCTAAATGATACGCACAGCCATGAAAATGTTTTATTTTACTTATGTATTTATTTGGAGTGATGGGGGTAGGGCAGGGCAGTAAATGTATCTGTTTATAGAATTCCCAAGATGTACTTTATGTGCACGTTCTTTGTGAGCTTGGCAATGCAGATTAGTTTTATGACGAGCCAGCACCACATCATGGACCTCAGAGACGCACCTACCGAGAGAAACAAAGACGAAGGAGTAAGTGGACGCTCAGTGGATTGTTTTTGTGCAGAGCCACGGGGGAAGAGAGTTGAGGATAATCACCAGTACCTGACACACAAAGAAAAACAAGTGGGATCTTTAAACAAACTCTGCTTGCCCTTTTAGTGCATTTCTTTTCAGTTGTCTCGACATTCTAGACAGGATGCTCAGGACACACCATCTAGCATCTTAGAGCTCAGAACACTGCTCATTATCTTATGATTTCAGTGACTAATTTTGAGCCATTCTTTTAATAACTAATGTTAGGGGGAGTGTTAATTAAGTTAGTTTCTATGATGTGACAAGCATTTTTATCGCTTTTTAAATGTGTTCGTAAGCAATTATATTTTCAAAGGGCAGGGCAGTAAATGTATCTGTTTATAGGCATTTATTTAGTCCTAACTATGCAGAGTGCACAAATTGTAATGTGAGCACCTTTCTATTTTTGTTCTGTGTGCATGAAAGGACGGAAAAAAAAAATCAGTTGATCTTTTAATCTTAAATCTTTTCACAGTAACAGAAAAGTTGACTATGTGCAACTGTTGCCTTCCTCGACCACAAGCTCAGATATTCCACCATTTAAGAACACGACTGTTCTTCATTTTAGAAATTGAAGACTTTAGTCATTGTCTAAATTTGTCACAGCTTCCTGGCAGTTTATAAATGTACTTGAAGGTTTCTCTTGGCCAACACAGTTTATACGGGTGAGATGATTTATTTTAACAGTCTCTGTTAGGTCAGTCTCAAATAAGACTGTGACTCAGAGGGTGAGACGAGGGATGAGCTGTTTGAAGATGGTCATTACTTTCAGCAATGTTTCTGTTTGGTAATGAAGACTCACTCTCTCGTCACTTTCATGACCTTGGAGACTTTTTTGTATTGTCCTAAATGTCATATGTAACACAAGACGCAGGGACGTTTTAGTTCTCTCACATAATTTGATATTTAAATTGTGACAAATCATCCTGTTTGTAAGAAATTTCATAGCTAATGCTCTGCTACCAAGATCAGGGACAGATGTTATTTTTTATTTTGTGTTTTTTCCTGATGACACACTCCTCTGTCTCTTGCATAGGTACTATGGCATCTGGACATCTTCAGGCGCAGCTTGAGACAGCTGCCTGGACACTTCTGTCTGGGAGACTCCTGCATTTTTTGTGCTTTAAAGGTACGACGTAGTCAGCGGCATGTTTAATGACACTGGGCACAAAAAAATAAAAGTGTAGCGCCTGTTTGCCATGTTAGATGCGTGGCTCATCAGGTCACGTATCAAGACTGTTCACTGGGCAGTGTGAATGTGACACAAATGCTTTCTGTAAGCACAATGTTCTATTGTCCATGCACAAACCACGTCTTGCTCTCTGTTCTTCAGGGCATTTTCTCCCAGTTCCAGCAGAGTCGGGAGCGAGCCTTGCCCTCTGACAACCTACGTCACGCCTTGGCAGAGACCTTTAAGGACGAGCAACGCTTCCAGCTGGGCTTTATGGATGATGCTGCTGAGTGCTTTGTAAGTTCCTGTGGCAACTTGAGTGTCAGAAGGGAGGACTGTGTTCATGTTTGTGTCTTGTCCTGGAACACAGTTAGGATAATGCACTGGGAAAAAACAAACAAAACTGTTTGGCGAGGTCACTGAAAGATCTTCTGTCCCCCCTCACCTCCCATCAACTACTGCCACAATGGCACTTAATATCATCGTGACAGGTTATATAAGCGACAGAGTTGTGATGAAACCTTTGAGTTTGGTGTTGCCATATTATGTTGCGTAAAGATGCATATCCAGACAAACTCAGCACAGATGTGTCCTGACAGTTACCCAAATATCATTGTTCATCCTTTCAAAGAGTTCAGTTACACAGTGTTGACAAAATCAAAGAAAAACTCTGCAGGTACTGTATTAAGTTCTGTATTATAGATTAAGTTAATATTTTGAATAAACTTTAAGAAACAATGCATAAGATTATTTTAAATTCTGCTTTTTTGTCCCCCACCCAATTTATTAAGTTTAAATTGTGTAATTTTTTTCTTTAAGGTAGGACTAAATATCGATAAGCCACTCAAAATTATTTTCTGATATTTATTTTTCTTGCATAACTGGCATAACAGTCATGTTTTTATGTCGTTTCTTGTTCTTCCCCAGTTTTGGTCACAAATCTGACTATCTCGTGGAAATCCATTTGATGACTAACAATAATAATAATAATGATAATAATAATACTCCAGAATACAGACTTCTCTGATCTTACATATGCACATTTCATTCCTTAAATTTAAGCCTGAGTAAAGGGACGCTCAGGTGCAATTTAGGTCTCAGAATGAACTCTTTGAACACTTCGAATAGACTAAAATGGTCTGCAAACCATTAAATACATTTTCTAAAATGTTCATTCAGTTATTTCTACTGAAATTTTTTATTTCAAGTCACTTGAAAGTGATTTTTTTTTCTTCTTTTTTATCATAGGTATGGTGTTCACATGCCATAAATTTGTTGTTTTTGTTTTGGATGTGTATCCTCAGCTCTTCATTCTGGTCAGATCATTGTCCTGGCGTTTTAACATTTAATGTACTGGCAGCAAGCATATGGAAAAGCTGTGTGAGACAGTGTCAGATTAACAGGCTTTGAAGCTGAGCTTGTAACCTTTGCTGAACTACTTTGCTGCCTTAAAATTTAATAAACACGTGAGCTCTTGGTAGAAACGGGAAGGAGAAAAAAAAAAAAAAGGACTGCAACTTGTTCTTTAAATGTGACCGCTCTGCTGTGGGCAACTTTGAAGTAAAACCTGACAGACATGCTTTGTCCATGATACTACATCTGCTCTTTCACAGGAAAACATTCTGGAGAGGATTCACCTCCACATTGTGCCTGAAGAGACAGATTCTTGCATTTCAAAGTCTTGTATCACTCATCAGAAGTTTGCTATGTCACTTTATGAGCAGGTGAGTCTGAGGTGTGGAAGTATCTGTCAGTATTATCTGAACTCTGAGCGAAATTTTAAGGTTTGTGCCGTTAGACGGTCTAGTAATCATTATTTGCTCTCCCTTTTAAAACTTTTTGTGAACATTGTGCAAGAACTTGCAGCTAGTGTTAGCCTTAAGCAGCACGGACACACAGACAGGTATACTAATCACTGCCTGACACGACAGAAATCCACTCTTGATATTTTGAGACCAGGCTTTTCCCTCTTGGAATCTGCTGGATGTTTTCTTGTCAGATTCCACTGGGCTGCAGCTACGGTAGCAGATATTCACAAATGGTGTACACACAAATTCCAGTTCAGCACAACACCCCGCCCTGCCCTGTGGCTCTGATGACCATCATTGACTCTGTAACAAACTAACACTATCTCTGAATCAAGTCAGATAACACCACTTTGCACTAAATCCTTTTGGGGCAAAGTTAGTCTGTTTTGGTCCACCTCAACGTCATGCCACCCATTCCTGTAATTGTCAGGACCTAAAAGAAATTTAGCCGTCATCACTGAGAGAGAGAGAGAGAGAGAAAGTGTACTTTAGATGTTAAACTGGATGCCTGATAATGACAAATGTTGTGTAAAAATTATATACATGCTTAATTGGTCCTTTACAGCGATTATATCTGATGTATGTATGAGTGTGTTAAGTATTTTAGTGTGTATTTCTTTGTGACCCTCTCTTTCACAAATTCTTCGCTCTGCAGTCTGTGTGCCGTAGCTGTGGGGCATCCTCCGACCCACTGCCATTTACAGAGCTGGTGCATTACATCTCCACCACTGCACTCTGGTAAGGGGCAGACCATTTCAAACTTTATTTGACTCCTTTTTAATAATCAGTCCACTCAACTATCAGCTTTCATGGTTCTCTTTTCAGTATCACAATATCATAACTTCCTTTTTTTTGTCATCTTTTCAGTGATGTTTCTTTATCATTATTTTCTTCTTCATGAAAAATAAATTAATCTTTCCATTTCCTGATTCATTTTTTTGTTTAGACATTTCATCGAATTGAGTAAATATGTTTTTTTTCCTTATGTTTTTTCCACATGCCATTTACTTTTCCCATCATCAAATTTGCTTTAGCTCTTTGCCTGTCACCTAGGCTTCTCTTAAATTTAAAGGGTTTGTTTCCAGTTCCCAGATGCTGATCTTAACCTTGCAAATGCCCAAAATCAATAACGAACCCCTTGGCTTTTGATACGTTTCTATTTAACAAAAGCAGGCAAGGCGTTACCACGATCTAAGTTCAGGTTCTGAAGAAGTGACAGGAAGGCAGTGTCATCAGAAAACTTTACAGCATAAATCTGCAGCTGTCTGTGTATATTATAGCAACCATGTGAGACCCTATACATGTGAATTCTTATGTCATTTGGCCAAACTTTGGGAGGATGGACAACAGGATGCAGTATGGTGCACTTAAAATGTGATGTTGGGAATGCATTTAGGGGAAAAGGATTTGCTTTCTCAGTGGGCATAGGTTTTGGTAGAAGTAATTCCATTCAATCATACGCGTGTCACGCTTTGTGTGTATGTCACTGTGTTGCCTCCTGTTGTTTTGTGTTCCTGCAAGAGGAAGCTTTGTGCAGGACTTGTGTTTTCAGGATTTTAATCATTCATCCTGTTGTCACATAGCTTCATGTTGGAAATTACACTTTCAATGCAAGGAGCTGGCAGCTGCATTTTAATTCAAAGAAGTCACACACACACACACACACACACACACACACACACACACACACACACACACACAGTGTCCTGTACCCCCAATCAACAGACACACTCCCAGGTTTATTACTCACACACACATACACCAGCGTATGTGCGTGTGTGTGTGTGCAGTAGAGCGATGGAACAGGGGTGGGGGGAGTTTGTTTAATGGGCGAGACAGGGGACCATGGGGATTAAACTCCCCCCAGCTGGAGGCTTTAGAGGAAAGGCTGGGGGCTGTTCTGTTAATTCAAGTGGGCTTAATAATGCCTGTGCACCCTCTGCCCCTGACCCTCCCACCACTACATAAGATCTGGGAGGAAGCGCATGATAAAGAGAGACAAGGAGGAGGAGGGGGTTGTGTGTGTGTGCGTACAACCTGTGGACATCACTGCAGTCGAGCATGAGCTCGAGGGACTTGAGAGATTTCCCCTCCATATTACTCACGCTACTCTCCGGCTTTGGCACCAAGACTTTCTGTTGTTCCACTTTCACGCCACAGCCAGCTTTGTTGAAGCTGCATTAGGATTAATCAACACCCAAACAATATGGCAAATGCTGTCAACTGGGTCAGGCACTGTGCCACGATCAAATGAGGCTTTGAACAGTGCCCATAACATGGGGGAAGGGTGGGGGGTGATTGAAATGTGCTCATGGCAAAAAGAAAAAAAGAATTCTTGCTAAATCTTGGAAAGCTAGGTATTTTAAATGTACCACATCACTTCCCCCTTTTTTCTCTGAAATAATAAGGATTTGGTTTTTATGAAAATAAATCCTGCTGTGTTTTCTATACATTTTCCAGAGAGGCTGGAAGTGAGAAAGCAAATGTCAGAAACATTCAGTCCAGACTTATTGTGGAGTTTACCCAGCCAGCTCCCCAGTGCGGAAAATGACAGAGTGAGACCATGTGTGAATACAGCATGTAATCCTCTGCAGAATTCGTGGTGAATGAGTGTGCTGATAACGCTTGCTGCTTTATACTCTTTTCTGCTTGGCTGTATGTTCCTTTCCACTTGCTTGTTGATATTGCACATATGTCCAAATACATGTAATATTGCTATCAACACAAAGTCAGTCAACATAATGAATGGGTGGAGAGTGTCAAGGCTGATACAAAACATTACCATTTCTGCTGCATAAATTTAAGATCTGCCATGGTTTCTGTGCTTCACTCTGCTGCATCTACAGTTTTTAGGTGCTTTTGAGTCCCAAGAACCTATTCATAGTTTTTAAAACCTTGGAAGCCCACGTATATGATATTTTCAAGCGCCTCCTTCAGTGTAGGAGCCAAATGTCAGAAAACAATCTGTTGGCTGAATTTGCTAATTTGATGATAAAACTTGTAACTATTTGGTCTTGAAACTGATTTGCTGTTTGCATTTCAACCAAGACCGTTTTTTGCAAGTATGAGGACGGGCCACTTTACCACGAGCCAACTCTGGCCACCCCTGATTATCCAAAAAAATGGGCAAGTGGGTAGAGCAAAAAAAAAAAGCTAAAACGACCTGTGAAAACGAATACTGCCAGACCACTCCATCCAGCTCCACCGGGGACCCTCGACTAACTGACACTCGACTAACAGACCACAGCCTGGGGATCTGGGGTTCTGTCACAGCTCAGTCCCAGTGGACGTCTGGGGAAAAATGAGTCAATCTGCAAAGGTTCAGCCTAAACTAGAGGGTGGCTCAGTTGATAAGAGCCACCTGTTCCAGCTTCTGTCTGAGCTAGTGGCCATTCTCCAGTTAACCCCAGTCTTTTACTGAGGGAAAAGGCAACTGCTACATTCATCCTCAAAACCTTCCAAACCAGCCCAGAACTGTATGTCCAACGAGCAAGATGAAGCCAGATCTTTAAAATAGGAATTATTATGCTGTTAGGTCTTCATTCATTCAGAAGTCAAGTTCACTGAAAGTGCTAAGCACTGAGTAGTTAAAGGTATGACAGTTTCCTGCAGTAAATATGTTTATTTCTGCTGTAAAGTTGGACATTTTGATGTGCGAAGCAGTGGAGATTGACTTTTTGAGCCATCCACTGGTCCAATGGTCATTTAAGGAATTGCTTGTATTGTAAATTCTGTTATGGCGACAGTTTAGCAAGATAGATGCAGGTTTGATAAACTGGTTTCTAACTTGTGCCATCTTGTGCTGTCAAAACAGGGATGTCAATGTGGAAAAAAAGTTACAAAAATAGGAAAATTACTGCAATTTCTCCAACAAAAATGATTTAAAATGTTAATTTGGAAATAAATAATCACCCTAGAATGCTCTGATGGATTGTTGAATGCCCCCTAACAGCTGGGATAGGTCCCAGTAAAACCCTTGTAACCCTGAATAGGATTGAAACAGGTATAGGAAAAAAAAAAAAAAAAAAAAGATGAATGAAAAAATTCTAAGATGACTTCGGAGGGTGGTACCCCGGATAAAAAATAAACAAGAAAAACAAGAAAATATCCATTCTAAAGCTTACATATGCTTATATAGCAGAGAAGGAGGCTATTTTTGTGTACCTCTGTGGAAAATCCTTCATTATGCACGTATCTAACAAAAACAGAACATCATATTCAAATAAATAAGTAAACCACTCAAACCCATATCAAGCAGCTGCAATCCAAACAGAAAAAAAGCCCAATATCAGAGAAGTTAATGTCTCTTGTGTATAAACATGAAACGGCTAAAAGCAGATTATCCTCTGCCATTATGCCCTTCACAAACACTTTAGAAAGTGTCTCAGTAAAAGCCAACAACATTTTAACTGATACAAAAAATGTTTTTCTGTAATAAATAAATCTTGAATGGACATCACCACCACATACACAACTTCATCTTTGTCCTCTGCTGCTGTAAATTACACATATCTGGATTCTTGACTTGAGTATATCCATTGTGTAAATGTAAAGTGGATCGGAACTTTGTTCCCTGCAATATGTGCGAAGAAAAATAAATAGGAGAGCAGATTCTGTGAACACTGAGCAAGCTTGAGAGATCTATCATCTGTCATTATGAGGCAGTGCTTTTACTCGCTCATCCTCGAGCTCCTTATCTTTGTCACTTATATCTATATAGCTGTCACACTTTCTCTCCGTCCTTGGACCCCTGCAACAGCAGCAGCAGCTGAAGACAGGCAGGATTTAAAGATGGAAAACATGTATGCATGTATAGTGCATTTATGTGTAAAGCCACAGTGGATGATGGGGATTGAGCGTGCAGGTGTATTTGCCAGAGGTTTGGACTGACTGGTTGTAGTCAGTAAGGACTGATTCAGCTCTGGTTTAAAGGCACGCTAAATTCCACAAGCCTCATTTTTAATCCTGTGGCCTGGGGTCTTAATACTCAAATCAAGCAGCACAATGGCACTCAATTGGATTAGAAAAATAAAATTCAGGCTGGAGTGGAGTGGTTCTGCTAGTCGTGCCTTGAAGAAACTGAAAACCTAGCCCATCAAGAGGCGAGTCTGCCAACCACAAGAACACAGATTGGTTAAAATACAAATTGAAAAGATTGCATTTTGCACCTTTCTTTTTAAATTATATGTATCTGATCACTCCTCGAATCCCTGTCCTTTTATAATGATCCAGGAGTCTTTGCGAATAAAAATGATCACTGTAACTTCATCTTGGAAAGTGAGTCCTTATGATTATTTATTATACTTTCATGAAAAGAAAAAATCAGGGTCACAGAGGTCTGTGGATCCTCATGCAGCTTACTTCGGGCGAATGGCGGGGGTACACCTTGGACAGCTTGCTAGTCTACCACAGGGCAACGCACAGATGAGCAACAACTCACTCTCACTCCCATGGGCACTTTAGAGTCACCAATCAAGTTAATAAACACATGACCCATTTAATATGCAACTATAAGATTGTTATATCAACAAACAATATTAGGGTTATATACATGAACTTATATATTATTGATCCAACAAACAAAACTGAAACCAAAGGTTCACATGCCTTTTCCCTCATGTGAAAACTCATAATAACACCTCAGCGCAGCACAAACAGCCTCTCACACATAGTGATTGCCAAAGGGCAAAGCATTCTTGTCACAAGACATTTAGGCTTTAGCTTCAAACAGCCCTTACCCATTTCAATGAAAGAACGAAAGAGATCAAAATGGTAGATCAGAAAGGAAAAGCACAATCACCAAAATCTTAATAGTATTCTTACTTCTGTTTTTTTTTATTATCATTTGTTTGCTATTTGCATAAATCTCTCTGATATTTATTTCCTTTTCTAGGGGTCAGGTGAAACATTATCCAAAAACAACACAGAGGCTAAGAAATTTAAAATGAGGGCTGAATAGTTCTTCTGTGACAAGTGGCACAGTTCTGCCAGTCTCTAAACATGAATGTTTGACCAATGGGCTGAGCGCCCACATCACTGATGAATGCATGCCCTGGACTGAGTTTCTGTTACCATGGAAACTTGAGATTTAGGGGAACAGAAATATGCGCATTTTCCAGTCATCAAAAAAAAACACCCACCTGCAAGTAACCTTGTGTTGAATACCATGTATGTAGCTTAGTATTTCTCTCTCTCCATGAAATGTTATAAGAGGACGACAGCTGGTTAAATATCTGCTTAACGAGTGAAATCAAGTGATACAAAGGCGTGAAAGCATGATTTTTGAGATGTGACGGCTTTGACTACAGCATCTTGTAGGGTCTCCTGTTTTTATATGACATTTAATAACAATAATAATAATAATAATTTATTATTATTATTATTATCTTTTCAATCCCATCAAGTCTCCTTGTCCATCAACCTGCAGAACTTACCAGAAGTCAACGATTGTAAATAAAAACAAACAGTAGAAAAGTGTCGTGTCTGATACAAAAACTCAAAATTACAAGTTACATGCACGATTTCCTACCACACTGATTAACCCGCCCACGCTTAAGTGTTAGAAATAATAATAATAATAAAAAACTAAGTCAAGGGGTACTTACTGAGTGTCTTGATTGTGGAAACATCATGTCAGTTCGTTGTTTGTTGGAGTCCTCTGTGTGGCCGGTGTTTATATTTCCCCCCTGCGTTGGTCCTTTTGTCCAAAGCTAGCCCAGCCTTTTACCCAGGAGCTGTCCAGGGTTAGCAGGACTACTAGCTAACCGCCACCAAAAAAAAAGAAAAGAAAAATAAATAAATAAATGTTTTTAAAAAACCAAACAGCCGAACATATATATAAGTAACACACTTTGCGGCCGCTACGAAGACGAACAAGTCCGTGTGTTATCTGAGTGATGCGGGAACATTCAGCTTCACCTGTCCCAGCTCCGTGTTCACCGTGCGTGCGAGCAGGAAACCACCATCAGTGCTGGTCCCTCTCTCTGGCTAAAAGCAGGCTAATTCCTCAAATGCTGTCAGTCAAAATGATTCATCGCTGTAGCGAGCTTTCCGCCCTCACGCTCAGGAGGCGTCGGCGCGAGCTCAGCGCACGTAAATTAATAAACGTTATGTGTACACGCGGAGGCGTCTGGTCGGTGAGGATTTCTCCTCTCCGCTCGTGTTCGTCCTTCAACAAAAAAGAAAAAAAAAGAAAAAATGAGAGAGAAGGTTTGAGTTCGCTGTTGCAGACCACCTGCGACCACTACGACGAAAGAGAAAGAAAAAAATAATTGGGAGGAGGAGGAGGGGGGATCATAACATGCAATAAAATACCAGAGGGGTCTTTAACCTCGTTTCGGCCCGCGGCAACAACTTCTCCGTGAAAAACAGAAAGCTGTAACAGTCGCCGTCTTCGTGTAAACTCTCAATGTTTATCCCTTTGAACCGCGCAGCTCTGGGTAGTCACCGCGGTACTGAAGCCGGAAAGTCAGTCAGTCCATCCCGGGAGCTGGTAGGTAGATGAGACGCCGCGGAGAGCTGAACGCCCCCACATAGAAGCACACGAGCTAGATGAGCTGTGAGCAGATCTACACAGCACAGATCTAGCCCGGCAGGTCGATGTCTGAGCAAGCAGCGCCTCTGGAGGTCAAGTCTGCACACAAGAAAAGTAATTAGTACAGATCTTGCCTTTTGAATCTACATTTTTTTTGTCCTGTTTGTTGTTGTTGATAGGCATCATTCTTTCATCCTAGATTTTTTTTAATAAATAGGCCTATCTGTTGCCTAAGCCAACACCTCCAAACCTAAACTAAAACTATTGATGCTTTTGTTAAAACTGAAACACTAAAATGAAATAAAATCGACAATGAAGTAAAAAAAAATATATATATATATAGGCCTATATATATATATATATATATATTATAACACTGGTTTCCTCTATATCTGTTCGTACTAACTCCTGGAAATCGAGGTTGAATTCAGAGGAACCAACACTAATTCTTTGTATTGAAGAATTTGTAAGGCTGGGCAGGTTACAATGAACATGCATCTTGCCTTTAAAGTCCCTTAAGCAAGTTTTAGTTAATTTAATACATAGGCCTACTACATATCAGGATAGATGAGCTGTGAGCAGATCTACACAGCACAGCTCTAGCCCATCATGCTGATGTCTGAGCAAGCAGCGCCTCTGGAGGTCAGGTCAGCACACAGGAAAAGTAATTAGTGCAAATAGCAGATAGGACTGTAGTAAGAAGCAATCACACAGGCCCAGTCTACCCTGTGGCTTTTCCCCCCACAGTTTTGGAGCGCAGACACCAATTAGTAATATTTATTCATCAAGACACAGGACGGCCTTTCACTGTGTGAGCAGTGGAGTGAAAATTACATTGCTGCTTCTTTCAAGATGTAGCCTAATGTTAGATGCAGTTGGAGAGCTGTGAAAGCAACGTTCACCTAGACCAGGGGTGTCAAATTCAAGGCCAATTATACAATTATATCCTTGTATGTAGAACATTTCTGAGGTAATTTCAATGCGACTGCCCGTTTGATTCAGTACCAACAACAAAAAGTGGAATAACTGCGCTGGAGAGCAGCTGGTTTATGGCAAAAAGTCATGACTTAGCAAAGGTTTACAAAAGATTGTAGGTCAAAAAGTTGCTCATTTTTGACAAACTTGTGATTATTATAAAAAAAAAAAAATCATTTCCTTATTTTTTTAATTTGGGATTTTAGGCCAAAAAGTTGAAATTATAGGATAAAAATTATAGGTAATGTAATTTTATGTCAAAATGTTGCAAAAGGTTTATAGTTTCCAACAAAAAAAATAGTTTGAAGTGTATAAGTCACAATTTTGTGACATTTGTAACTTTATGATAAAAAGTCTTGTTGTTGGGGGTGAAAGTTAAAAATTCTCAAAAATTTTCAGTTTTACCCCAATTGCTTTATAAAATATTCCTTTTACAAGGAAAAAAAATGTGATTTAAGAACAAAAGTCTATTTTATAATAAAATAGGCAAAAAGTCTTTTTTGTTGTTGTTGTTTTCTTTTACATTGCAGTCCAAGAACTGGGGGGAAATCTGACAACATAGTTGGTTGAGAAAATAAAGAATAACCCGCCCTTTAACAGTTGCCATGGTGATGATGCCCAGGGATGAAATCAGGTTTGACACCCCTGACCTAGATATTCAAGTTACAGAGATACTGAAAATTTAAGTGCTAAAGCCAGTTTTCTTTGTTGTTGTTTTTTTTACAAAACAACTTATTTTCTAAAAGAGTTTGATTCAGTGTAAAACAATTAAAACTCTACAGGGTATGGTACAAAGACAACACAATAAACGAGAATTATTACTTTTTTGGTGCCCACAACACATTTGACATTTCAATAATCGAGTTGGAATACTGAAAACAAAACAAAGAGGATTCAAGATGATGCCAAACTATCTGCATGTGTCAAAGCAGCATTTGCAAAGTGTTGAAAGATCATCCAAAGAGGTAAATGTGCTCCTGTCCAGATGTATTTTGCTGGCATTAAAATCTGAAAAGCATTTAACTTTAAAACATTTTTAAGTGAAACAATTTATATTCCTGTACAATTTACAAAAATAACACAGATCATCAGTTTTTTTTAAGCATGTTTTGTGTAAATATGCAATAAGTTAATCTTATATGGAAGAAATATGGCAAATATAAAATAATGCTGAATCCCTGCAATTTTGGCTTACATCAGGCATATGTAGTATTTAGATGTTTCAATATAACCTGCTCTGTCCACAAAACATAATGATAATTAAAAAAAAAGAAGCAAACCAGCAATCTGATGCATTCTGTCCACCACGATTCAAAAGTAGAAATACATAAGATGTCACGCTACACACTTGCAATTTGTCATTAATGCATCTTCACAGCCCAAGCTGTTTCTCATCAAATATCACCCTGTAGCTTCAGCATTGCTGTGCATCTTCCTCAACGACCGCATTTCACAGTCGCCGGTAAAGAGAACTGAACCAGGGCCACACACCGCCTGGGCCGCCTGTTCCCTTCTCATTCACAGCCATTTTCACTGGTACAGAACATACCGAACCAATCACAACAAGACACTGCAAAATCTAAAACCTAAAAAGAAAAAAAAAAGTTTTTACATCCCAGAGGAAACATACAAGGACACAGAAGAAGAGTATAGGAACATTTTATTCCAATTTAAAACATTTAAAGGAGAAGGCTATGTAAAAATCATTTCATGTTTGAATGAGGTTCAGGCAACAGTGGTTGAAATGAAACATACAAAAAGAAGTATGGCTAAAATACTGTAAATCATAACCATTAGGACCCCTCTCTAGAGGGTGTTGCATGAATACATATATCACCCACCCACTCCCTCCCTATCCTGACAAACATGCAATCAAAATGACACTTTAAAACAGCAGTTCATCATTAATCTTAAATACAGAATAAAATTGTCCTTTTGTTAATTAATCCCATACTTAGTGTTTCTTTTAAAAACAGGACCGTCCAACTCTGTGGTCCACTGATTTTTAACAACATTGGCACTTATTAAGAGTCTGGCTTTACAAAGAAAGGGGATTGGCACACTCATTGTACAGAATTTACATTTGGTATACTTAAAAAAAAAAAAAAAAAAAAGAGAGAGAGAGAGAGACAAAAAAAACCAAAACAAAATACATTACTTTCAATTTGTACACCACTACACAAAGCTCAACTCTTTAAAAAAAAAAGAAAAAAAAGAAAATCATGTGTTCCTAAATACAAGAGTTAAGGTGTGTCAACCTTACAAATGAAAACATAACAAGAACCAGATAGCTTTTAATAATCACTGCATCCATCCCTCTAACCAGAATGGATCTCAAGCTTAAGCAGTAGTGTACACACACCTCAGAGTACCAACAACACTTGAATGGTTAACTACATCACAAGAATGCAGGCCCATTGCAGTGATGCAGTTTCAGTGCCGCCGATCCACCAAGTCCATAAAAAGTGTGGGGGGGAGTGGGGAATGGCGGATGTAAACGCGAGCGTATTCATTAGCTCCCTAAATTGCCGTTTTATTTTTTGTTTTTTGTAAATTCACTGCAAACCAGGCGGCTTCCGCAAAAAAATGAACCAGAGTGCTGGGTCAAATTGGGACACATCCGAGTTGTCACTGTTGAAGTGTTTTTTTTTTATAGATGGATACTTACAAATCTTTAAAATGCATTACATATGTGGTATAGAGCAAGCACAGTTGAAATCAATGGAAATGACTTAAAATCACTGACCCAGCTCCTCTGACAGCCCTCACCACTGGTCGTGTAGCTGTGTGACTTTAGTGTTGGCAGCTCTGTGTCAAGACAAGATGTAAACCTAATGAAATATTGTCAGAAAGTGAAAACTGATGCCACATCTGGACACCGGTCTCCGTTTAGCTTGGCATACCCACAGAAGCCACCTCAAGTTGGATGGCGGGAACATAACTTCATTTAAAAGGAAATGAATAAGAGTCCACACAAGTATCAATAAAGTGGTACGTCATAATTTGGGAGGATACGGTTTGCTTGCTGAAAGCCAAGCTGAAAATTCTAAAAGCACGGACATCACTGTGTCGTTCCTGCAGTGCAGCGCAAAACACAACATTATCTTCTAAACAAAGCTCAAGTCTGTCAGTTTAACGTACACATGAAAATTCACAACTGTAGTATCCACAAAATAAACACGTTAGTGGGTGTGAAAAGCATCTGAAGGGGTAAATTAAAGAAAGAAGGCATTTAGATGTAAGCTGAAACACCAAAGATAACCCCTTTGACAAAACAAGCTGGAAACGTAATCACAGCCAAAGCAACTACTTGTTTAAGTCAAAGATCAGCAACATCTTCAGTGTCAAGTCACTCAATAACAACAAAAAAAAGAAAGAAAGAAAATCAAAGAAAAAAGTGGCACTTTGCAAAAATATACGTCTCTCCTTCATTAATTTTTTTCAGGATGCAGACAGTGAAAACATCATGGCTTTGTCAACAATGTGCACATCTGCAATACAAGCGTGAAGGCTACCCCCCTTACTGTCTCTGGGAACGTGCGACTGAAATCAAGGCGAACCGATTCCCTAAAACTGAGCACATCATACAGATCCCCTGCAGTGAATTTGAAATGTAAACTATTTAGCACAAATTTCAAATATAAAAGAAAAAAGAAAGTACCGCGTGACGTGTAGAGATCTTCTCTCAGATGTTTCGTCTGACTGCGCAGAGATCCAAATGTCCCAGCACTCCCTTTTCTCATGACTCAAACCGCAGCCAGTACCGAAGTCAAACACCACAGATGACGAGCAAATGTGCACAGAATGGAAAATACAAACAAGCCAAGAAGTTCATCAGAAGAGCAAGAGGGTGGTAAGGTGCACCAGCAAGCGTCACTAAATGTGCAACTGCACCTCAGGAAGACCCTTTTCTTTGAACATCAGCCTGTCTCCTGGTCTAAAGGCAAAACTTCCCACAAGGGATGTCATGTTGGCCAATGTGAAGAGCTGCGTTCCCCCCACCCCCTCACTGAACCCTGCAGCAATCACCCTAAACAGAACATAGACGCACTCAATTCAGACACCCCCCCCCGCCCCCAGGTAATTGCACCTTTTGCTCTATGCCAACCACAGAGTCCTTTCATTTCTACCGAAGCTGCTAGAAGTAGCCCTTGTGATGAAAGTTATGAAAACTTACCTGAATTACACTGTGAAGACAAAACAAAAAGTATCATTCAATCGACTCTCAGGTTAATGAAATACTTAAAACAGCTGTCAGGCAAGAAGCACGATATGGGATCGGTAATGCATATCCTTAAAAAAATGCAAGCATTCTTAAACAGTTAATATTAAACCACCGAGTATTTTCGTCTGTTTTCATTTCCTATTTGCATAAAGCACAAACCTGACAATGGAAACCGTTTTCCTTTGTCAAGTACATCAAAACAGAGCTGCAACAACTAAATATATGAAGTATTGTTATAAAGATAGAACACTTGTCAATAAAATAGTTTTGATATTTTACAGCAGTATAAAATCTCCCATCTCAGAAGTTGGAAAAAATTGAGCTGAAATGAGGGCGGAGGTCTCATTTATTGGAACAACACGTAGATCTGATCGATAAATTCAACATAGAAAAAGACCTATTTGCCTGCTATCCGACCATTTATCAAATGTTGCCTGATAATACGGTGAAATAAAGGCGACCGCAGAGAGAAGCCATACGGATGATCAGGACCAACTTGTGACTGAAGCTGAAAGTGGCAGCGCGAAAGCTTTATTTCATCTACAGCGGGCTACTGCACGGTACTAATCTGGAATCAATCACACCTTGTGCACAGGAAAATTATTGTCACCATCAAAAGGAGGAAAAGAAAAACAAAATAAAAGAGAAAAAGATCACAGTACTATTACACATGTGATTCAGACGACTGTCGACATATAGAAATGCCACACAAAGTGAGTAATTATGCCATCAACATCTGAATGACTCGACATGAGAAAAAAGTTTCACTGAATTTTGATGATTATATCTGAACCACTTCAAGGATGAACGTGATACTGGCAACAGAATTGTATTTACAGAAAATACACAAGTGGATTTAATTTGGCAATGTGACAGATTGTACAGTATGAATATCGGTAGTGTTATTTCATAAAATTAAACATACTTGAATCAGAGCCAGTTTAAGAAACACCATGTTAATGTCTTTACACTCCTTTGAGTAATTATCTTCAGTTTTAACAGATCAAAAATAGCAGCAATAATATAACCAAGAAGTTAACATTGCTGAAAATGTCTAAAGTGAAAAGAAAACATTTAGTGATCATTGTAAGCCCTCTCTCCTACTGGGCAGCATGAAAACTTTATTTACATTCTATAGAGCTCTTGTGCTCTGATTTGGGGAAGGATTCATTTTAGGGGAAACAAAACAAAATCTCAGGAAAAAAAAATCCTTGTACCTCACTGCGCAGCATCACTGCCTGAACGCTTTATCTTCATATTTAGTTTGCGAATGAGCAGAGTCCAGGAGTCTACAGCCTGGCCTCACAACCACATGCTGTAGAGTAAAGCATGCACAGGTCACATAAGTACAGGAGACAGCCCTTTGTCCATAAAAGCTTGATCTTCCCAATGTAGTGTAAAAGGGGGAAGGGGAAAAAATGAATAGGGAAAAGAGTGACGAGAGGAGCACCAGAGCCAAATAAAACCTCTGAAGAGAGAAGGGCAAATGAGTGTTAAATTTCAATGTGTTTCATGTGCGACTCTGCCTAGTAAAACCACAAAACACATAATCATTCTTTAAAACTTGAGCAAACCAACAAACAGAAGATCTGCAGGGACAGAAAAGGGCAGAAGATGGATAGTGTTGCTCTCGTAAAGTATGAAGCGCTGCTCGTCTCTTTTGAGCAGCAGTGTGTGTCATGCAGATGTATGTCTCTGGAAGTGAACTCTGCACTGTGTGTGTGCATGTGTGTGTGTGTATATGTGTGTGCGGGGCGGGGCGGGGCTGGCAGTGTATTGCCTGCTCTCTCCATCACACCAGGTTGTACTCTTTGAGGTTGAGCTGCAGGATCGTGTCTTTGACAGCTGCAAAGACGAAGCGGATGTTTTCTGTGTCGGTGGCGCACGTGAAATGTGAGTAGATTATCTTGTCACTGTCTGGGTTCAAGTCCACAAACATCTTCAGGATAAACTCCCGACCTGCCTGAGCGTCCCGCTGTGGTCCTGGGAGAAAAAAAAAAAAAAGGACAAGTCGACTATTAATTAATCTTCATATGATTTACTGTCAACATTTGCCAGACTGTTGCAGTACACCGTCACCATGTGCTGTAAAGAGTCTTTGAAATTCTAACAACTCTCTTAAAGATGAAGTATTTAACAAATGACTGAGAAGGGAAGGATAAATTGGCATCACTTAATTTTACAGGTAAATTACAGTGTATTATAGTGCACCGTTACAACCACAAGGTGTCACTGTTGAGTAAAAAAAAAAAAAAAACATTACAAGTTTCCTTGACAAAGTTCAACTAAAAAGGAGAAAAGAGGTGATTTTAACAATGATGACTAATTTTCCATATAATATACTTTTTATTATCAAGAGTTAAAACAGAGGTCAAACAGAATCATACCATCAAACTCTGGGAAATAGTCAACCAGATGAGAGTACATGATCTTCTCCTCCAACAGGTCCTTCTTGTTGAGGAACAGGATGACAGAGGAGTTTTGGAACCAGGGATATGTGATGATGGTCCTGAACAGAGCTTTACTCTCCTCCATGCGATTCTAACCAGGGGCAAGACAAGGACAAGAAAGAAAAAAAAAATCCAGTCATGAATTATTTACATTCAATTTACTCTGAATGCAATTATTAATTACTTTTTTAAATCTTTTATTTAACCTGAAAAACAAAATTTAGCAGTAAGTTTTTATTATAAACTACAGTCAAATCAGATACATCAACTATGACAATACGCTGTTATTTACAGCACGTTTGACTTTGTTCAATAAAACCAGTTCAGTGAGATTATGCTCGTTTTAGAGCTGATCCCCGACAGAGGGATCTGCCAGGGATCCCTAAAGAACGGGCTTTAGGGATGGTTAAAGGAGTCAGGTTTTTTGGGGGGAGCAAAAACAATAACGTCCTGCAAGTTTCTGAGTGATTTAGGTCAGGAGATAATGCAGAAGCAGACCACAAAGCAGCAATACAGCAGTGTTCAAATGTAAGGACAAGCAGAGCATCCTACCCCGTGATAAACAAACAGTAGATCCTTACCAGAGACTGCATGCAAACCAAACTCTTATTTCCTTCCACAATTTAAACTTTGTAATTTGGTTACTATAACTTTTAGTAAGAAAGTACACAGCTGCTGCTATTTTGTCTGGTATTTCTTGGCTTTACCCAGGCCACACTGCAGCCATGAATTCAATTTAAAAAGTGACAATAAGTCAACCAGAGATCATTTCCATCTTTACTTATATTAATTATATTTCATTATTAGTGTCAATATTTCTTCAAAATAATAAAGAATCATAACTTAAAATGTCAACATCAGAGACGTTAGTCCTCTAAACTAAACAACTTAACTTCCATCACCTGCCAATAACACACTCATAGTTGATTCTTAGTCGGTATGTGATCCTTAGATTAGATTACATAAAGTTTTATTAATCCTTTGGGGAGGTTCCCTCAAGGAAATTAGTGTTTCAGCAGCACAGAACATGAGTTATAGTAATACACCATAGATACATTTTTATATAAAAAAGTGATAAGAGGCAGCAATAGAATAAACATATATAGACAAATCACACACCAAGTTTTTTTTTGACACAGACCATCCAGACTTGATGAAATTGTAAATGTTGCAAATGCCTCATCAGGCTGTAACTGGTCCAAGTCACAGATTTGAGTTTGCAGTTATGGAAACAGGATAATTTCTGCAGAATGTGAGGTCCAAGTCTAAACTAATTACGCCTTTTTGTGAGCTGGCACCCACTCAGAATTAGTTTAATACCAGCACCACAGTTATCTCACGTGGTCTACCATCTATTATAATATATACGCACTGAATGAATGAATGAAAAAAAAAAAAGAAAAGAAGATAACATTCTCCTGTCCAGTTCAACAAGTCACCACCTACGGGCTAGGTGCTGACAAAGTAAAAGGAGCGATGCCAGATTAGATAAATGTGCTTTCTGATTAACATTTGACCAAAGAGCTGTATCGATGTACAGCAGATGTGAGTCAGTCAAACTGGCAACCGTGTCTGGTTTATGAAACCCAGTCATACGACCAGGCCATTGAAAGACGTTTTTTGTGTGAGCGAACAGAGGGCATGCTGGGGCTGATCACATTAGCTTTATTAGTGATAATTCTTCTTGAACGCTCAGAGAAGCAAAATGATGGATGACTTGCATTCAGTTGGCTGCAAGACATTTACTAACAAATCAACGTTTAAGGTGTGAAAACACGCAAGTCATTTACAACAGTGGTTCCTGAAATGTTTACATTTTTAAAGAAATGAGTCATTTAATTTTCAGAAACACAATCTGATTCATGTTCAGACTACGGACTAAAGTTACCCATATTCAATGTTTTGTTTTTGTCCTTTTGTGCAGCACAACTGATATGAAAACAGGCTTTTTTCAAATCAGTCCTTGACCACTTTCATGTGCAGTCTTACATTAGATGCAGATCTGACGTTTTGCAATGCGACTTCTGAACAGTCATGTAACAATAAGCACGTCTGCTATAAGGCGTGTTTATGGTTCTCAGAGTTTCCAAAAGCTATCAGCCTCCTCTCCTGTAGAACCACTTCACAATCCAAGTCCTGAGGGAAACCCAAATCTTAAGCCTTGTTCGCACACGTAGCGCCACGGTCTGGTTTTGCTCCAGCCTCAGGTGTCACAGAGAGCGTATCAATGATAGAGTGCTTGGATTTGTGAGATTACGAGTTTATCCAAAGGTTTTGAGATTGCATGACAATAGTGTAGCAGTCTTAAACATATATCACCATGACATCTTCTTTCTACAAGTTGTTTTTGTTGATGTTTTTGTTTTATGTCTATGTTTATATCTTCAGTGTGTATGTGTGGGTATGATTTTGTGAGTTTTTATATGTTATTGTTGATTTTATTATGCAAAGCACTTTGCACTACAATAGTATGAAAAGTGCTATATAAATAAAGATTGATTTGATTTGATTACAATTATATATTTAAAGAGTTGTGAGTGGTGTTAAATAAAATTTGATTTTAGACTTCTAAATAGAGCTAAACCTCATATGCTCCTCAAATCTCTTCAAAAACTCTTCATAGGTCAACATAATGTCAATTCTCATGTCTGATTTTCTGCCAGATCGATCTGCTGTGTGTAAATTGACACGGACTAGCCACAATCCAGTGCCAAAATAGACTTTACAGGTGTTTTGAGCACTGCAGGAGGTTTGCTTCTGGTACGCTTCAAAACTGCTCCACAGCACCTCTGGTTAGACCCTTTTCATCGACTAGAATTGCCACTGTGATTGCTGTTTCACAGCACGTCCACGCACTGTGGGACTTGCATTTTAAAGCAGCGCAAAGGACTCTTCTTTTCAGGTTAAAATTTAGTTTCAATTCAATTTGAAGAAATATATGCTTTCTTTTTCCATCAAAAACCAGCAAAAGTAATTCCATCTCTGGAGACTCCTGCAGTATCGCTTTACAGCACTTGGAAGTAGCTCACATGGCTAAAGTGAACGTTATGGTAGAGGCAAGTAAGAGACTAGCAATGAGTGAGAGAGAGCAATGATTGAAGAGAAAATGTGAAACTGACTGAGCAAGAGATCAAACAAGAGTAAATATTGGACAGCGTCATAAAAAAGGACTTAACCTCCACATCTACTGGATGAATTACTGAGCTAAAAATGATAAGTTCCTTTGCGCTCCTTTAAGATGAGTCTTAAAACCGTCATGTTGAAGGATATTCTGAGCGCCAACCAATTCTTTCAACTTTGGATATTTGAAGAAACTTCAAATTCCTCTTAGCTCGTTTTTTTTCTTCTCTGTATCTTTCACCAGATTTCTGAACTATTCGAAGTTACAGATTGTCCACTCCAGTTCTAGTTCCAGTCTCCTGCTGTACAAATGTTTTTCTTCCTGACTTCTGCCAAGTGCTCTCCCAAGAGGGAGCTGGGTAGTTGGGCAGCTCTTGCTCTGTTACTCTAAATGTCCTTAAACGATTTGCTGCTACATTAATTAACCCAGTTACAATTATTGTGAGGAAAGTTTATGTTGGTCATTCCTGCTGCAGGACAGAATCGACTTGAGCATCTAAAATCATACAAAAACTGAGCAGCATACGAGTGAAAAGCCTTGAACTGTTTTAAAATAAAATAAAACCTGCCTTGAAGCTTCATTAAAAAAAACACAGTATTGGGTTTCGAGTCATGTCTCACCTCGTTGTCCGACTCCACCAGGACCTGGTCGTACTCGCTGAGCGCCACCAGAAACATGATGGAGGTGACGTTCTCAAAGCAGTGGATCCACTTCCTCCTCTCTGACCTCTGACCCCCAACATCCACCATCCTATTAGGAATGCCATGTGATGAGATGGAGTTCAGAGATAAGACAAGAAAAGAAAAAGAAATTATAGCTGGCTTTTAACTGTGTCTTAATTATTAATATTTAGTGATTAAATGATTAGTTGAGCATGCATTTCCATCACCATCTCAAAAATGTAACTTATGTCACTTTAAGTGCTGACCAGCTGAAACCTGAATTATTGAAAGTCAGGATACATGTCCCAAATGATTCATGTGAATCTAATGTCATTGCAGTTTACGGTTTTCTGTTTTTACTAAACTTTTGATCATTTCAGTAGAGTCAAATTGGTTTGGGTCATTTCAGGACAGCGAAACAAATTTTCAAAAACCAAGAATTATAGTTAGTTTTCTACTCAATATTGGTCAGTTAGTATGTTTAAGGGACAGCATCATCTGACAATCACTGCAAACAGGCACTTGAGAGGGGAAAAAACAGGTATTTAATGAATTCTGCAGAGTTCAGGCTGAATGCAGAAATGTAGAAATTCATATAAACACAAAAAGTATAAATCTGTAGTGCATCCTGCAGAGAAAACTTCCCATAGGAAAGCTAAATAATAGCAACAAAGAGGTGTAAAGAACAAAACAGATGAAAGAAAGCTCATGCAGGAGATATAAAGTGAGTCTCAAAATATATATTTCCTTGTTTAGTAATGCTGATAGACCAATAAATGCAAGAAAAATGAGAAGCAATAGAGAGGCTGCAGGAAAACAACAAATAGAAATCTATAAGAACTGAGATATCAGATACTGAGAGGGGGAGACAATCACAAAAAAAAAAGACTGCGAGGAATGTTGTGGACTTTGATTTTGAGAGTGCAGACCTGGATCATAACTCATAGTGTCCTGTTTTAATCTTAATCTGTTTTCACGAGTCACCTTCTCAAACGAAACTCAGAAGATAAGAATTCAACAGACTGATTCACTATATATGTTAAAAGGAGAATACAGAAGGATAAGAAATCATCAGGATGCTAATGTGTCTATTTCACCATAATCACTGTAATCCACCTGTGACCATCAATATTAATATTTTCTCCTCTCATAAGTTGTTTCAGTTTAAGTCTCAATGTTCCACCAAAAGTCTAAACTAACGCTCGATATGACCCAGTGAATTTTTGATGAACTCAAAGATAAACCCACAGTTTGAAATGAAAGGATGGCATTGATAAATCCAAGTCCTTCAGAAACTAATCTAAAAAAAAGAAAAAAAAGAAACTCCTTCACATCATATGCTTTTTCCCCTCTAGCAAGTTTGAGTGACCTACTTAGTTCCATAAGTTCTCCTATGTTGCATAAACCAAATGAAATTACATTTTCTGTGGCATCAAAAGTCAATTACAAGAGAAGGAAGCAAGCCTAATGGAGATGTTTGCCTATGAAAGGCTTCCTTGTTGCAACATCCCAGGCAACTACAAGCAGAGGGAATCTAGTTCCCCATGTGTTGTCTTGGTACCCTCACTGAGCACCACATGCATCAAGTCTGCAGCACATTTAATTACACGATTGTAGCAACACATTTTTAATAATCACCAACTTGAGGACTCCACTACAATGCTATTCGCTCATTAAAACACCTCACATTGATTGCCCCTTCATATTAATCCTTTCAGTCTCACATCACAAAAGTGATGTCACACAGTATTCGGTGATTCACCATCAGAAGGACAGTCAAGCAGAGTAAAGCCTAACAACTAGCTGCACAGGGCTGATGGGAACCTCTTCAGCACAGCTCCATTTCAAGCGGAGTTATTTCTAGCCTTGCCAAGCGTAGGAGGGTGCTGACATGATGGCTTCCTATTGATTTGCACTTTTCTGTAATCGCTCTTGTTCCTTGGGTCCATCCCCATGTCCTCGTCTTTTTTGAACAGGAGGAGGAAGAGAAGCTGCTCTATATATGGGTGGCTGATCCTAAAACCTTTTATGCTCCATCTCCAGGTCTGTGTTCCAGGTAAACTAGGAAGAAATGTGATGTTCTAAAAACTGCCAGCGATCTAAATTTTAATATATTTTACGATGAGATTTCCATCTAACATTTTGACAACAGTCAGATCTATCAATTATCCATTTTGTATTATTTTGTTATAAATCACACGTCTATGATTAGGCTCTGTATCAGCCAGTGAGTCATGACAATCCCTTACTCCTGTCTCTCATGTTCTTTCTCCACTGCATCATTTAGATACAACCTTCAGGAATCAATTATTCTAATGGTTAACTATTGGTCTATAATTTGCTAAACAAGGAAACATTTGAGTGTTACTAGAAAACCCACTTTTAACGCATTCATGGAACTGATACCATGCATTCAAATCCACCCTTTGTCCCCCTGCTACAGCAGTGTCTACATGCAATCACTTCCTTACAGAAATCAAACGAGCTGCCCATGAAAGGGAAATTCAAAGGAAAAAGTACATGCACTATATTTCATCTCATTAACTATGTCTATTTTTACTGGTATACTTTCTTTGTGCATTATTATATCTACATCAAAGCAGCACAAAGGAGCACACAAAGGTCCTTTAGGTTGAATTTAGCCCTGAATTTCCATTTAGTGCTGCTTCACTTGAAAAACATTCAGGTGGTAAGGAGTAAGGGTGATTTTACTGGTAAAAAGCCACATGAAAATATTTTTAATGTAACTAAATCATAAGAATTATTTTTTTGCCCAGTTACTAAATACATGAAAGAAGAATATGTGTGTTTAAGTATCTGAGAAATTTCTAGGGATTTCTATTATTATTTTTGCTTGAAATACCCATCCAAACATGCCTAGCCATTTATCCTAATTCTTTACCTCTTTGATACAAAGAATTAGTCAGGTTCTCCTAGATTCAACTTTGATTTCTACCCCTGAATGCCTCTGGATAGACTTACAACCAATCAGGGAAACAAAGCCTACAACAAACGGGACGCAACACGCAGATCATTAATCCAAAATGAAATGCAGTGGATTAGGGACGTTGGTGAATGACTGTTCATATAAGGTATTATTAGCAATTCTGCACTCTTCTTCGCTGCTTTGAATAGTGGCTCTTGGGAGCTCCAGCTCTCAAGTCACTGCATGAAGCTCGTCACCACCCTGATGCGATTGGTTCAGAACATTCTGCACCAGTGGAAGTGGTTAGGAAAACTGCTTTTGTTACCATGGCAGGACACAGATGTTACCAAATCAACAAGGACTGAAAGTCTTCCTCATAAACCTTTGATCACCTATGAGTAGTTACAGATCATCAGTTTTGTAATTTTTAATTAATCATTTAAGATTTATCAAACAAAAATCTATAACATATACTAAATTTACATGAAATAACAGAGTTGATAAGAGTTAGAATAAGACACTGGATTTATATGCTGAAATGGGGACATTAGACATGTTGTTAAGCAGAGTAACAGATTTAAGAGGGAATATGGTACAAACGTCAGGTAAGTCAAAGTATAGTGGGTTTTCTTCTACCTGAAAATGATGCTTTGCAAGTCGAAAGGGTATTCTATGATCCCAGTGGTTGGGATTCGAACCCTAAGCACATCCTGTTGGGTTGGTAGATAGGACGATTCAGCAATACGATCCAGATCACTTAGATAGCTAGAGACAGGAAGAAAAACAAAGAAAAGAGAGAGGAAGGAAAAGAGAGTGAAGCGTAACAGCAGATAAAGCACACCCCTCCAAAAGCCAAGTGCATCAGTCCAGACGGAACAACAGAGGGCCATTCCCAAGAGTTATGAGCGGTTTATGTGACATTTTATATCACAACCCCTCAAATGTTTCTCAGAAATTCAAGTTCATCCGTGATGGCATCTCCCAAAGACAAAACAATCCTCACATTTACTGATCTCCTGTCAAAGTACCACAACCACTACTCTAGAATGAGTTGAGAAGGTAGGCAAAATGCACAAAAACGCCTGTCATTTCTTACCTTTAGTCAACATTTTATTTCTTTTTTTTTTTTTTGTCAGTGTGACCCAAAGATATTTTATGTTTTTTCTGCGTCAACTCCTTTTCTTTTGCCAATACAGACCTCTGTAAATAATTTTTTAATTCCAAAACAAATCTAGAAAACTAATTTATCTGGTTACAATACATGCTTCCACTGTGTGACAAATGATCCCAGATCCGGATGCGCCTAGAAAAGTAGTCCCTCGTGCGTGGAACCAGGATCACATGCTGAGATAAGGTGCATGTTCATGGTGTTTACATGAAATCTGAAATTACTATTCATTCATTCATTAAATGACATTATGCACTGCAGGAGACAGATGATAATACCTTCCAATCATTGTTATAGTTGCATTGTTGCAATAACGATCGTTGTTACAATGACATCTCAATTGTAAATGGAAATGTAATTGTATTGTTGACATGACCTGTTTGAAATAACATCACTATTTTTAAACTCATTAATAGTTCTAAATCACTCTGTCCCAACTTGTAACGTTTAGAATATCTTAATATACATCCATTAATGCATTTAACAAATGAAAAAGCTGACAAGGAAAAAAAAACACTAAATATTCTTAGGGTCATACCATCTGGAATGAAAATAAATCTCCATTACCATCAAACTTGCAAATGTTTGCAAGCTGAAGTCGAGGATTCAAGATGATTTAGCACCTGTCTGAATAAAATAAATATTTGACAAATGTTCTGAAGGCCAGTCTTTGAGTATACCATCAGGGACCTGTTTCAGTACTGAGCCCGCTGTGCAGCAGTGGGTAGGTGAAAGTAGCGGCGTCGACGGTTTCCAGCTGGCTGACCACCTGTTTTACAGCTAGCCAGCCAGTGACATCAGCAGCAGCACATGGCACCAGTACCTGAAGATAATATTCTCCAGGTCAAATGGGTATTCAATGATGCCGGTGGTGGGCACTCGAACCCGCAGCACATCCTGCTGAGTGGGCACATACCCCGGTGATGCTATTCGTTCTAAACTGTTAAGGTAACTGCGAGGAGGGCAGGAAACATATGACAAAGACGCACATGTAGACAAACCAACTGTCTCAACATTACATGACCACATGCACATAGAGAACCAAGAACAGACGAGCAATTTCTGTTACAACATATTATAACAGTTAATATAAACACAAGAAACTTGTGTTATATATGTTATAACATATATAATATCAAAACCACCGATAGATACAGATAATAGCTATAGGGTAACATTTAAAATGCCATAAGTCTATACATTTTACTTGATTCCTCTCTAAGCCTAAACGTTTTATGAAGACCATCTTAGTCTGAAATGGATAAAGTTAGGATTGAAGCAACTGCAATAAACAACTTTTTTTTTTTTTAAGCCTGCTTAACAACCTCTACAAATCGTACGAGAATAAATAAGTCATTGCAGGAGGTTAACAGGTCATAGACGTACTATTTGGTTGAGTCAGACAGCTGGTACTCTCTCCTGCGATCATATGCCTCCTGGATTCCAGGGTCCGTCCACAGCGTCTTTATTGCACTAATGTATGGCTGTTCAAATGACGAAACCTTTTCCACGTCCACCTCCCGCACCACCTGAGCATTATTCTGAAAGAAAAAGAAAGCAATACATCTGTAGGTCCTCATGCTAATCCTGAGTGCTGAAGAAGTCTTTTGGTTGCGAAGAAAATATCCTTAAGAGCCAAGAAAAGAAATCCAAGCCATGGCCTATAAAAAAAAATATTCAGGGAACATTTACATGATGCAACAATTAGTGCTTGAAAATCTTTACTGCTATACATTTTATAATTTCTTGAAAAAAGAAATGCCATAAATGGTCATTGAAAAATCATCCCATAATAAGTTGACTGACTTGATGTGTTACTGTGAACACCATGTTCCCTTAACATTTTCTAGCAGTATGCATCAGCATCTTAAAGTGAATTATCACAAGTGGAACTAAAAAGAAAAAAAAACAAAACTTTATTTGTATAGCACTTTTTTAAACAACAGTTACAAAGTGCTTTATATTCCAGCAGTTAAGACAATAAAATGATATATTATGAGATAAAATAAACTAAAATAAAATAGTAATAAAAGAAAATACTAGTACAATAATAAAGAGAATAAATAAAACACACAAGAGAAATTCAAATATTAAAAGCCTTATTGTGCAAGTAAGTTTTAAGCAGAGATTTAAAAGAGGACAGTGAAGAGGCCTGTCTAATATTCCACAAACTGGGAGCCCTGACCATAAAAAAAAAAAAAGTTTATACTGCTGCACCACTTTTAAATGCTTCTTTTATAAAGAATTCTAAAGAGTATGTACACAATGTAAAAAGTCTAACAATTCTGCTATCATCCATCTTGGTGCTCTGCATTGTAATAAATAGTGTTTATAATTATTGTGTTCTGCTGCCACATGGGGGCAGCATCAGAAACATGTGGAAAAATGAGGTATGGGCTACTCTTGGTGGTGTTGGTGTACCGTCATCAGTCCTTTGCTTTGCTCTGCTTTAGAAAAATAACATCCGTCAGTGATGCAATGAAGCTAACCTTTACTTTTATTATTATCATTATTAGTATTATCACTGACAGTGACGCATTGTTTTTGATGGACTGCACCTTTAGCTTGTTCGTGTTGGTATAATATCAAAATACTTCACTCTGTGTGGTGGAAGATGGATGTAGAATGACACCTACAAGCAACTGTAAACATTAATGCAAAGGGAAAACAAGAACTATGTGAAGAAATATATTATCAGGAACAAATGCACTGATAAACACCTTAAGGTGCTTTCTTTAAAAATCAGTAATTAAGGGATACCTCGCAAACAGGATTAAGTACTCAACCCCAAACTGGACTGGGTGGGCGTGGTTTGACCAGATTTGAATGAGACTAAAACTCGTCACCAACTGCGATTTTAAATCAAACATTGCCAAGTCCTTCAGGGTTCACAGAAGAACAGTGCATTCTTGTGTCAAATTAATCCTGCCCACTTGGGAGGAGAGCCAAGATGGGGGGGGGGGGATAAGTACCCTGACTTTGGCAGAAAATACTGTGCTCTTATACAATCTCATTAATTATAAAACAAACTGTTAGACTCTGAAAACTCAGTTGCTCAAACAGTTACAACTAATCTAGTTTAGAAAATTATATGAAGGAGTATTGCATTATCTCAGTAGCTGCTCAGCAACGCAAGCACCCTAGAAAATCTAGTCGGTGTAAGTACTTTGATAAATGGACTCTATGTCCACAAGCCACAGATGCATTCGTACAGCACAAAAAATCGATACCCTTTATAGTACATACCTTGTTCTGTTCATACTTGAAAGGGATCTTGAGGGTCTCAGTTGCACGGATCATTGCCTGCATTGAGGTGAAGATGTTCTGGTAGACCAGTTTGGTAAAGCCCTTCTTATCCTCATCTGTATAACCTGACCCGTGGATTATTCTCATCTGCTTGATGAAAGTGCTTTTGCCACTTTCTCCAGTACCTGAAACAGACAAGACAAGAGGTTAACCACCCTCTGGAACAAATGTCATGAATAGCAACATAAAACTGCTGAAGGAAAGTGACTTTTAAACTATGCTTAAAAAGGAATGATTAAAAGTATTAGCTTGGAACTGGAAATGTGTTTTACAAGGAGATACAATCCTAATTTTACATCCTGGCCTAAACCAGACTTTCTTAATCTTGTTGCTTTTTGTTCATATGTGATTTGGATGTGAAATGAACGCAACTGACAGTTCTTTGTGATATTCTGTTTGTATGTTTTCATTAGGTTCCAGCATTACAATTTCAACAATGTGCTGATCATTTGTATGTTTTTCCTGCCTCTTGCATGGTAGTCTTTGAGATTTTACTGAACAAAACAACCAGCTTTTAAAAACCTAAACTCGAACTGGGAAAAAAAGTACCACTCTGCTCTGTTGTAATAAACAGTTGGATAGTCTTTGCAAAAAGCTGGCCGTGCCCGTCTACCCACATTTATGCTGATACATAAGGCAGTGAACACATCAGCACCTTTGTGCCACCAGGCAATGATCCAGGCCTCAATGACAAGCCAGTCACTATATGCATTTCTGGTGATCAAAAGCTCTATATAAAAAAATGTAAACAAAAGGCTAAAATAAATGGTCAGATATTTCTGAGCTTCATTTTGGTCTGGCCAATGTTTTTGCCATCTTGGTTCTAGCATCCTGAGATGGACAATGCAACAATGGTTGCTTCGACAGTGTTTATTACAGAGGCCTGAGTGACCACATGAGGCCTGAATGGCTCACCTCAAGTCAAAGAGTCGGGTACACCAAGTCGCATCTATTTTGCATCAGGCATCAAACACAAAGAAGAATCCCGTCACGTCACAGGCCAGAAAACTGGCACATGTAGAGAAAGAACTTTGCATAACCCCTCTGACTTTAGCTCTACATAAGAGAGTGAGCAGTGGTTTTTCATCTTTATATGGTCATATTCTGTGAGCAAACTTCCACTCCAGGCTTAGGAGAAGCCAGAGACAGGATGAAAGAATCAGAATTTTGTATACTGTGCTCATCAACGCAAAGAGGAATGTAAAAAAGATGTGGTTGGTAGCAGCCAAACGCAACCTCTACAACTGTCCTCTCTTCCACCCCCATTTCACCCATTTTCTTCCGCTACAAGAGTGAATGAGTTCTCCACCACCACTCATCTCTCACTTCTCCCAACAGTGATGTTTGAGTCACTGCAGTTTCAGCTACACGTTCTCTCTTGTATAATTTACAATACCAGGATGAAGAAAGACACATTTTACTCTCACTGACTTCAGAACACAGTAAACTCCACAGCAAAGAAGCGCCCTGCGTACTGCCAGCCCTCTAACCAGACAGGATCTGTGACTGTGGAAAGAAGGTCAAGCAACACTGGAGTTTCCCCCTTCAGACAGTGTGCCTTTGAGAGAGGGGGAATAAATATCAATTGTCAGGACACACCACCAGAGAGTTCACCTCCTCATTGACAAGACAGAGTAAGAAAGAAAACCACAGTGTTAACTTCTCTTTTCCTTCCCTCGTACTGCTCAGTGGTCCTAGAAGATTAAAAACTGTTGAAACGGTCAGCTTGCTGAAAACTGACTGGAAGACGCAGGGTGGGATAACGCATTATCCTTTAAAACAAAAAAATAGAAAACAAAAAACAGCTTTAATTGGTAGGGGTAGACTGGGAAAAGAAAAATTAAAGAATCAGTTCATGTTTGAATCCAACATGTGTCCTTGTCTTTATATTTGTCTCTATTTTTTTTTATTTTATAAATAACGTTTGCATATCTTTGCAATAAAATATGCATGAGTGTTTCTTTTCAGGGGGAGCAAGCTTTGTCAATCTGACACCACCTGTTGATTCCACATCTTCCACAGATGTACGTGACATTTTGTTCCACCACTGTTGCGTCTCTTCTGCCTGGGAAGGTGGTAACAGGAAAAAAAAAAAAACGAGTGCTGTGCAAAATGATGATCTGGAAAGGTGTAATGAGCGCAAGGATAGCTGCAAACTCTTGAGCAGAGGATGAAATCAGTCAAGATGCTGTGCAGGTTTGTGAACGCAGTGGTCGCGGTGGCCAATTTACACCAGCATTTATTCAGTACTGATTGAATAAAATGACATTAGCGAATTGAATTTGTACACGGACCGTAAAGACAAGGAAAAGGGACCATCTTCAAATTGTGGAATGTCATCATGTTTTGTGATAGCACACATGGGAGGAGGCAATATTGCACCTTGGTGGGATCACTGAACTCCAGCTGGAAAGTGGAAATAGAATAAAAAGGGGATCTCAACTGCATCTTTAGACAGACAGAAGCTTTATTAATCCCTTGGGGAGGTTCCATCTGGAAATTCGCTATCTGTATACCAAGATCTTTATGCCACGATCTCTGTGTGAAAATGGCTCGAGAATTTTTTTTCCACTAAGCAGATCATAGTAAGAGGTTCACTGGGAAGCATGCTGTGGAGGTATTTACACTTTGAGGAGAGATTAGAAAAGAAAGCCATTTGTACAACCTGTAAGATAAAAATAAATAAATAAATAAATAAATAAATAACTCATGGAGAAACAACAAAACATTTGGGACTACATGGTTTATCCAGCACTTAAAAACAGCACCAACCTGCTCTACATGTTCTATGTTATGAAGTTAAAAAAGGCTAGAGGGCCAAAACTAAAGCTTGTGGAGCACACAGCCTCCAGACTATGCTACGGTCACTGTTGATGAAGTTGATGTATGCACTTGAATATAGTTTCAAGAAAGGAAGGAGAATTGGAAAAATAAATAAAAGGGAAATTGGCTGTGGAAAATACAAAAAACAAAATAGTTTACTTAACATAAATACAAAGTAAAATAGCACTGA
>JBAMYA010000019.1:15861702-15882053 GCA_037176975.1 Arrhamphus sclerolepis
GAGTGCCAAAAAAAGAAAACTCCTGTCTGTAAATATGACAGAACAAGGGTTAGCTATTCTATCTTTAAGATAAAAAAAAAAAAATCAATCGACTGCCAACAATCTGGAGAGATTAGTTCCCAGAGCTCACCACCTCACTGACGGCCTTTTTCAGGCCAGGCACCTAGACAGTGTTGCTTTTTTTGAAGCAGACTTAATTAAATACTAACTCCAGTTCATCATTTAAGTCACATTTTACAAGAAGATTAAACTAAAGCATTGTGGAAGATGGCTTAGAATGCAACAGCTCACAAGCAGCTGAGAAAGGATTTATTTCACCAAAATCAAAGTCAGTATCCAATCATAACAATAGCCTCATTAGCATTACTCCTTTCAGAAAACAGTTACATTGATTTTCCATCATCTTAAAATTATATTATGAGCAACGGTTTCAAAAATCATAGACAAAAATAAGACTAAAAAAGTGTCAAAAAATAAGAAAGAAAACCATATGTGGAACTATAATAAAGGAGTTCCTTTAGTGGGTCAGTATAAAAGGACCTTAAGGTTGTTATATGTAGAGGAAATGATGCAAAAAAAAGCAACATGTGCTAAAATCATTGTTATTCCTCCTGCATTTCTCTCAAAGCTCCTGTGGATCTTCGAAGAAACATAGTTGTCATTAGGACTGAATGAAACTTTAGTACCTAAATGCACGAAGCACATTTAAATTGCTTGCTCGGTAGCTGTTCTCTCTCACTGCCCATCTGGAAACCATACTGGTGTAGATTTGCATATCACATCACAAACAAATCCTGTGGTGATATGGGTAATGTCGCTTGAGCAATTGCGGCTGCAGTGTTTTGCATTTGAAATCTGCACAGTACAATCAAGTCAACAGCTGGAGCATCCAGACCTACCCAGCAGAAGAAGCTTCAGCTCTCTCCTGGCATCTCTCTTGTCTCGTCGGAGTTGCTTCTCGATCTCGGCGTTGATTCGTTTGGACTCCTTCGCCTCCTCACTCAGGCAACAAGCCATCATGGAGTCTAAAGTCATCACTGCATGAGCTGGAAAAAGTCAGTTTTTACACGGGTCGCAGGGCTGCACCTCACACAAAGTATCAAATAAATATCCCGTCTCCGTGCAAGAGTGTTATTTCAACAAGTGCCGACAGTAAAGCTCGACAGTCTGGCTGCCTGGTGCAGAATCTGGCCTCCCCTGCTGATGGTAAAACTGCTGTCAAGCCTTAGATATTTGACAGCTTTGCGTTAGTTTTAATCACAAGAATATCTTCTCGGACAGGGAGGTGATCACAAATAATCTGCAATGCAGCATGTCAACATACACATCAGAGTGCTACCAAAGAGGCAAGTGACCATGTTAGTAGGAGCTGCTATTAGTTTGGGTACGTTGATAGCCTTGTAGGCTAACAGTCGCTAACCTTCCAGACAGGCTGACGCGACAAAAAAAAAAAAGTAATTTTCAGCGTAGTAACAGTGTTTAACTCCTTTGCCGCTTTTTTTTATCGTGAAAATTATATCAAAGACTATTAAGTTTGGCCCCAAAGAAAGCGGGACACAAGAGGCAGCCGCAGACACATCTGTATGATCCCTCTGCTGGTCGTTCGGCCGAGTGCAAGCCTAGCCGCCCTGAAACCTGTACTGGGAGTTCCAGAAAAAACTCCCGTCAAAAATGAACATCCAAAAAAGGCTGACTCGCTGTCTCTGGTCTCCCACGAACCCAGCTCTGGAATAATCCCGATGACAGTCCGCGCTGACTCCGATCAGCTACGGAGGATCCTGGAGATCTGGACAGGCTAACCGTCAGCTAGCTGGGTTAGCTCAGCCAGCCATCCCTGGAACTGCAGCCAACTGGAGAAAAACTGGACTCACGTCGGACCTTCATAGCATTAACCAATCTTTCTAGAAAAACTTGGCGACGCAAAAATCCGATCTGCTTTAACGCCGCACTGTCAGTTAATTGCGCCGCAGCCGTTCGTGCATTTTTATCGTTTTAAGTAATTTTTTTGCTGGTTATCATTTCTCGTCACCCACTCCTCTGCCCCGGTGTGGCGCTGTTGCTGACGTCACTCAGGAATGATTGAAAGGTGCCGAGCCAATAAAATTCGAGCGTACTGGGGGTGTTGGGCGGGCATTGAATGTTTCCCAAGTTTGCTTGAGAGGAAGCCGTCGATTTGGGGGCGTGTCACTGGAAACTACTGACATCTGATTGGACGGGCAACGCCCATCTTCTGTCAAGGAGCAGCAACAAATACAGTAGGTTTGTTTCAGGTGATCTAGAGGCTTTCGACAGTTCCACTCTGTTGAATGTCTTTCTGCAAGCAGCATACTTGCTAACCAGCGGATACTGATATATATCTATAAAGAAGCATGTGCAAAGAAACCCCTGAAACAGTGCAGCACATCGCAGCAGAGTGTAAGATGCTGGCAGGCAAAGCAACTATGTGTATTATGCATCTGTGTTGAGTATGTACTGTAGGTCCCAGGGTCAGGATGGAAGACACCTTCAAAGGTGGTTGAGAATGAATATATCAAGATCCTGTGGGACTTCCAGATCCAAACTGACAAACTATAGTTGTGGTGGATAAACATCAGAGGACAGCAGTGGTGATTGACATGGCCATCCCAAATGGTTGCAACGTCAGAAAGAAGGAACAAGAATAGCTAGAGATGATTTGGGGTGTGAAGACAATGTGCATGTGTGTATGTCTTTGAAAGGCCCATGTCTTTCTTTCTGAAACAACATTGTCAATAAACCGGTAGGATCACGGATGTAGCTGATACCTAACTTGGCAGTCTTTCTTTCAGTTTCTGGCGTTGCAATAAAATTGAATTGCTGCCTATTCAAGCTCCATATTTTCGGTTTCATCCAGTCCCACCCCTCCTGTTATATATATGATTTGTCGCAGGACTAAGTCAAATAAACTGCAGTTTATCAGTCACACATTAACAATATCATTGTATTTTTTTTTTTTTTTTTCAACAGATGCTTGTAACTCATATTAATTCTCATGCAGATAAAGTTGGAACTCTTCTACATGACAAAGGATTCTTTCTGTTTTCAGTGTCAATGGATACATAAGATTAATCAGACTCTGGGGTGTTGGTTCACAACTCTACTTTGCAGCAATAACTGCAAAAAAGTGTCTTTCATGACAGAGTCATTGGAAGAAAACCTTTTATCTGTCCTCATCACAAATTAAACTTCAAAAGATTGCAAATGTTATACATCTGTGATACTGTTTTTTTCAGTTTCAGGCCTCAGTGAGCACAGATATAAAAGGTGTAAGGTTGGTCAGTCATCTTTGTTATTTCTTTATTGTCTTGAATTTTTAAATGTGCTAAGTAATCTGTGAAGGTGGGATTTTTCTTTTAAGGTGTTGTCATAGATCTTGCTCACCCGCGTGACAGCAGGGTGCCTGCACATTATTGCAGACATAATAAAGTACATGCTACAGGTGGTGGGTTATAACCATATAAAAGTGCCAAGATAAGGTCAGGTTGCAACGTGTTAGTCTTGGAAGGCTCTTCATTGTGTTTGCTGCAGCAGAGGTAATACAGTACTTGCTTTTTTCTCTTTTTTTTATTTTTGAAAAAGGGATAATACTTTTTTTTAGGTGTGGTTGCGTGAGATACTGAGTAATTAGTATCTTTTTTTAGACTAGCTCCCCATCAGAATTCTATTCTTATTAATTTAAAGCTGTGGGAAAGGTGTGATTGCTTTTTACAGGAAACACACAAACTATTCACAAGTATTTAACATAGCTCCACTTCACAGTGACATCATTTGATGATGACACTGTACCACAACAGAGGATGTGGCAACAGTTTTCAAAGTGGATGACCTCATGTCATGAACTGGCTAGAGCTATTTTTACTCTTGATGGAAAAGCTAAAATTGCAAATAATACACCATGGCCAAACATTGAGACAGATGCCTAAATGCCTGGGGCCTGGTTCATATGTGATTACCAAGAGGCCTCATCAACAGTCGCAGACTTAAATACCTTCAGACATCGAACAATGGATCTGCAGCAATCAAACTTGTGACTAAGCAGTGAGTCATGGAAAAAAAATGCAAACACACTGTAGTGTGCACAGGTGACCTGTGATGGTGTAACAGTAAGTGAAAGGTATTGCTGTATTTGCAATACAAACATGACAGTTTAGGACCAGTCCATATCAGCGACTTTCATTGCGGTATTATCCAGAAGAGCTTCTTTGGGAATTTTCTGTGGTGGTAACGTGTTAAATGTGTTACATTTTCACTGATGACTGGTTATGACTGGCTATGTGTAATTCAATTCAATTAAGTTTGATTTATATGGCATCTATTTACAAAAAAGTTGTCTCTAGACACTTCTCAGAAACCCAGAGCATGACCACTGAGCACATGGCAAAGCCTAGAAAAAACTCTTGGGAAGAAACCTTGAGCAGGACCCAACTCAGTTATAGGGGGGACCCTCCTGCCAATAGCCAGCCCAGTAAAGGAAGAAAGTGAGGATAAAGGACAGAGAGAGGAGAGGTACACAATATATACAACACATGGTACAAAAATATACAATTATCTAATATAAAAATATATAAATATGTGGTAGTTGGAATAGTTGGAGGGTTGGAATGCAAGTCTGCCATGCCAACGGGCATCCCACAGTGGCATCCAGTCGACAGGTGCAGGTGAACGCCAGGACGGTCAGAGGTTAAGGTTTGGAAGGCGAGGGGGAGTGCACCATCACTACATTAGCACCTGAAAAAGGAGAAGTGAGTGAGACTAAGGGAGATTGACAACGTGTAACTATGTATGAATAAGAGGAATGCAGAGTTTAAAGCACATATAATTTTCATTGACAAGTTCAGTTAAGCTTCAAAATAAACTCCTCTGGCAGCTTGTTTTCAGTTAAAAATTAACTGATAAGGCAGGACATTTGTTCACCACTCCCCAGTATTCATCATTTCAACAATAAAATGACGACTGAGTTTGTTTTCCACCTGCGACTGAGCTGTATGGACATGCTGCTGAGTCAAGTGACCTCTGGTGGATATTAGAGGTAATCACAAGACTAAGGTTCAGTTTAAAAAAAAAAAAGCCTTTTAAGGAATTTGTTTTTCAGTGCCTAGCCAATTTAACTTCATTTGATTTTTAGAGGATATTTATAACTTTATTAAGAAAATTCTTCAAGAGAGGAAACAAAACCAAATAAATGAGTTGATTACATTCAAATCTTCACTCACACACATTTATTTAGACAATATGTATTCTCCAGGGTGTGGCAGCAGCTACAATTGCTCTCTCAATTTATTGAGAAAACTAAAATTGTAAGAATATATTTGCATTAAGCTATAAAGTAATGGGTTTCCTTGAGTTTTTAAATGTGAGCTCCTGAGGCTTATATAGCAGAGATGCACAATGTGAAAGAATGAGACGTGGTGGATGTCAACAATGTCATGCTCGGTATGCTTGGTATGATCGGGAAGATCTTAACAGATGACTCATGACATTATAGCCTGTCCTACTTGCCTGCCCACATCTCATTTGAGCTGCAGCTCATGCCAGAACTTTCTTCTGCTGAAATGACAGGCAACTCTGTGTCCTTATATTGTTGGCTCCATCAATAAACATAACTTTTCTTTAATTTCAAACATCTTCTTTGCAGTAAAGCAACATTTTTGTAACATTTATATTTGATTCAATTCAAAATATCTTTTATTAATACCTGAAGGGAAATTCAGTTGTTCTGGTAGTATAATTTGAGTCTCTTCAAACATTCAGTTGGTTGAAATTGTGGGAAGGAAGGATCTCCTGTAGCTGTCTGTGTTGTGGTGGATCTGACGAAGCCTCTGACTGAAGATGCTCTGTTGCTGAATCATTGTGTTGTGTAGGGGATGTTCAGGGTTGTCCATGATGTTTTACTTTTTACGAAGTATCTGCCTTTGCGCAGTCATAAGCTCCAGAATAGTCTCCAGAACAGAGACAGCCTTCTTTATCAGTTTGTCCAGTTTCTTTAAGTGACTATCACTGATAGTCAAAAGATTACTGCAGATAGGACCAGGCTCTCCACAACAGAAGATATGCAACATCTGGCTGCAAACACTAAAGGATCTAAGTTTATGTAAGTAATATTGCACGTATTTATATGTATGTATGTATGTATGTATGTCACATATCCTCATTTTTTGGCTTCGCTTTCTTCCTTTTTTTATGCTAAAGGTGGTCAGTATTAGTCTCATATGTATAAGGAAGTGTGAACTTGTAGATGCATTTCAGTTGCTCAAAAACAATTGTTTTCTCTGAAGTCTCATACAACCAGCTGAGCTATTGTAAAATGGACATCACACCTTTAAAAGGAAATTCCCAGAAATAGTGTCGTGGCAGGTTTGCTTAAATGTCGAGCTCAAAGGAAATCAACATTTGAAAAGTGTCCCATGTCTCTTTTTGAATATTTTCTCTGTGGCATAAAACTATGACATGTAAATTTGTGTATGAATGATTGTGTGTAAAGGAACGTTCTTGCTGACCAATATTTGGCACAAATGAACAGTTAGGAGTGGTGCAAACATGAAAAGGAGCTGTCTGCATCATCTCATATGAGTCCTGTCTGGTAGCTGAAGGTAGCCGACTAATCATTGATCGTCTGCCATTTCCTGCAGCAGCTGGTGGCAAGGCGACAACGTGTCTGTTACTACTTCTACTGAATGTGTTTAGATAATGCAAGACCATCCTGATTATACCAAGTGTCATGACAATAAGATATTTGAAGTTCCCCTCCTCCTGCAGGTGAAGTAGCTACAGATGTTCCATTCCTGTATTTTGATGCATGCTGTTTTCCTCTTATTCTCAGTTTACACCCACACCCTGCAGGACGATTTCCCACCTTTCAATCTGTATCTTTCTTTTCTTTGTTTCATACATGACACATATTGTGTTGTTACTCCACTATCATTTATACTCTCTGAACACATTATTACGGTGTTCTGTCTTGTAATGAACAAATCTTTCATGGAAGATGCACAGTGAGGATGTAATCATAGAAAATACATGAAAAAAATGAATTTGGACAAAATGCATTTTAGACATGTTTATTAGGTTTTTGTTCACCATCAGCTCATGTTGCTAAGGATGGGGAGATTACACCTACCAAAGTTAAGACTCTATGCATGCTGGTTACCTTGGCTATGCTGTTTTTGTTGCTGCTGTTTTCATGAATTGGCATTTTGAATCTGGACTCTATTAGAATGAATTTCACTGACGAAATTACAGTGAATTGGAACTATCACTTAACAAATTGGATCGTCTTTGACTGGACTGTATTGGACTTTGTCTTCTGTGTGACATGCCTTGAGGCGACTTTTGTTGTAAACTGATGCCATGAAAAATAATGAAATAAATTCATTTATTGTTAATAAAAACAATATAATAACTACAACACTGGAGTTATATATCATTTTCTTTATGAGGAAACAAGTAATGAGCTTCAGCACATGATCGCTTGTCTTCCGTGATTTTAAACTTACACATGAGTATTGTATTGTTTTTCAAGACTCAATTTCTGCCTTTTGCCTGAAGTGAGCTGGGATAAGCTCCAGCCGACCCCCGTGACCCTGCACAGGAAATAGCAGGTATAGATAATGGATATATATATATATATATATATGATTTACAAACAAATAGACACTTAAAGACTTAAAGCAGCTAAAGATGGAGCATTTGAGTTTCTAAGTGGACAACATAAGTCAACCATCTGAGGCACAAAACAGAATACAAGCGTGTATCTCAAATTTGTCTGTAGACTCTTTCTTCAGAGTTCAAAGTGTACTGTGCAATAAAATGGCATTACATATGTCGGACGTTTTTCATTCACTCCTTTGTACTTTAAAACATGAGAAGCAGCCGTCCATACACACCTTTCTGGCTCTTTCACCTCACCCTGTTTCCATGGCAACGGAGGGCTCAAGTGATCTCAATATCTGAAACCGTGAAAACCCAGACAAACCGGCTCTACTGGCTTACACAAAAGATTGGCGTCAAAATAACAAGGAGGGGTGACAAGTGTCTGCTGTACTCTTCATCATTGCTCTGAAAGCCTACAGTGCAATTCATAAATAAATAGATAAATAAATAAGTAAATAAAGTGAAATGATCCAACATTTCCCACGAGCATTCATGATATGCCTGTTGTACCTTAAGCATGTTGTGCTGCCTTTAGTGTCTTTATGAATGTGTTCATTATAGATTTATTAATGTCTTGCTTTATTATGTTTTATTATTAACCTAAGAAAAATTAACCTTATAAAATTAATTCAGAAGTGAATAAAACATTAAGTTCCCACATCACAGAGAACCATTGAAAGGCCCAAGTAATGAGGTGTACAACCAAATATTTAAAGACACTGCAAATATTAATAAACCGAAGCATTTGTCTTTAGTCCGTCGCAAAAACCTGAACTGAGACATGCAATGAACTTTACAACAGCCGAAACTTTAGCCACAGAGTGCTGTCATTGTAAAAGAATGAAGCATAATCCACTTCCGCTTTGATATCTTCAAAATAAGGTTTTTACTCCGCCAGATCCCAAGTGTAAAGCAATGGAGGAATAATTCAAAAGTTAACCCAGGGTGGAAACTATTCTTAAGATTTCCTTAAAATCTTTTGGACTGTAAACTGCACAATCCAACACTTTATCTATTATCTGTGTCTTTCTTTTCATTGGTGCTTGGATTTTCTCTTCATTTTGTGCTGCTAGAGACAATGTCAGCTAAAGGGATGACTTGTGTTATTCATCATGATGTTTTGTAAGACAATCAATCAATCAATCAGTCAGCAACAAAACAAAAGTATAACCCAGGTTCGTATGACACCATAGACATGGATACTGTAGCTTTGGCATCTCTTACAGTGTAGCTTACTCTGTGACACACAATGTCATGCTTGAAACCAGCTGTAGGACACATGACTGCCTTATTTACTTAGAACAATGTACCCAAGGAGCGGTCATTATTGAGAATGAATAGAATACCCTATGAAGACAAATTTTGCTATGCTGCTCTAAATAATGGACTGAATGTCTTAAGCATGTAGTCCCTTAAACCATAACAGAATGTGATATTACTGTTGTTGGGATGCATAATTTCAACTGCTCTTCTCACCCCCCTTTCGTGCTTGACATGACATAATGATAGATTGGTTTTATATAGCCCTTTTCAGGACACACAAAGATGCTTTAAAAAATAATGGAACTTTGTCCATTGCAATGTTGTAAAGTTTCAATGAGAATAAATGTTTTGTTCACTTTAGCCACAGTTATTGCATGCTTTTATGTTTTCAGGGAAGAATGTGTAACTTCCGGCGCGGTTGCGGTAGATTGCCGCGTGCTTGCCGCGTCGGCGCGCTGAGCGAATTCCAGTTAAGTGTAGCTGTCAAGGAGGCGGCACATTCCTCTGTAGGTGCGGTAAAAACGTTATCGAGCGGCAGGTTGTCTGGTATGAAGCACCTGTCTATGTAAAAGGTGCTCCGACTCCGTGTACGTGTGGGGGCGACGAGACAGTAGCTGTTAGCCATTAGCCGCAGGTGGACCGGCAGCCCTGAGGGAAATGGACCGCGACAAGCGCCAGAGTGTGTACCTGTTCCATCTTCAGGAAGTCTGACACTGATTGGAGGTAAGCGGAACATTTTTTTTTTCTGCATGTAAGGTCAAAACTAATCTCAAATAAACTTGTAAGTCGCAGAGGATAAAGTTACTGAGTTAGTGCTCTGGCGTAAAACCACCAAACTCCATTTAAAGTTAACACGTAGCCTGTCTGTAGTGTATTTACAGCATCAGTAAATGCGTCCAGGTGTGGTGGAAATAAATCACGACGAGTCTGAGTCACGAAGAGATCGACTGATACTGAAGCTGAAAACCAGTTAACTGCCTGCACATATCTATCCATGACAAGTTAATTGTCCATGAACAGGTTGGTCACAGAGGTTACGGCCATGGCGGGATGCTGGCAGTGGTGCCGCCGCACCTGCGTGTGCTTCCTGAGCGAGGAGGAGAAGAAGACCATCGCAGTGGACAAAGAGATCAAGAGGATCCTCAAACAACAAAAGAAGAAGGAGAGAAGGGAGATAAAGGTCCTCCTGCTGGGTCAGTACCCACCGCACAGAGCAGAAACACAAACAGCTGATGACAAAAGAAATCACAACACAAGAAAAATCTACAGGTCATTAGGAAAATCATTATAGAAGCTAAACATCTTTTGAGCAGACATAGATCCAGAGCTGCTTGGCTTGTTTGAGGGCCCCCGGAAAACAACAAAAACTATGTGTCACCATGCCGGTATGTGAAGAATGACTGGCTACCTGAAGTCAAGGCCTGGACACATGAAGCCCAGAAACCTACAGACCTGTTTTAACACCATCGGCCCTGACTGGCAGCAGCTGGGCTTTTACTTTGAAGTTTTGAGGTGTCAGTCAAATTCAGGCCAAAACTTACAAAGCACAATTCAGTTCAGTTCAATAGTGCAGTAGTGGATGCTCAGGGTTGTCCATTATGTTTTTCATTTTATAAAGTATCCTCATTTGCGTAATCAACTCCCCAGAACAGAGCCAACCTTCATCTAGTAAATTATTGTCTTCCATTTCTGGATCAGTTGTTGAACAAAATCAGAAATTTTGGTTTGAGTTTTTTAGAGATATTATGGGCATTTTGTTTACTACTATATAATATTTTATGGACAAATAGGAAAAAAAAAGGTTTATTTATTGAGCAAAAAAAAAGGACGAAAGGAAATAATTAAACAAACTTCATCAACACATGAGGTCTAGAAAAATGCATTTGTGGGTGCAGAAAAAGAAAGAAAGAAATCCAAGCCAGAAAGAATGCAGCTTTCTCCAAAATCATTCAAACACCCATATTTACTTTGCACAAAGACTAAAATAAATCAAATGTCGAAACTGGAAAGCATTGTGGCTGCATGTTTAACCATCTTTTAACAACACTCTAGAAAAACATTCAGGCGAAATGCTTTCTCATCCCACTTGATATCAGATTTCAGTTGCTCAAGAGGTCAGAGCCAGCTTTGTTGTGTTTTTGTTTAGTAAGGAGACAAATGGTTTTAGTAGCCTACCGGGCTGCGCTGCAGCCAGGTCAGTTTAGTAGACACCTTTACTTGACGCCTTTACTACAGAGCCATGCTGCTGTAATACATGCAGAACATTGTTCAGCATTGTCTTGCTGAAATAATCAAGGTCTTTCCTGAAAAAGCACGTCATCCCAAATCATGCACATCAAGTTCAGCATTAAAGTTGAGTCTCTGCAGTGATTTTTCACAGCAGACTCATGTCATTTTAGAGCCCAAAGATCCCTGCATGTCAGTTCTGGGTTTCAGCATTTTCCACGTCTCTCCAGGTTCTCTAATCCTTTGATGACATTATGCATCATTGATTATGAAATTCTTTGCATTTTCTCTTTGAGAAACACTGACCTAAAATGGCTGACCTATTTCCAAGTACATTCTTTTACAGAGCGATGAACTCCTGCTGCAAATTAACCGAGCTTGTTCTGAGATGTTCCACGTTGCTGTTGTCTTTAGCAACATTTTCAGTTGTTTTATTGTGACAGACAGCTGTCACCTGTTTGGTGGTCCAGGTCCTCAGGTAACTGCATGTTTTAGATATTTCCCTGCTCCAACACTCTTGATTCAAATTAATGGATCTCCTCATCAGTTTGTCATCAAGGTCTGTTAATGGCAACATTGACATGGGCCAAGTGTTCAGGTAGGGATGCGAAGACCAGGACTTAGAGACACCGGTCCAATTTATAAATTGTGGCTCATTTTTTCATGCAAAAAAAAGAACAAGATGGAAATATTAGAATTGCCATTTCAACTGATGAGTGATGGATATTTATTAAGTGTGTCTTCTTTTTAGACTAAGGAAGCTGATATTAATATGTCAGGACCCGGGGAAACCCTGATGTAATACTGATATCTGCTAAACAATAACACTGAATGATTGCACAGTCTTATTGCCTGTATCAGTGTATGAAATGACAAAAAACAAATGTTTATATATGGGAACAAGACACTCAGGTAAACATCCTCAGCATTTCATACAACTCTCCTGGTCAATTATATGGCTGTTTTGGGAAATAGCTTGGGAAATTCCAGGAAAATGTTCCATAGAAAAGCAGGTTAAGACTTTTTAGTTTTCTTCTTGCGGGTGGCTAAAGGAATTATAGATCCTCTTGATAGGCTGGAGCTAAATTGTCCTCCTATCCATGCTTTGTTAAAAAATATACAAAGATAAAATGTGCTATTGCGATTGCTATTTCCATTGCACAATTATCAAGTTTAAATTCCTAGCGATGGCTTGTTGTTGTGGATTGGTGCTAGATTGATATAATTGAATTGATTGTGATCTGAAAACAACAGAGAATGTGCAATAAATAGAGAACAAGAAAATCAAGAATGAGTTTGAAATTCAATTCAGTTCCAAAAAATTGAAGGCAGACCGGGCAGTTATACGTAATGACACGGACAAGTTCACCTTAAAAAATTTTTTTTAGATATAGTGCAAATAAAGAGTGAACAATATCTACAAGTCAATATTGAAAAAGTATTAAATATGTTTAAGATATTGACAGCTGCGCAAATTGAAGTTAATCAAGTGTTTCTTTTGAGTAGGCGGGTATGTATGTATAAAAAAGTCAGTGTGCAGTCTGTGTGAGATAGAATGGAGTCAGATATGTACACACACACACACACACACACAGAGAGCCTTTCTCTTTAAGTGCGACACTTTCTATCTGAAGCTAAAAAGATGGCACCTGAAACTCTGCATCATCACTTCAGCAGCAGCCTTCAGTTACCCTGTTCTTCTTTTGTGGTTTACCAAATTTCCTTTTAGGTTCTTTCATCATGTAGTCAAGGAGGAAGATGGTAAACGATGTTGACGCTCCTCTAATGTGCAGCAATTGTGAATTATTCAACAACAACTGCTCATTGGGATGCATTTATTTATAAGATAATCTGATTATATCTTTCGCTGACATCAGTTGCTCTTTGAACTCAAGTCTCTTATTTGAAAACTAAATTGGTGACTCATTTTATGCTTTCTGTAGAAAAGCTCTATTTTATATCGTGTATTGAATTGAAGATTTAAGGTTGACTTTGTCTTAGACATACAGGAAAAGTTAAAAATCAAGATCACATTCGATAGAAGGTTACATGTAATCTTGAAGTGGTTTTAGTTTGATAGTTTTCAGGCTTGCTGGGTACAACAGGGCAGACTGCAAAAGCATCAGCAGGAGATTATTATCTCAATATTATCTTTTATTTGATCTTTTATAGAACTTTATGGTAATTGTGCGAGCTGTCTGGCAGCTGATTCACACATTCAGCTGCTGTAACAACAAGCATACAGAAAATGTGGAATCATGTTTCTGGCAGCAAGCGTATGTGTATAACAATGTAACGCATTGAAAAAAAACAAACAATTCGCCCACACACAGTTGATAAGGAACCTCAATGATGGTATGAGGTGATTTGGTGCCCATAACACCTGTAACTTTTGCATTTGTGAAGGCACCGTTGACGCTGAACAGTCTGCAGTCATTGGAGCAGCATATGCTGAAAAACACACCACGTTTCAGACAATGCAGAATCTCACCCTGCACTTAATACGACAGCACGTCTTTTTAATCCTAGCGTGCAGGTGCAAAACTGGTCTGAGTGATGTTCAGACTTGTGCTTACTAAAAACATTAGTTTCATAAGGTCACGAAAAGTGGAGCAAAAGAATTCAGGCAAGAATGGAAACAAACTTGGGCCCCACGCTCGTGAGAGTGTGAGGAAACTAACAATAACGAACTCAGCACCTCAGGATATAATCTAGCGCTGCACATAATTGTTGTTCACTGCAACTTATGATAAAGAGCATTTTTCTCAATGCTTAATGAAAAGTTCTAATGAAATATATAAAAAAAATGAACTGAAAAACGAACAGAAAGAAATCATTGGCAGATCATGTTGATGTTTTGCAACTTTCAGTATTGACACGTAATAGTATTGAAATGTATTAATGCTTTTATTTTACCACACTGTTTCTGTGATATAATAATAAACCTTATTTTTTTGTTTTTTTCTAAAAGAGGCATTGTTTGTACAACAAACAGCAGACAAAATGTGGCTTATTCTATCACTGAATCGTAAACTAACAAATGCAATGGAGTTTTATTGGCTTTCTTTTGTAATCAATTGTATTTTATAATTTATTAAAGACAATTTAGATTTTCTCTTTTTTTGACCAAATCTGTCTTCTCCTTCACATTTCATTTTTTTGTTATTTTTTTAAATTTAACCTTTATTTTACATGGAAGTCCCTTGAGATAAAATCTTGTCTTTTTCAAGGGAAACCTGATCAAGAGAAACTGAATAGGAGAATAAAAACTTACATACAAACGAGACCTCATGAAATCACTTTAAATCCGGGGGGTTCACCAGAGTAGATCTTTGTGCTCTGTGGTTTGATTTGGTTTAAGTTTTACATCAAATGCAACATTAAAATGTTTAAGCCAAGATGACTCAAAAGGCACAACGGAGAATCCTCATTAGATATTTGCATTTAAAGGATATAAACCATTTAAGCCCTGAGATTGTTTATAATATTTCTGTTTTAAAAACAGTCAAAACTGAGTTATTGACAGTAACACTGGATATTATAGTGATTATAATTTCCCTTTTTTCTCTTCAGGAACAGGCGAAAGTGGAAAAACCACCTTCATCCGACAGATGAGGATCATCCACGGACGCGGCTTTTCAGAGGATGAAAGGAAGGCTTTTTCCAAATGTATCTTCCAGAACATCTTCACTGCCATCAAGGCCATGACAGGAGCCATGACCACACTCAAAATCCCCTACGCCAACCCTGAGAATGAAGTAGGCTCACATATTCTGTACAAGGAGTTCAGTCAGCATAAACCCACATGAATGTTACCAGTTAAACTTGAGCGATCACTGATAAATACGGGTTTCAAAACAGCTCTACTGCCATGATGGTGTGTGTATTTGTCAGATTCATGGGCTTATGCCCTTATTTTGAAATGGACATCAAGCAAAATTACAGAAACACTTACACAGCACATTGTCGCCAAATAATAGTTCACATTATCATCTTGAACACAGGGAGACTAAATCCTCGGGCAGAGCAAATGTTGGAGGAGTAAATAGAAGCAGAACCTGCAACAGGGTGTGCTCCTCTAGTTTAACGGGCTTGTAACTGTCAGTGTTTACGTAAACCATTCAGTGTGATGCATCATGAAATCTCACTGTCTGTCCTCCAGATGTTTGCCAAGTGGCTGCAGGATGTAAACACCGTGCAGGTCACCCAGCTGGAGCGGGGATACGTCGAAGCGATCCGCCGCCTCTGGGCCGACCCAGGAATACGGATCTGTTACAGCCGCCGTTGTGAATATCAGCTCCTGGACTCCACTGAGTAGTGAGTAGCTGCGTCCCACTGGGAGATAAAGCTGTGCCACACCCTGTGTTGAGGCTGAGAATCAGAAGGTGTCACATAATGAAACAGTGTCACAGCAGCAATATTAAAATACTCTTACAGGAAGGTGTGTTTCAGCATGTGTGGAAAAAAGAATGGGCACACCTTCAACACAACTCTCATTTAGTCGCGTCACTTTGTACAAAACATATAGCACTTCTAATTACTTGTGATGACAAGTGATACATCTGTCTTCACAGTCATCCCTCAGCTCTTTTTGCTTGTCACCTTGCTAAGAACACCACTGTTAAGTTAGGCAAGCTACCTACAGGCAGATAGCACTTTTGTCAGAGAGGGCTCATATTTTACCGAACTGCTCTTGTCAGTGTTAGTCACAGCTGCCTCAGTGGATAAGTACATTAGTATTCCCTCCTGGAGAGCATTAAGGTCAAGATTTTTATTCTGATGAAGATTTGTGTCTAATTGTAAGTGCTAAGCCTAATCAAGCGAAGGATGAGGTGTGAACCTTAATATTTCACTTGATTAGGCATATGCTCCATTTGCTTTAGTGGCGCTGGTTCTCTTTGCATGACAGCAATATGGAGCATTTCCTGTCAGTCCGAGTATTGTCCACAGCAGGGGAGCCTTGACCAAACCCAGGACCCGTCCTTTATGTCACCTGCTCTGGTGCTAAACTCTGGAAAGGTTGCAACTGATAGTGGGAAAAGCACTGGGAAGAACTACTGTTGCATGGCATTACCTCTTGGGACTTGGCTTTGTTAAAGTCATACAAAGAGGGATTTTCAGTCCGTCCCTGCTTGTAGCTGGGCTGACCACAGGGAATCTGTAGAGGAGTTCACTAAGACAAATAAGGGGCCCCTCAAAGGCACTATCCATACTTGTAACTCTGAGGTAAGATTATAATAGGGCCAGCCACATTTTGTCTGTGTCAGGGTGCTCTGCTGTGCACACTAGTTAGACTGAGAAAGTTGGTTATTTAACTCATGGAGCCATGTCTGAAAGGTTATCTGACCCTGCACCTTCACCATAGTGTGAACAGCTCTGTTATGTTCATACCCATGCTTCAGACCTTTCACACAATGTGCCTGACACAGGTACCTCTGAGAGTCCAATGCCGCCTCCACAGAATGAGGCTAGAGTCACCAAAGATGACATCTTATGTGTGTCCTTCCTGTGCACCATGGTGGTTCAAGAAGCACCTATGGCTGATACGCTGCAGAGACAGGGCCATTTAGTTGAGTAAGCCAGTGCCTGCTGCCTTATCCAAAAAGAAAAGAACAAAAAACAAACAAACTGTGATGCATGAAAGGTTTGGTTCCAAGCAGGCGAAGCTGAAAACTGCTGGCCATATGGAAACTAATTCATCTCATAATTCCCACAAAGTTGTCCAACAATTTATGCATAACTTTGGTTACTTGCAAATCTTGTTATTTACATTTGCATACAGATCTGCTTGTTTGTCCTTGGAGAAATCTGTGACTCTTCATGCTCTCTCGCACCTCACATAGACACATTTATGCTGTGTTTAAGTTCTGTACATGTAGGGACATCGCTTTCAATGATTGTTTTCTTCAGTGGTTATTTAAAGGTAGGAAATGTGTTTTTTCTGTGTTGACAGAATAGTTCATCACCCCTGGATGCAACACTATAACATCACTGATACTGGCTTTTGAACCTTTCACTGTTAAAGTCTGGATGGTGTTTCTCAACTTTGGCTTGTAGAACTCATATTTCTTTCTTAACCAAAAAAAAAACGAATGAAATATGAATTAATCTTAATACATGCCTATCTACATCTGTCCAGGTGAGATAAATTCATGCACAAAAAACTCATCATCATGTATCATTTGTGCAGAAATTGATGTGTGGCGTTACGTTGACGGTGTTCAGTGACAATGGTTGTCCATGTAGCTCACAATAATCACAGTGAAATGGCAATTCCATACTCTCATGCAGTGCCAAACTAATGTATAAGTTACAGATTTAAGTTTTTCTTCTACATTTTAGAAAACTGCAACTTTTCTGGAGCAAGAGTTTGCTCAGATTTTAGATTTGACCTCAGATCAGTTTCATTTTTCCTGATTTTGTGGGGTGATAGTTTTAAATATTACTCAGATCTTTCTCATTCTTTTTTTAAATGTACTATTTATGTATTTGTTCGTGTAAGAATCTCTGTTGGCTGTTTGAAACTTGACATTGATAAAACGTTTCAATGTCACAGTGCAGAAATATCCTAAAAATAGCTTTTTATAATCATTATGTAAAGTATAGCAGGAGGGAGCCTTAGGCTGAGGTGTCTGAGCGAATCTTAGGCTCAGCTTGCCTGTGTTGTCTCTCTTTTCTATCACCGTTCTGTCCTGTGTTTACCCGGCAGCTCAATCATTGCACCGTGCACATGATAAGGGATGGCCAGTCAACATTAGCAAACGACAGCTCTTATCAACACAAGCCATAAAGCCATCATCTGCACACAGGCTCATGTGGACTCTCTCCAACTCCTTCTTGTATTTTTAATCACAGCTTTTTTTTTAGTCATCGCTAATTCATCATGCATCTTGTGTCAGTTCAGCTGAGGCTGGATGTAAAGTAAACAAAGGCAATATGTTTTACCAGAGGTGACACTATTTTTTTTTTTTTTTTTGTTAGCACTGTTGTGTGAAACTTTCTCTTTTCTTCCCTCCTTTCTCTGTATTCTCCTTTCTCTTCAGCTATATGAGTAATCTGGACCGTGTATCGGCCCAGGACTACATCCCCACCGAACAGGACGTGCTGCGTGTTCGATTCCCCACCACTGGCATCCACGACTATTCCTTCACCATCAAGACCATCACATTAAGGTAGCCAGTCTTTACATTACCAACCTCTCATGAGGATAAATCCAATGCAGACACTATTCACTGCACTGTGAAAAGAAAAACACAATCAACTCTGCATGTGGTTTTGTCTGTTCTCATTTGCTTGGATCACATTTCAAATTTTAGGAACAAGTGGAGGAGGTGTTTTCTTCCTTCCATGAAAGCGTGTCACGTTAGAAAAGTGACATGTTGTGAGTGTGAGGAACAACTCTGTTTCACTGCTGGCTTATTAACAGCTGTGCGAAAGAGTTTTGTGCTCGTGAAAGCAGCCTGTATGTGAGAGCTGGGACAGAACCAAATGCTTTGTTGCCTCTGGTTCTGAACCTGAGCATATTTACTTTCAAAAATCTGTTTTTTTTTTCACGTTCACCTTACTCACTGACAGAACGTGCCAAAAAGAAAGATAATACATGCAAATATTTTTCACTTTCAATTTTTTCGAATGTTTTCTACATCATACTTTTATTTCGAGTCCATAATGAGTCAACAGTTGATAAGCATGATCATTGTCAAATGTATGAACTCCTAAAAACTCATTCTACCGATCTAATGTGGATGTGAAGAGGGCTGCACTTGTCATTTCACCTCATAGTCATCACTTCAGTTTGCATCTGATGTTTAAAAAAGCCTCTTTGCCGTTGTAATCGACTGTACATAGCACTGTTTTACAACTAAAAGCCACACCAAAGCTTTTTACATGAAGAAACTTATCAATTAATCAATCAAGCGAACATTTTAACAATCTCTGTAACTCATGTTTAAAGCAGGTGCTCTTTTATAGTTACATGGTAAACAGACTCTCTTTTATTTATTTTTTTAACTTCTTCCCTGCCTTTTCCTTCCTTTGGTCCTGGTAAGGATTGTGGACGTCGGTGGTCAGAAGTCAGAGCGTCGGAAGTGGATCCACTGCTTTGAAAACGTCACATCTCTAATCTTCCTGGCCTCCCTCAGCGAGTACGACCAAGTTCTGGAGGAGAGAGAGACCATTGTAAGAGACCTTGCTCCCTGTTTCCCTTTCTCTGTTTCCTTTTGTGCAGAAGATTGACAGAAGATTGGTTTAAGGTTTATCAGAAGCAGAAAGGTCAGTGGATGCGTTTGACTTTGAAGAAACTTTCAGCTGTCAAAGTTGAGCAATGTAGTGGACTAATTCAGTTAGTCTCACGCACCGTTATTTACAGTCAGGTGAAGAAATATGCTGGACTAGCATAGTTGTAAATATAAAAAAAACTTTAATACTTGGATGAAAATCCTTTACAGTTAATGAGTAGTTTCACCACTGGAGCTGCTTTGCCAGGCCTTCACTGCAGCCACTTTCAGTAGGTCTCTCTGCCTTCAGTTTTGTCTTCCATAACTGAAACAGTTGATCCGTTGGTTTGTGATCAAGCGACTGACTTGGCCATTGAAGAATATTTAATTTCTATACCTTCAAAAAGTCTTGAGTTTCTTTCAAAGTATGTGTAGGGTCACTATCCGTCTCCACCAAAGATCCCCCTCTTAGGTTTGTAACATTGGGTTGAGTGTGAGAATATAGTCCTGTACACCAGTAAATCATCAATAAACACACTTCATTAGCAGTCATACGTGCCTATGCTTCAGCACTGCCTCCATCATGTTTGACACATGATGATTTATGCTTTGGAGCACGAGGCGTTCTTCTAATTCTCCACATCTTGGTTTCATCTGTCCAGAGAAACTGATTCCACATAACATCCTTGAATGTTACCAGTGGCTTCCACCTTCTCTGTTTTTATGTTCTTGAAGACATCTCTTGATTGTAGATACTGGCACTCATAAGCCTTCGTTCACCAGAGTATTCTTGTCACTTCTGCTGATGTTAACGGGTTTTTCTTCGACAAGGAAAGCGTTCTGAGATCATCCACTTTAGGTGTCTTCCATGTTGATTTTGCTACACTTAAGGTTTTTTTCTTTTTGTTTTTTTTGCTGTCTGTTTTCTTGTTGTCTTATTATTGTTTGAGATCCCAAACTGTACCACATGATATAAGT
>JBAMYA010000019.1:15882153-15903360 GCA_037176975.1 Arrhamphus sclerolepis
CACACACACACACACACACACACACACACACACACACACACACACACACACACACACACACACACACACTTTTCTTTCCTGTGAGTGCTGTCTTTCCATCAACAAGTTATTGTTGGTTTATTGTTTATTGTTGTTTATCCATGTCTTATTAAACAGGCTTGTCTCTGAAAAAAAATTGTGGTATTATTATTGCTATCTATAAGCTAAATGCATTGCTACCATGGCAACAATCATCAAGGCAGTAATGGTATGATGTCATTTCACACCATGTAGACACCCCTTCAGCCATGACCCAGAGAGATAAGTGTGTGTGTTTGCGTGTCAGACAGTGTGAGAAGAAATAATTTACTTTTTATTATATGTATAGTATTGCAGTTTGTTATTTTGCATATTTAAAGCAACACAACGGAACAGTGAAACAAGCAACAAGAGGCCTCTCCACATCTTTCACATTTTTAATCATTAATGTTTATCAAACTACAATTTTCAAAATGTGAAATACGTCCACGACTAAAACAGACAAACAAGCTGCCAGTATTCGTAAGTAAATTTACAGAGAGATAAGCAACTCAAACTCGCTTATAACAATCTGACATGGCTAACTATAAGATGAAGCTATGTAACGTACATGATCTGTATTTTTTAAGTTTTTTGTTTGCTCACTGGTTCAGAGATTAATTTCTAATTAAAGCCAGTAGACGAGACAATAATATTTACGTCGATAATTACAGACAATTGCGCTTCTCAACCAGAGAGGGCGCTGAAGAGAACAATCTTACGTAATGTTGCTTCACAGTGAGGCAGGGGAACTCTTATCCAAGTTGCTTTTATGGAAAAAGATAATGCAGTAGTCCACAACTATAGACCAGGTAAAGTCCAACTTACTTTCAAAATATTAGCTGAACTTGTCTCTCCTTGTAGCTGTCATTTTTTCTCTCTCAGAAACTTCATTTTAGGAGCTCTTACACATCCATACACATTTTTTTTTCTTCATTTTCACCAACTACATAAACTCACCTCAGCAAAACAAGAAGAAAAATAACAGAAAAACTGTTGAAAAAAATTGAATGCTACTTCTGGTTTGCCACGTACAACTACACATTTTTACACATAAAAAGATGAAAAAGGACATTTTGTAAAGCCAGAGGATGTGAGTGTAAACATACACCCCCATGATGTCCATATAAGGAGTCATCTATTTTCCTAGGTAATTTACCAACGGTGCACCTCCAACACAGACCTGTGCAGCTGGAGCACCATGGGTTAATTAGCATCACCAAGGTCTGCAGGAGCCTATCCACCCGCTACCTTGGGTAAAAAGCTGTGGTACACTTGACAAGTCGCAAGTCCATTTACTGGACCATAATTGCATGTTTGTAGAAGTGTTAGCTGTTGTAAACAGTTCAGACAGTTCTACTTTATAGTCGGATTGTTACAATCATCACTTTGTTACAAAATTTATGTTTTAGTAGGAAATCTGTCTGATTGAATGCTTTTATGGACCAGACAAAATGGACTATAAAATTAATCATGTTTCAAGTCAATGACAACTTTCTCACAGAGATTAAAAAATGAACTAAACAGTAGATTTTGAGACACTTTAGTAAGGCTCAAACTGGTTGAAGTATGTTTTTCAGGGATCCTCACCAGGCAGAGTGTGTATGTGTGAGAATATCAGCTGTCTGGAAAAATTAAAGAGGGGATTGGAAGAAGAGATAAAGCAAAATAAGAAGGAAAAGGTTGAGAAAGCACAGAGATGAGGCTCTCTGTGTGGTAAAGCTTGGGCTCATATATCTCGCAGAGGAGCGAGTATTAGATTCTAATGAAATACTGCTGGCAGGTGTTTGTCAGACCATTTCAGAAGCCGTATAGGGCTCATGATGAGTTAACGATATTTGTTTCTAACACAATTTATATTGCTATGGAAGAAAATTTCAAAACAGTCCCTTAAAATTAATAAACTGTCAATGTGATACATTGCTTTAAGATATTATATAATGCTGAGCATGTTTAGATTCATAAATTATAAGGGGAAGCTTTTAAAACGGTGGTCTTGTTTTACAAATTTAATTTAAAATACAGCTGAAGGTAATATAGGAGCAACCCACAGAGCTTTACAAAGCCAAGTAATGCCCAGAATTAGACTTGAAATCCAAACAAATTGACAAGGAAATGCCAGGAAGCAGGCCAGAAGTAAAACTAAGACCAAAGAACTAAGAACAAGAAGAAAGACATTTAAAACAATTACCTACCTGACTTTTAGGCAATATGAGAAGGTAGAGACTGAAAACAGAGCAGGAAGAGGGATTGTAGTGTTTATTAACAACAGATGGTGTAATCCTGGACGTGTCACTGTGAAGGAGCATCTCTGCACCCTGGAACATTAGGTTATGAGTTTCACCTGTGTTACCTGTAGATGCTGCATGTGATGTCCTCAGCTCTGTTGTTGCCCGACACACAAACATCCTAGTGGAGATTACATACATGCCTGCCTCTCTCCTACACTTCCAGTTTTCCAACAGTTTCATTATTTCTTTATGTTGTTTTAATTTTCTCCTGATTCATTCTCATTTTATACTCCAATACTTTAATTTGCATATGGGGACTAGGTATAATACAATTCAATTAAGTTCAATTCAATATGAGGGTTAGTTTTTATTGGAAATCTGTCTTAGTTTACATGTTGCCATAATGGTTCTGTAGACATTTGAGTTTGCATAAAATAAGGGGGGGTGCTATCAAAAAAGACAGGAAAGGTGCTTGAACCTTATTATTTTAGTACTCTAACCAAATCTTCCAGGTCATAAGGACAAGATGCTGAGCATTTGTAGTACTTTTCAAAAGACCTTTCTCCTATTTCTACAATGTTTTATATGGTGTCATTTTGTGGTGATGAACAACTTCCAACTGTCAAAAGTTACAAAACAGTAGCTGCACAATGGCAGTGATGCAACAATCTTACATCACTGACATACTTTTGTTCAGTCCCGATTAACCTCTGCATCAACCAACACAAAGTTCACTCTCACTGATGACCGCATCACCCTGTTGCATTCTGTAAACTAAAAAACGAACTCTAAAACAGATGGATGTAAAAGCTCATTTAAACGGTTTGTTACATTAGTTCACACAGGTCTGTTTATTTTCTTTTCTGAGTTTCTGCTGTGGTGCTGTAGTTGTTGATTAAAAATCAAATATAACAAGGGGGTCACAAATATATTGAGTAAGACCTTTATTCTTCATCAGGCACCACTGAGCTTCTGTCAGACAGTAAATACAGACTGAAGTAAGTGCTACCAATTATAGACTTCACCAAAGACAACACTTGTCAAAGACAACCGCAATACCTCAAGCTCCTCTACAACAAAATTATTTTTTCTACGGCCAAGTGATGATCTGTTGTATTTAGTGCTGTCATATGTTGGTGAGCTAATTTAGAATTTTATTACCTTACTCTGCCGTGCACCCACTAGCTTGCGAACTATTGATCAGCAACTGCAGTCAGATTAGCCTGTTGCAGAGCTCGCTGACTGGTCGAAGGCAAATTAATGAGCAGTTGCTCCATCAGTCCTTTAGTTTGAACACCACAATAACTTTAAACCTTTAAGACTCAGATGGGCTCAACCATGAACATTTAACACTAGATACACACAGCACCAGTCTATCTGAATCACCGCCATATTGAGAAGGTGTTGTGTGGCAACTCGTTCCTATGGAAGCATATATAGCAATAGATTAATTATGATTAATTATAGATTAATTATGATAACGGCAATCACACTTTTATATTTTGCGCAAGTATTAAGTCACTTCACTTTTTTTTCAAATTTGGCCATTTGGATAAAAGTGACATATCACATTTATTGTGGTCATGATGAACAATTTTGGTCCTGAAGTAAAGGAGATTGGAGACGGTATCTTCTTGAGAATTATCTTATATTAGTTGGTAGCCATCTGAAGCAAAACAAAAAGGATAAATGATGATACAGAATTAGTATTACTTGTAATTAATTGACTTAGCACTTTGAGAGAATTGTGATGCTTTCTGAATGGGAGTCTTTTGGTGTCTACCATGAACTCAAAAAGAAGAGTTTTTTTCTGTGACTTAGCTGTTAATTTTTAAATGGGCTGCACGTATATATATTAAGATTTTAACCTTGTCTGCATTTTACCAAGTGCCAACTGCAGGTTTCTAGTTACACACTGATGACAATATAATTTGTAATTTTAACCTAAAATCATGTAATGTGATGTGTAAATGTCATTAAATATTATCACGAAGCTTGAATATGTTCTATGCATCTTAGAGGACATTGTTTATTTATTTTATGCTTGAGGATAATTGAAATAATAATTTAATAGAGAAATTGTGCAGCCTTCAATTTCCTTAAGAAACATTCATGTTGGGCACCTGGAAATAATTTGCTGTTTTGAAAATAAGTCAAATTCTTTGCTATATTTCTTTCCTGCTTTATAAAAAAAATGTCAAACTGACTAGAACACCGAGGGTCATAGTGAAATGTGTCATGAACAGGACAGAATGTAACGTGACGAGATGTTTTAGATCTGTACCCAGAAGGTTGGAAAGAGGGAGAAATGAGTAGCATAGAATGGCAGAAATAGCAGACAGATGCAGGGCAAATGTGACGAAAGAGCATAAAAAAGTAAGATTTTCTGGAACAAAGACACATCCCTATAGCCATTACTGTTTCAAATGTCAAGCAGGTGCAAACTGTAGCAAATGTTAAGAAAATGTTAGAGATTAGAGATCAATAGTTAAGTAGCCTGAGGAAGCACAAGCTTCACTTTGGTACAGTAGCACGGGTAAGTACAACATTTACTTTACCTTAGCATGAATTTACATCTTTAGTATGGCACTTTGAAAACCATAAAATAGAAAATAAAAGTGTAAGTGATATCTAAAGAATATCAAAAGAGGCCTCAACCAATCAGGTTCAACAAGCAGAGGGGGAATTTGCTAATATACAAATTAACAAATTTGACAACTTAAATAAGGTTTGAGTGTTATGATCTAACCTTTTTAAGGATGATTATTAAATACAATAAATTATTTCTGAGAGATTAGTGATGAGAAGACCAAAAAGACCATTAAGTAAATTTAACATAAAAAGAATTAAATGAAGTGGAGCTGTTGTTGTATTGTCTATGTTACCCAACCGCTGCAGCTTTTAATAGTCTTTATAATTAAGGAAGGCAGAGATCACTAGCTATTGTTCTGGAGATTTAAAAAGCTGCTATGGTATGTTGATTTGTGGATTCTACAACGGAGCAAAACAACATTTTTAACCAGGAACGCAAATGAAAGCTATTGTTTCCTTCAGAAACGCCTCAACCTTGAGGTTAAAAAGTAAATCAGATCTAAAGCTCATCTTCTCATCGCTCTCCTCAATCTTTACCAACCATCACTAGAGCTCAGAAGAGATCGGAAAAGACAGCGGAAGATATGAGTTTCAATATGAGAACCTTTGCTTTCAATATGCAGTGAGCTGTATGTGTAGCAATAAGTATGAATGAAACATGACTGTTGAACACGTGTGTCAGGTTAGATCATTATTAAAACTATATAACTCGTATAAGCAGGATAAAACATTTAAGAATAAGCGGTTGGACTATTTGCAATATTCTTTAGGCACAAAGAAATGTGATCTGCGATGCTCTGAGAGAAGAGATGAACCCAGATGATGCTATGATTTGTCTCTGCATGTGTTGCGTATCAGACTATGTCCTTCACTTGGTTTTGGGGGAGTAATTAGGTTTTCTCACTGTTCTCTATGTCTCTGTGTTTCCTGTCCTCCTTCAGGTTAATTTCTTGCCACCTGGCATGATGAGGACACATGACTGAATGGCAGCAGCAGACAATTAAACTGTCTCAGGATAAGACTGAAACCTGGAATTAACATGCAAAACCCGAGAAAGAGAAACTGATTAATTTGTGAAGTAATTCCCTGGATCGATCGCCAGTGCAACAAAAACAACAAAAACAAATGCAAGAGTATTAGAATACATTCAACCCAATGGATTTTGGGATAAAAATAAATAAATACATAAATGAAAAAACTGGGGAGAGAGAAAAGAAAATTAGACATGGTGAGACCATCACTATCATTTCAATCACATTCAATCCCCAAATGCAGCTGGAAATTCCCATCTGTGCCTCCCTCAGTTCTGTGACCAATCAATATATTTAAGCCGCTTTGCTCTCAGCCCAGTATGAGTGAATGAACACACTCCAGGCAAGAGGGCTGCTCGTTTTCCTGCTGAAAGTCATGAAATTCCTCAGCTTGTCATGGACTGGAGCTGAATCTGATTATCAGGATCCAGCTCTTCACAACTCTCAACCAGCGACTGTTGAAAGTCTGTGAATCTCCACATATTAAAGCACAAATGATGCTGCAGTGTTTATTTTTTTGGATTTTGTTCACCACAGAATAGACTGCAAGCACGACAATGACACAATTTAACGGGAAAAGCTACCGCTGTGGCCAGTGAGTCAGTTAACAACGGCTTTGTCTCATATCCATTAGATTTGACACAACACTGGTGGTCATTCAGAAGCCCTTCTGGGCATATGATAAGTTTTAGGATTTAAATGTTCAGAATACCCAATATTCAGCGGTGGCTTTGGTCTCTATTGACTTGCGGGACCAGTAACAAAAAGTAACTGTGTTTCAGATCTTATGAATTCAGATGGCTGTTACTAAAAACACAGAAAAAATGAGATATCTGTCATCTTGTTTTACATTGCACATTAAAGGAAAAAGGGGTTTGAGTGAATGATATCTTAGATATATGGATCACATTTGTCACTACTTTTCTTTCTTTCTTTTTTAAGTGCAATACATCCATATGGCAACATAGTTTAAAATCCCATGAGAAAAAAGGGGAGTGATTGTGAAAATCCTCAATCCTGCATTCAGCCTTCACTCAAACTGAGATTAAATTTACAAGGTTTGAGTTCCTTTAGATGGTGAAAATTGGCTTCTGCAGGGCGCTCAATCTGCGCAGCTATTAGCCGAGCTCCCCATCAGGACTGAGAACGGTGTAACTGCTGTAAGTGTCAGATAAGACACTGCTACCAAAGTCTGCATAAGCAGAGGCTTGAACTGTTTTTTTCCCTGTACAGTATATCTGATACACTTTTTACTTCACTGTAACTAGCCTCTTTGTTTGTTTTTTTTATTTATTTTATTAATTATTGCTATTATTTTTTTTAATGTCATGACACTTTGACTGCACTCTGAATTGCTTCAAGTTTGAAACGTAGGTGAGATCCTGTGTCCATCAGTAAACAAAAATGTATAAAATAGTGAATAAAACTACATAATTTGCACAAATTCTTTACCATAAAGAAGAGAGCATCAACAGAACCGAGAAAGACACACAAACAATCTGCCGCAAAGGTTTTTTTCAGCTGAGTTTTTTTTTTTTTTAGCTTCTTTTCACTCATGAGCGCATGTCCAGTGAGGATGAATGATCTGCGTTCAGGGTGATGCAAAGGCCGGTTATGTCTTCCAACGTTGAGCTGCAGAGACACTGACTAGTATAGTTTTTAAAGCTGCCATTTTAATAAGCATGGTCTATAACGGATATACTTAGTTAACATCATGAATGCTGTTGGAGCTGAAATGAGGTCTTGCAGAGCTCCGTTAGTCGAGGACATGGTAAAGACACAACAAGCACAGAATAATGGGACTGATTGATCTGAGGTGGAAAGAGGTTATTTCCTTTTAAGGTTATTACAGATCCTTTTAAACAATTTGAAGAAAATGTGGACATTTCAACATTTCAACTGCATGTTTAATTCAGGACCATAAACCTTAATAATAATGATTTAAAAAAACAGCAACAAAAAAACTGTTTTCTGGAGGTCTGGTGCTTTAATCAAAAACAAGTGGCACAGCTGTTTGAACAGCTGTAGATTCTTTCTTTCAACCAACAGACTTCAATGTTTTAACAGCAGTTTTTATGTGCTTCATCCTGACACAAACTTTTGATTAAACTGACGAGTTGGCTGTTATCTTGTACATCTGCAAATCCAATTTGCACAGTCTCTGTGCAGTGAAAACCTGCTGAGATCTTTGGACCTCAGGCTGGCAACCAGTGCTTTACAAGAAAGCATCCCAGCGCCCGCTGAACTACACACTCGATGCCTTTTCCTTTGAGCCTCATGAACTGCTCAGGTCTCACACACAGGCCGTGAGAAAGAGATGCTTAAGCTCGGAAACCATATTAACTGTATTTCCAGTGCAAATTGTGTACAGTTGTGTTGTACAGGTCGACTCGGGTCCCTCAAGTTATACACAAAATTGAGCCTTTTGGTTCCTTCTAAATGTCAACTGCTGCTCTATATACAGTTTTAGAATTTGAATTATATAGAATTTTGTTTATATTCCTCAAGCAAAATGCCTTAACAAGCTCAATATAAATCTTAACAGAATGCTCCTTGTGGAGGTAATTTAATCTCTTAGGAACTCATATATGTCAACAGATGAGTGGGTGTTTGGCTAGACAACAAGCAAGTAGTGAGAAGCCTGGAGACATTTGACAGCCAGGAAATGGATGGTGTCTCAACCGGTTTGCTCAGCTTTTGTTTCTGTGTCACACTGGGTGGGAAAAAGAAATGCAAACAATTATCAACACCAAACATTTAAATTCTTTGCTTCTGAGTGCTTGCAGGGCCTGCTCGTACTTCAAGTCTGAACAAAAACAATGCTTCCTCAGGACCGATGCCTGTATTTATGTACTTTGCCACAAATATGTTGCACATCATGCAGGAACGACAAAAGATGGGGGTATTACAGATTTTCTGAAACACGTATTCATTATTGCTCCGTCCATTAGAGTCTTTGTTGTGGTAATTACAATCACGACATCTGAGCTTTGTATCACCACGACTGATTTATTTATAACACATCTTTTTGCATCCCTGCAGCTCGGCTCTAACAGGGAAACTGTTATCAGCCCTGAAGAGGAAGGTCATTGCCTTGTGCAGCACTCACACAAGATTTGTAAAATCAGTTTATTTCAGATTGAAGACCACATCTTTGGTATCTGATTGCAGTGTCCCTGAATTTTGCTTCGCACTTTCTTTTTTTTTTCTTCTTTTTTTAGGAGAGAGCCTTTGGTTATGTGTAGTTAAAAGTAGAAAATATTTCGATCCATGAGGTTTTTTGCAAACTCCAAGCAGAGGATGAAATCAATACATCACCAGGATGGTGAGAGATGACGCTCTGCCCACTGTCAGAAAGTCCAGACAGTTTGACTTGGGGCTATCATCAGTTACAAATGTGGTTTTCACTGTTTGAGAAAGTAGATGTATGCTATGCAAATGAAAAGTGTGTGTCGCAGGAGTCTCCTGAAAGGTATATTCAGGAGATAAATGAGATTTTTAGAACCTTAGAAGCAAACCAATCAGCTGTTCAGCAGAAAATAGAAAAAAATACTGAGCTGTGAATCCATATGTCTTGATGGTTTTGAACTAAAATGAACCTTATTTTAACAGCTAGTGTACTGACATTTCACTGACATTAAAACTAAAAAAAAAAAAAATGTTTTAAAAACATACTTTGGGTAACACATGAGCAGAATGCTAATCACAGCTGAGCAGATGGCGGTGGGGAGTCAAGCGGTGAGTGAATTATGAGGAGATAGAAAAAGGAAGACATAAATGATATAGACACATCCTGTGGTTGTGAAAAAGATGTTAATCGGTTTCAGAAGGCTCAAATTATTGGCAAAGAAAATATCTAAAGAGACTGCTGAAACTACTAAAATTGGGTTAAGAACAGACCAACGCATTATTAAAAACTGGAAGGACAGCAGGGAACCATCATCTTCCAGGAAGAAATGTGGTTGGAAAAAAAAATTAAAATGATCATGATCGGCGATCTCTTAAATATTTTTTGAAAAAAAAATCATAGAAAAAAAAAACAACAGTATAACTCACGGTGATGTTTGATAGTGAAGGTAAGAGAGTTTCCACATGCACAACCTGAAGAGAACTGAAGGGACTAAACAGCTGTGTAGCTTTAAGAAAAACACTTATCAGTTAGGCTTCAAAAGGAGTCAGTTTGCTAGGGAGAATAAAGATTGGAGGAAGGTCAGGTGGTCTGATGAGTCCAGATTTATCCTGTTCCAGAGTGATCAGGATGAAAAGAGAGGTGGAGGAAGTGATGCCTCCATCACGCCTAGTACCGAACAGGCCTGTGGGGGCAGTGCTATGATCTGGGGTTGCTGCAGTTGGTCAGGTCTAGATTCAGCAATGTAATGAGGTCAGCTGACTACCTGAATGTACTGAATGACCAGATTATCCATCAGAGGATTTTTTTTCATGCCTGATGGCAAGGGAATATTCCAAGATGGCCATGCCAGGATTCATTAGACTTGAGATGAGCATGAGACATCATTTATTAGTTAAGAAGGGTGAATGAATGGTTTTGCAGTGGAGTGGGGTACAGAGACAGGTGATGTTCTGGAGGTGGAAGAACGATGTCCTGGTGATGGTATTAATGTGAGATTTGAAGAAGAGTGGAGTCCACAATGATACTGAGGTTATATACTGAGAGGGAGGGGAGAACATGGATGAGGATGGAGAAGTCCTGGGCAGAGGCTAGGAGAGCTTCGAGTTCAATAACGATGAGTTCTGTTTTGTTACTGTTGAGTTTGCGGAAGCTGTTGGCTCCATATTTTGATGTCAGTTGTGTCATTTTGTGATGGTGGAGAGAATAGATGGATGGATTTTGAGGAGATGCATAGCCGTGTATCATTAGTGAAGCAGTAAAAATGAAGTTCGTGGTGGCGTAAAGCAAAGATGGGTAGCATAGAGGATGAATAGGAGGGGACCTAGCAAAGAGCCTTGAGGGGCACCATGGGGGACCGGGGATGGAGTTGGATTTGCAGCTATTGGTGGATACGTACGGATGGGGATTGGACCAGTAGGATGTAAGCAAAGTGAGTGCCAAACCAGTGAGATCACAGAGTGACTGTAGATGGTTAAGAAGGACAGAGTGGTCGATGGTGTCAAAGTTGAGGTCAAGCAGGAGGAAGATGGTGAGGAGAGTTGGAGGCAGGGAGGATGTTGTTAGCATTACCATTATATTGCGACCATTACAATATAATAATAGACGTAGGGTTGTGTCAGCTCTAGAATGTTTTTTTAAAGGATATTCTCATGTTGAATAGTGACTACTCATGGATTCCATCACCGATATGTTCTTACTTACAAGACTATTCTTCAACTCTTCCCATCTTATCTGGAATTAAAACAACAGCAGGAGCAGCCAGGGACAAGCAAAGGTCAGAAGAAGAACGTAAAACTGGTAGTACCAGGAGCAGCCAGAATATTGATCACAAAGACTATTTGTCTACCTGGAGGGGAGCAGTCTGTAACCTATATACTGATGTGCGTAATGACCTGATTAAACAGAGAAAATTAAACAAAGGAAGTCAAACTAAGTAAAATGTAAATAAAGACTTAAAAAAAGGAAAAATGACCTAGTTTAGATGGAGCATAACAGGGAGTAGGTTAGTATGGCCAACAAGTATATATATGTTTTAGTTTTTTGTTTTATTCCACTTACTATCACCCTTGCCACAAAGTTAAATCAGCAACTGAGCATCAGTCTCAATAATAGTTGAATAATTAGATGAACTGAACTCTAGCAATATTCACATCATCATACCACTAACAATATTGTGATTTGGATAGTAAATAGTCTGCTTTGTCTTCTCTGTACTTACTGTGATTACTGTTTACCACTTCATCAGCTAAATATTTTGCGATTTAGATAATGATTCTTGAACATTCATGCAATTGTCATTATTTAGATTTTGTTTGGTGTTTGGGTCTGGGTTTCTTGAGTGTTGATGTTCTTGTTTTCTAACCTCTGTGTGCTCTGTCTCTTTTGTCTTGTCTTCTTGATTTATTTTGAAGTCCTCTGTGTGCCTTGTTATGTTCTGTTTGACTTTCCTGCTCCTCCTCTGTGTGTGTGTGTGTATAAGGCCTCGTCTTACCCTGTATGTTTGCTGGTCTGTGATGTTTGTTGCTGATGTTCCTACCCTGAGTCCTGATCTGCACCCTGGAAATAACTTTTTGGATTACTGCTGCCTGCTCTCCTGCATTTGGGTCTTCCTTTAAAACCTCCAATCGTGGTAATAAGAGCAATAATTGCTCTTTTTGCGCAAGCCAGTTTCCCCAAGTCACTAAGCCTTACTTACACCGATACGTGGCCACACTGTGGGTATGAACGTTTTTGTACTGCTTTCATACTGGGCAGCTGACAGGAGATTATGTGTTCATTGCTTTGAGGGGGACAGTTACTGACTTATTGCTTAAGTGACAAGTCACAGAAATAGAGACAAATCTGATGCTGAAGAGTCCAACAGTGGATGGCTGCATGTTCTGTCTATGTTAAATCCTCTTGTTTTGACTGTTAAACTAAGTCAAAGTCACCTATGGCAAGTAATATCTTTATTGGTTAAAAATATCAAAACAATTGTCTACAAAATAGTTTTAACTGTAATATAACACCATGTAGAGAAAGGTTTTAACCTGTGTCGGGCAACAAAATCCACCATTTGTATTAAACTGAATACATCTGTCATACCAGATTTCCAGAAAAAGCTCTTTAGCTTTTAAATATTCAAAGATTAAAGGCCCTTTAATTGAAAAGATTTCTGATATAAAACATGTTCATCTCCACACAGGTTTAAAAAAAAAAAAAACACTCACTGTTACACAGACTGTTAATAAGCAACCTCCAGAGTTTCCATGAAAATCCTCTCAGCAGGAGCTTTCGTATCAATTTAAAAACCCTCCTTTACTAACTGATTAGAAGATGTGACAGGCAGAATGGGGGGCACCAATTTGACATTTCCTCTGATACAAGCAATTAATATGTAATAATGGGAATTCATTAGACAAGATGGTCCAACTTAAGGGCAGGGTAAGTGATGACATAACATCTGTTGATATTTGAATCCAAAAATCAACAGGACGAGGAGAGTTAGCTTTTCCCTCCCTCTGCTTCCAGTGACTGAGTAAATTCAGTTCAATTCAAAAATATTTTAATAATCTCCAAAGTGAAATTCAGTAGTTGATAAAACTCTCACAACTAAACATATGTTTTTATACCCCCAACACCTCACATTGTAAAATTAACCAAAAACTAAGTAGATCCCATTCAAAAAGCAGACACAGGCAGGGTCTTTAAAGACAAACTACAGATAAACCTCCATTGGCTCCTTATAGGTCCATATATGTTTTCTAAAAAGTTACTTTACCTGTTTCAGAGTTGGATTTTAAAGCCTGACGGCTGCTGCAGTGGGCCTTTCAATAACTGAAAGTGAATCTCAGGATGTTTAATTACTTTTTTCCTAAATGTGGTTGGATTACAGTCATGTACAGCACTGGGAATATGTCAGAAACAGATACCTTTGAGAAGGATGACTTCTTTTGTCAGAATGAGAGAAAGTTTAAAAGGCATTATAATGAAACCATTATAATAATCAGCAGAACTGTGAAGTACATGAATAAATCAGTCATTTATGATATGAATCAGTGGAAATACAAATACGAATGAAACAATGAGACAAATCCTACAAAAAGTCCCTGTGAAGTAACTCATCAGCAAGGATGAAATTGTTTTTTTTTTTTCCTGAATGAGATGGATAGCGATGATACGTTTCAACCTCTCAGCCAAATTATTTGGCAGGCTCAGTCACAGTCCAATCAAAGTAAATGAGACATTATTAAAGTATCTGAAGCCATTTTATCTTTGATCAATAAATGGAGCCTGTGGGACAGTATGATCAATCAATACAGATAATCAAAATATGATTTAAACAGAACGCGTAGTAGTTAATCAAAACCTTAATTTGATGTGGAAATGAGATTTTTCTGATTTAGATTTGAGACACAAGCAATTTTTCTGACACCCAAGTATTTGCTGTTAAGGATGCAGACGCCTTTATACGCTAATTTACTTCATATGAACAAAATGATTTAGGTGAAAGGGTTTAAGGTGTGCTGATTAATTGAAAAAAAAAAGCGGTACTGGAGTTTTGATGGCTGAAGAAGCAGAGCAACAGAGCCCAAGCAAGAAGTCAAACACAAACAAACCTCCAGTTTTACATCCGGAGTAGAGTTTCATGAAGTACAATTAAGATAAAATGTTAAAATTAAAAAAATTTAACTTTGACACTAAGCTATTTATTGTGCTCATGGACTAGAAAAAAAAAGACAAGAAAGATATAAATAATATATACTGAGGCAGCAACTGCAGGCAGTGTGAAATCTGACCAAGAGACAAAATCAGTTCCTGGGGTGGACCTTTGAAACTTTTGTCCTAAAGGATACAAAAGCTCTTTTTCTTTTAGTTTATTAAATGAAAACATACCAATGCAGTTGTCAAAAATAAGTTGTTTTTGTTTTTTATCCAAAATTATTTTCAAATTAAGGACCTTTGTAGGGTTCGGTAGCTTGTCTGAGGATTAATCTGCATTTAGAAGGTGAAAGTGGAGACTGAACCAACAATCTTACAAATGAACTTCATCACTTTATCTCCCAACTTACCACTGCCTCAGTTCATGTTCTATTATAGCAGCATGTCAGTCTTCATTTACCCACCATACAGCTGCTCAAAAGTAATTTGTGACAATAACCAGTTGTCAGTCATCCAGAGCACAGCTTGAAAATAATATTCAGTTGTATTTTTGTCATAAAACAATATGTGAATTCTCCATTATACTGTGCCATGCTCTATTATTCCCATTTAACTTAAAGTCATGTTCAGGTTGTTGAACAAAGGCACCATATCCCGTCACATCAAAGATGACAGACCACAGTGGCTTCTGTTCTTTTGATGTTCCACTGAGCAAATGTCTTTACATCTATGTCTCACAGCTGGTTGCAGGAATGTGAGGTGACAGGTTCTCATCTGTCTCACAGTATTAGATAGAGGCATCATTTCTGTTTTAATTCAGTCGCACTCATGAGTTTACTGCTCATTTGTGTGAATTTGACACATTATTGGCTCGATCTGAATATTACTGATGGACCATGGCTCATGGCCTCAACGACTGATTGATCAGTGGCTCTAAATGAAATGCAAACAAGAATCATTTGAAATATGATGCTTCGGTTTCAGTGTCATAACTTAGTCTACGTTTCTGATGCTGTGTGATTTGAATTTGATTTACATACAATAAAAAGGCAACGTGCTGTTGGCCACTGATGCAGCCCTGGAAGCAAATGCAAAGTTCTGGAGAACAGAATTTTTATTAGTCCATCAGGAAATGAATTTTCAGAGTCGGTGAGTAAAGCTCCTATCACGTCCCCGTTCTCGGGATGACCACACTCCCCTGAGGCGTAAATAAATGTTGTAAAGCAATTAGAGGCAATTTGGAAACATGAGCTGTATTATGCCTACAAGCTGCTGTGTAGCTTTTAACTCATCAAATGAGTTTTTATAAAATTCAAAGTTACAATCTTTCACTTTCTTTTAGGGGAGAAAAAAAAGGAGCAAAAAGAGAGATTTATTGCTACAAGCAATACCTGAAAGAAGATGTCTGCAGGAAGCTGTATAACCATGATTATATCTGTTCTATAACAGATAACACTATTAATGATTATAAAACTATGGTTATACTGTATATACTGGTTATATATACTGGGTATATCTATAAAACTATGGTTATATATACTGGTTATAACTATGGTTATATATACTGGTTAACTATAACTATACCTAATTTTTAAAGTAGAAGTGATTCTACACTTTTTCTATCCCTAATTAGTTAATTTTCTAATGTGTAGTATCTGAAACCATAACGGTTTGGGACCCTCACCGCTTAGGAAGACCTCAAGATGGAGGTACTCTGGAAGGAGAGGCGGAGAAGAGCTAGATCTCCATGCCTTGTTGATGTTTTCTTTCAAATATAGACAGATGTGACATCATCCAGGAAGCACTTATCCTGCCTTTAAGTAACACACAGTGGTTTATGGATGCCATATAATTCAAATGAAGTCTTTTGGCAAAATTGTGCCAAATGTGTTTTAGCCTGCATTTAGTATGCTAAGTATGATTCACTAGCTTCTGTTTGGTCCGATGTAGAACTTGACCTGGTCAACAAGTGGTTAAAAGTCTTTTAGAAGTAGCCATGACGTCAGAGAGATTCTAATTTTGACACTAGCATCATATGTTTTCACCAGAAACTGGAAAAAAAAAAAAAAAACACACATGTGGTTTGTCAGAAATCAACTAAGATAAAATGAAAAGGAATATGCTCAAATAAATCAGGACCTTTTCATTTTAAAGGCTGTTCACCCATCTGGCTCAGGTTACATTTAAACTAACCAGGATTTGTGTGAATCTAAAAGCCCTTCTCACGCATTCATTCCATTCCTCTTATGCAATTTATCTGACACCTGCTCAATTGAAAGGAAATTCTCTTTGATTTTCTGCAAGCAGCATGTTGATAAAGGGCTGGGATAACACACTGAATTGCTTGGCCGTCCTGCTCTTTCCCTCCATCTCTAATTAAGACCGCGGTGCTGCAGAACTAATGTTAATTCACAGGTGTCTGCTGCCTGCCAGTCACCATGGAAACCTGAAGGCATGCCGTATAATCCATAACACACACACACACACACACACACATAAATTTTTATTGCAGCTCTTATCGAGGTTGATTAATCTGGACAACAAACACTGCTTGCTGTGGCGCGGGCAACTGCTGCTGATTTTGGCTGAACAGGAAATTGACTCTGTCTGATAAAAGTCAGGCCTTAAAGTGCATTCTGGTTAGTAAACAAACTGTTGAGTTTTCTCTTTGAAAAGTCGCTCAAGCGTCTTCTATGGTAACCCAGCACATCCACATGTGATCTGATCTTCATCTAAGCCCCAGTATTAGATGAACACAATATGCTTAACCCTTTGATGCACCCAACCACATCATTGCATCATTGGCTTTTAATTTCTAGCATATTTTATCCTGTGTTACCCTCACAAACCTCTGCCCTTAATGACTGCAAGGTTTTCCTATTTCAGGCCTATTGCTGATAGCACATGCAATGTTGTGTATTTTTGAGTGTTCTTCATTTTTTAATGTATTTTTTTTATTTTTAGACTATTGTAAACAACATGGTCTAAAAAAGAATCTACACACAACCACCTGAAACTTAGTAGAAGCTTGGTGATGCCCCAGGACACATCAGCCTCTATTGTTATATCTCACTGAAGTCAAACACACATAAGGTAAATCTCATTCTGTAAAACACCAGGAGGAGTTTGACAGCTGTGAGAGTATGATGGGGTTTCTCTTGCTAGATTTGTTTGAAAATTTAAACATGGCAGTCAGAATATACCATACATGACTATGTGTTGGTTTTCATGCAGGATCTCCTAAGGAAACATGAGTCAAGTTGTCACCGACTGAGGATTTCCCAAAGATAATTCAATCTGCTCTTGCTGACTGTATTTTTTATTCTATTTTTTATTTTTTTGTAGTCTCTTCTGTCATTTCAGGATTTCATCTGCTCTGCAGCTTTTATGTCTAACCAAATGAAATGGACACAAAGAGCTTTCTTTTTATCTCAGGTTGTGAGCAAATGCAGATGATTCATGTTCCAGCTTCAAAGTGTCAATCAAAAAGCCATATGAGATGTTTTTTACCTGTGATGCTGTGACAGAGACACACAGAGAATTAAAGAGCAGCTTGCTGTGAGAGCTCCAGAGCCAGAACGGAGATGGAAGAGGGAGTTACAAAGATGACACGTCAGATCCTTTAACTGACAGGGACATCATGTCAGGATCCTGTCACATTGATGAAAAAGATGAAAACTTGGCCGCTTGGTGAGAGAACAAACAGTAGAACACTTCCTTCAGTATGACTATAATGTAACGATCGATTGGGGAGGAAAATAGCCCTCTTCTTGTCTACAGGCCTTTTATTTCTAGTTAATTGAACTGTTCTGATTTCCTGTCATTCAGTTTCTTTTTTTATAGAAAGAAAAGCTATGAACTTTTTTTATTTTCTAAGATTAAAAATTGAAATGATTGCCACACCTCTTAATTTGCAGTTATAAATAAAGATTTTAAAATAGAAAAACTGTTTACATTGTTTTTCCTAGCTGCACATCTTTTATTACCACAGGTGTGTTTTGATAAAATGAGTCAGCTGTTGTAAAGGTTTAGATTACAGAGATAATTGTAAAATTGGTTTTTTGTTTTTTTTTTAAATCACATACTTCTTGCCAGTTTTGAAGCTGGAAAAAGTTTCAGTCAAATCAAATCAAGTCAAACAAACTGAACTGGATGTGATCGGATTGACTTTTGGTGCCCTGGAAAAAGAGAGAAATTAACTGGTGAAAGCTGCTTAAATTGAGATATTTTTAAAGAAACGAGCCTTGGGAACTCGTGTTTGACATCTTTCAAAATTCACTGAGGACTACAAATCAAGAGAGTAAGAGCATAAAAAAAAATAAAAAAAATGAAGAATTGCTTTAAGTGTCCTATATCTACATTCATATTCAGTGATGTAATGCTAAGGTCAAACTTTCTTGAGAGATATGCCTCAGCTGACCAGAGCTCAACATGTGCGTGCTGCAGCTAATATCAGTTTTCTCTCTCTCTTTTTTTTTATTTTTGCAAGCAATACTGACAACCTGATGCAAAAAATAAAAAATAAAAAAAATACTATCAAACTCGATTTCCCGCCCACCTGTGAGTAATAGGCCCCTGGGTTTCTATGGTTACAAGACGATGGTTGGTATGGTTTGACAGAATGATTAGTTCGAGTATTCACAATGAAAGCTCAAAGCTGAGGCATCTCTGGTGATCATGGCGGCTGAGTCCCTGGTGAATCTCGGACCCCAGAGGTTGGGGTCACAGGGAGCAGATAGAGACGGTACCACGAGAGCCCTGACTGACAGGAGAGCGTCAGCTGATCATTAATTGTGCTACCTGGTCACAAACACTGCAAAAATGCTCCTCATTTGTGGGAAGCATTTTAAAATATGTCGCTGAGTTAATCCCTCTTACTGACCTCTCTAATGAAAATGTGATTAATACTCACACTATATGCAGCTTACCATTTAAATTCTTATTGAACGAAGAGAGTTATGATTTATATTCTGTGATATAAAAAATTTGAAAGGACTGAGTTTACAAACAAGAAAAGTGTATTTTTGAAGGTACACAACAAACGTATTATGGTGTTAATTTCTGTTTTCGCATTTCTAGTGTCTTGTATACATCTGTAGCATCCATATCATTATTTGTGATATAACATGTTGGCTATTCACTTTGTTTTATTCTTATTACCTCCATAAGATTATTGGTTTTCTCTCATCTTTGGGTGCAGGAATGCAGCTCCAATATTTCAGATGTTCTTCAATAAACTTTGAAACATTTCAGTTGATTCATCAAAATGTTAGTCTTAAAATGAATGATTTATCAAACATAGTGACAGAATTGGTTTTTTTTTTGTCCTTTTGTCTTGTTGGGTTTGATAATGGACAGTTACCACAGCCTACTGCATCTGGCGTAGTACATTTGGTCCAGAAGTTGTTTGCATCTGGACACTTGAATGGTACCTGTGGTGCACAGCATCACAAAAAACATATTTGTGATTGGACACCCACCTAAAAGAAAAGAAATGAATAAAGATATTTTTAGGAACATGAAAAGATTTGACCAAATCATTGCTGTTGTGTAAACAGAGTGCCTCAGAAAAAGTGGATGGCCATTTACAGTATATATCAACACCCCCACCCCCCTCACACACACACACAAATCCTCTCTCACCTCATTCCTTCACTTGGAGAGTGCTCCTCTGCATGGTTGCCATAGTAATTCAAAAGCCAATAACGTCTCTAAACCTTTCCTCTCTCAAGTCAAGAAAGCCACAGACGAAAATTGCCCCAATCAAATTTGCCCCAGACACTATAGTTTCTCTCTAAAGCTGCAACATCACATCCAGAAACGTGCACACACTCCCAGACTCATCGCCTCCACTGGTGTTTCCACCATCCTCTTTCCTTGCTCTGGAGAAGACAGCATTAGAAATCAATTTAGAAGCTGTGAGAGACGTTCAGTAGAGGATGGAAATGAACAATGGCAGATGGAGAATATTGGAAAACATTTTCTTTACTCTCGCAAGCAGCAGCAGCAGCATCTCATGTGCAACCGGCAAAGAAATCGTAATATTACATTTGTGTGTGCATCCACGTGTGGCTGATGAATTAGTGATGGTGGGAATACGGCGAGAAACAGGGTCTATAAGTCTGTTGCTGTGAGTTGTATTCTGAAGAATAATGAATGGATATATTCCAGTTAAATCAGGAAATGTGGCCTGAGATAACTCAGTTGAAGTGGTGGAGGAGAGGACAGTAAAAATCAACTCCAGCCCATGGGTGGATATGTGTTTGTTATGAATGTGCAGGGTTGACTGTGTGAAATCAAACTGTGCATCTCTCCATGAAAATGCTGAACGTTTCCATGAGTGACGTCCTACTTCTGTCTCACTTCTTCAGATGTGTGACCACAGAAACATACATATTTAGTAACAACGTGAATAGTAGAGCACTGACGCGTTTTAATGTTTGTCATTGTAGAGGTAACCCAAGCAATCAACACAACAATGGTTCTCCTGCAGTATTTATACAGTTTCTGACAAATGGTTGTTACCTTTTATAGTAATTTATTAAATATTCTATTGGTTTCCTTTACATCCAGACATCTGTGGCCACTATGCACAATAACTGCTTTTACTGATGTTCTCTCAAGCTTATTAAAAGAGAATCGGGGACATGCGCTTTCATCTGATAATGTATTATTGAAGTATTCAGTTTTATTATTATCTATAAAATAAAAGTCAGTTAATTTTTACTATTGCCTTACAGCATAAACATTTATAGTTTGAAGTATAGTAGGTGGCATCTGTGTGGGGTTTGTGTACTCCGGCTTCCTACCACAATACAGAAAAACACGTAACGTTAGTTGGTAATTGTAGAATGTCTGCAGTAGTGAGCTGTAGCATACATTATTGTTTGCACAGACTTTTTATTTTTTTAATATCTCAATAGCGCCATGTTGGGAAGACATGACTCCACCTAATCCTGGTTAATTCAAAACTGGTGGAACCAGAAGCCCAGCACCTGGTTGGAATATGCAAACCTGAACTCAT